>CP110843.1:26170203-26567703 GCA_028411795.1 Euphorbia peplus
GGAACCATACAATTATAGCAAGCACAAGAGGCTGTTGAATAATATGGTTTAGCCTACTGGTGTAGCCAGAACTTATAGTTCGGAGGGGCACAACTGTGTTCAGAAAAAATAAATTTTTTTTTCGTTAAAATGTATTTATATACTCAGAGATTTGTTCATAAAAATTGTTCTCATTGTTTATTGGTAATTGCTTGAACTAAAAGTTAAAAAAATCAAAGTGGTCTAATAATTAGTTGAAAAATCTTAAAATCTAATAATCCCTTATTGATAAGAAGTTAATTTGAAAATAATATAAACAAAATAAAATCAGTTGAATGGCACAAATATGATAATAATTGGGGGAAAATATAATAAATAGTAAAGGAATTACCCTAAGAAGTAAAGAAAATGAAGTAAATAAATAGGCCAAGAATACCTCTTATTTATAATATGGGCCGAACCTTGAAAAGATGTAGAGTTTTATTATCTTAGCTTTTAAATACCCCTAGCGAAACTACACCGTTTTATTTGAGGAGATTTGAAAAATAATAATTAACAATTGAGTTCTTGTAGCCTCATCTTCTTCATGAAGATCTACAGCCATGTTCGGAGGGGCACCGACCATGGAAGAAATCAGCGGACCCAAGATCGAATACAACCTTAGGGGTATTTTTCGGCAGTTCGAAGGGACCGGTGACCCTCCTGAACCCCCTTGGCTCCGCCCCTAGTTTAGCTCTATGTAACTGTAAAAGAATGTAATAGAGATTAGATTTTGTCGTGAAAAATCCATTGTACTCTAGGTTGGTTTTGGTTTTGTGATCTGTAATTTTTTGTGTCCTATGAATCTATTAAACGTAATGGAATCCTAATGAAAAAATGTATGTAGAATCAAAAAAACATGAGTATATTTCAAAAAAATTGTATTTTGAAGATGCACTTGATTTTTTTAAAGATTAGGCAATTATAAAAAAGAAATTTTTTATCTATCAAAAATACGGGATGCCCGTCGCCTTGCCTTTGTACTGTTTCCTCGCCTTTTATTTAAAATCTATCTTAAATGTGGTTCGAAGCATAATTTTACAAATCACAGGAAAATCTCGACCACAAGTCTTAAACTTTCACCATAATCAAAGTAAAAGGATCCTTTTTTTTTTTGAAATAGTGTATTATAAAGATGCATTTGGTAATTTGGATTCCAAATACACAAAAAACAATTAAACAAAAATAATATATATTTCAGTGACTTAAAATACAATGTGATCCATCATGATTTAGAGAATATTAAATTATTTCAGCAAGTATATACACAGATTGATTACCAACCTTAAAAAGTTGGCTTATTATATTTCTAACCCTATACTTGTCTCTCTTTTTTCACTTAATTTACTCCTTTTGTGATGACGGGTCATAAAATTGTTACTATCAACTACATAACATGTTATTATGGTACGTCAGCAAAAAGAGACGAAAAGTGTTACATTTACTGAGTCATAAGAGCAAAGTAAAAAAATAATATAACTTTTGGTGGCTAATAAGGGGATAAGTGAAAAATTGGACAGGGACGGTGGAAACTGTGAAGTACAACAGTGTTTTGGGTTTTGGATCCCTCCTGACGAAGTTATTTGAAGTTGTGTCAATAGTTATTCCAAGAGATGCTATCAGAAGCAGAAGTTTTCCTGTCAAGATGCCAACCTTGACAAAATTAATTTTTGGGGTAACTCCAAAGAAAGCTTAGGCTCCTGCTTCTGTCTTCGTTGCTCAGAAGGAGATAATGAAAGATACTGAGAAAAGAATTAAGGCAAAGAAGGGCCTTAAGGGAAAGAAGACTCTGAGCAAAGTGGTTCTGGAGAATACTAAGCCAGCTGTTCAGGAACCAAATCCTACTTTGGTTCAAACAAAGATTAATGTTGAGCCAACTGGGAAAGTTGTTGCTGAAAAACCTTTCGGTGCAAGTGGCACAAAGGTTGTAATTGAACAAGTTGTTCAGAAGAAGGCTGCTGAGAAGAAAGTAGCACAGGATGTTGAGGTAGATAGACTGGCTGAACTAGCCAGAGTTGCTGAAGAAGAAAAGTTAGCAGCAGTGATAAAGGCTGCTGAAGCTGCAGCTAAAGCTGCTGAGGAAGGAAATATCCCTCAAAGGAAAGGAAGGAATAAGAAGTTAGCAGCAAGAAGGAAGATGGTTAAGAAGAATCTTGTCCCAGTGTCAGTGTCTGCTGAACTTGAGGATGATGATGCTGAAGGAGCCAACACAAGGTGCTAATGATGATGATGTGATGATGGATGTTGACCAGCATTTTGATGCTGAACTTGATGTGGGTGCACCTATCATTGAGAACATTTCTGAGGACTCAGAATCTGAGGGTGCTGATGAAGTTATGGATGACTCCACACTTGACAAATTAATCAAGAATGCTCATGCTGAGAATGCTGATGGAGATGATTTCATTGACCGAGTTCTGATGGGTCAAGGGCGACAATCAGAAGGTAAAACATCTTATGACTATATTGAACAATTGTCACATCTTGAAGCTGAACCTATTTTGTCCTTTGACCCCAATGCTCCTGAAACCATTCCCTCTCATGCTCCCGAAACATCAATCTCATCGCATATTCATTCTCTTCCATCTCCTCCCAAACATTCATCCCTACTACCTTCTGTCTCAGAAGTTAGTGATCTTATTTCAACTCTTCCTCCTACAACTTCAACATCATAAGTTGTAGAACCTCAAACTACTATGCCTTCTGGAATCTTTTCAAAAGTGAAAATGGCCTCTGGCCCAATATTTTATGATTCCACTACTATTTCCTCCACTTCCTCCTTATCTACTTCTTCTGTATTTCCTCCCATAGGATCTACAGCTCCTACTTTCTCTCTACCTCTTAAAATTCCCTCCTTTACTACATCTTTCTCCACTTCTCAAACCATAACTTCAACCACATCATATTCTATCCCTTCTACAACTTAAACCATTCCTTCACCTTCAACTTCCTCTAGACATACACCTCCTGTGTGTGATCCTTAACTACCTTTGTCTCCACACCAACATCTTTTGATGGGCTTAATGCCAACTCTCAGTTTCTTCAGAACCTGATGTCTCAACATGAAAGGGTGGACTACTTTGGTGGTCATGGGTTCATTGGGAGAATGTCAATCCCATCAGGAGTTGGTTTTGTTCCAACTGTTGAAGAGCTGAGAAGTATGAGTCAGTGTGGCTCAAGTGACTTTCTAACAAGACTTGCTGGGTTAGGCCAGAGGAATGTTGTTGTAGATATGATGGCTCAGAGTTATGTGCTTCAAGAACTTAATACTTGAAGGCTCAGAATCTGCAGTTGATGTCTATGCTTCAGATGCAAGATCCCTCTGTCTACATTCAGAATATTGCTAGTCTTCACTTGGCTGCAAATGATGAGCTATATAGGCTGAGAACTTTGGCATTGACTATTCCAACTCTGGAGAATATAGTTGTTGCTTCTGCCAAACAAGTTAATCCCTCTCTTGAGGCTCTAACTTGAGAATTAATTGAAGCTAATGAGTGATTTAAGGCTCAGAGTCAAGAATTTCCTGCGAGGTTTGATGATCTACAAAATGTTGTCAATCAAATTCTGAGAGAAGTGAAAATTCTGCTCCCATCATCCTCTGCCTCTGTTCCTCCTATGATTGACATCACTCCTGACTTGAACATAAGATTCACTACAAAAAAAATGGTCTATTACAACGCTAAAATTTATGATTTAAAGACGCTTTTAGGCGTCCTTAAACGCTTACCCACGCTTTCAAAAGCGTCGTCACAAGCGTTGTTAAATCGTGTGTCATAAAGTTTAACAACGCATAAATATTGTGTGGGTAAATTTATGACGACGCTGTTTCGCAATTCAAATGTCACGATTCTGTTGACGCTTATATTTTAAATGTCATAATTTGTTTTCATATTATTTAATTTAATTTTTAAAATTTTCATTACATTTTATGATGCGTCGCAAAGTTGGTGACACATATTTTTCTACTATCAGTTTTTTTGCTCCAAAAAATATTTATGCGTCTCCAATTCAAGCAATTCCCGTTTTATTTAAATGGTTATTATTATGTTCTTAATAATTAATAATACTAACACATAGTTAACTACACTTCAATCTATTTCCCAATGTCCCAACACATAATGGCCATGTTTAACCAAAAAAACGACACAATTCTTCTTCTTCTTATTATTTTTTTTCTTTTGATGAATACATATCTTCTTCTTATTATATTTGTAACTGAAGATATATTTCTTTTTTTTTAAGCAATTGAAGTTATATTCAAATGGCAGTAGCACAGAAAATATACATGAACAATAAGATAGACATACAAAGCTCAATAAACTACAATGCTACATTTTCATTAAACACTTTAACTCAAGTGTACACAACAAATGATTACATACAAATATTAAAAATGAAAAGAAAAATGTATATGATAAATAAAGAAGAAATCTATATAACAAAGTTTAAAGCTTCAGGAGTTCTTTTCCTTTCTCTTAAGGACTTCATTAATTCTCTTGTGCTTCTCCATTTTCTGTCTGCATCTGAAAGTAAAATCGAAAGTCAGCTTCTACTTACTCCAAAATCACCAAAATAAAGAATAGGAGAGATAGAGAAAAAATAACATAAGTAAAACTAAATAAAGAAATAGAAGATAAGTCGTCGAGGAAAGTTCAAGGCTGGAGATCGGAGGGTGGAGAAGAAGAAGAAGAAGAAGAAGAAGAAGAAGAAGAAACTTGGGCCGCTGAGTTTATGATAAGGATCAATGATTCGGTTCCTATTTATTAGGGAGTGATTAGGTTTTACTTAATTAGAGGTGGATTAATGCTCCACGCCCTATTTTTCTTTTTCTTTTTAATTACCATCAACCCACATTAATTAACAAATAGAAAGTGCTGATTTTAATTAGTTTTTCTTAATAAGTGCGAGAATGAAAATAAAGAGGAATTTTTCAAATTAAAAAATATAGGAATTTTTCTTAACAAAGTGTGGTTTAATTTTGAATATAGGAATTTCTTTGAAAATGGTCATTTTTTTTTTTTGTTTTGATAGAATTTGAAAATGGTCTTCTGATATAAAAATATTGTGATACATTTTATTCTACATGAAATCTAAACGGTCTTTAATAATAATAAAAAGTGTCAACACTTTTTTTTTCTATATGCAGTAAAATTTTGAAAGAAGCGATTTAAAATTAAAAGTGGTCATAAAGTTATTATGAAACACGACGAAAATAAAAAAGTATGGTTGAATTTTTAAATATGAGAACAAAACTCAAAAGCGTCTTCAAATTAAAAAATACCACGACACTTTTAGAGATGCAAAATTTAAAATACTTTTATTTTACAAAAATAAAATAAAAATAACGACGCTTTTTTATTCCAAATGTGTGGTTAAATTTTTAAATATGCCAACAAAACAGCAAAAGCGTCCTTAAGTAACTATATAGGCTACACAAAAGTAAAAAGCGTGGTTGAAGTTTTAGATACGGAAATGAAAAATAAAAATTTATTTGCATAAAAAAAATATAAAGACACTTTTCCATGACACAAATCTAAAATGTTGTTAACTTTAAAAAAATACTGACGCTTTTTTCGGAAGTGTAGTTGTTGTTTTAAAAATAACATCGGATTAAAAAAAGCGTCAATAAGTGATAATGAAAGGCGACACAAATACAAAAATATAGCCAAATTTAAAAATATAAAAACATATACTAAAAAGCGTTGTGAAAAAAGTGTCGTAATAGACCCTTTTTCTTGTAGTGGATTACAGAACATTGAGAATACTCAGGTCGCTCAGAACACTCAGATTGAAGAGCTGACTGAACTGCTGAAAATGACATATGATCTAGCTAAGAAACAGGAGAAGAGTTTGGCTAGCTATGTCCGTTTTGTTCGCGGTCAGAGATACGTTCAAATGAAGCTATGGTTGGAGCTCTGTATGCCAATTATCATTCAATCAAGCTGCTTCTTGAAGAAGTTCATCGTGCGCACATCCAAACTCCAACGATAAATGGAATCAGTCTTTACTAAAACGATTAGGTTGACATAAATAACTTTTGAGTTTGATTAGAGTTGATTCATTTTACATAAATCCAAAAGTTGATAAAAGACGAACAATACTTAATTGATAGTATAACAACAAGAAACTACTTTTCAAAATCTTATATGTATTGGAATATATCAATTTGACCACATGTGCAAAATAACACCAGTTATATAGGCCATGTTTTTTAATAACATATCAAAAGTTATTTCATTTCAATTCAGTAATTTTGAATATACTAACATGTCAAGTTCATTAGACATAATTATAATGTCGAGGTTAAATAAGCGTTATTGTTCATATTAGGATGACACTTCTCGAATAAATGTTAGATCATTTTCATACTTTATCACTTGTATACAAACAAATATTCATAAATACATATTATTCGTTGATACTAATTCACCAATAGATGAGTTTTCAGGATTCAAACCCAAAATTATTTGGTCGCAGAGTCTATAATACTATGTCAAGAAACCGACTAAACTGAAAGTTGATAATTAAAGTCCAACATATGTTTCACGTTAATTTCTAACAATAGGAGAAACCTACCACAACGACATTAAGTATAGAAAATCAAAATTGAAAATTTAAGTTAATTAATAAAAGGTTTGGCACCTCTATATATCTAAATTTACATCAACAACAAATACTTTGAAATTTATATGTTAAGTTGGAATGGCATTTATGGGAAGTTAATTAATAAAAGGTTTGGCACCTCTATATATCCAAATTTACATCAATAACAAATACTTTGAAATTTATATGTTAAGCATTATTTGGAATGGCATTTATGGGAAGTTAATTAATAAAAGGTTAGGCACCTTCGTTCAAAAAAAAAAAAGGTTTGGCACCTCTATACATAATTTACATCAACAACAAATACTTTGAAATTTATATGTTAAGCATTATTTGGAATGGCATTTATGGGCTATATATAAACTTAATTTGTGCTACAGAAGACTTTGCTCCACTTTGTGATATATATGTGAATAAAACATGTATATGTAAATGGAACATAAATTTTTTATTAAATCTGCAATATATTATTGACTGCCAAATGCATAGTTTAGTGCTCAAAAGTTGTAATCTGTACATATGTCTGAACGGGAAATTTTATTATACACCCTGTCTACCACGTACTCGATATACAGAATACAAATCCATCTAACAGTTAAAATGGCATTTATGGTAAATTTTAACTGAAATATACGATAATTTTCTTCAAATATAATTCATCAAAAACACTATGCTTATATCTCAATATATAAGTCTAAAATCATGAAATATTCAAGATGTGATTAAGGAGAGTTAAAAATATTAATCTAAACTTATCAATTTATTCAAGGTAATTTTTTTTATTATTTTGATTAAAGTTAGAATTGTTTCAATCCCAAATTTTGATTTATTAATAATTTTAAACATTATTTGATCGAATTAATATCTCAATTTAAAATTAATTCGTTTATAGCTGAACATAACATACATTGTGAACCGTGAGTAAAATCTCAAGATGAAGCATTGAACCAAATAGAAATTTGTATTGTAATTCTAATTAAAAATATAATTATTTATAAGCGCTAATAAGACGAATAAATTAGAAGTTGAAATATAAATAGTTAAATAATAGTTGAACACTTAAAAATGTTATTTACTAATAATTTTTCAGTTTTACATCTTTAATTACAATTTTTAACTACAGGTACAAGTTAGATCCATTTCGGAGAGGCTCGAGATACATTTGCGTTTGAGTCCAAAATTCGGTTCAAGTTGCATCAGAGATCAACTCAAGTTGAAGTTCAATCCAAGTCGGTTTCGAAATTCAAACCTGAGTCGAGGTTCAAATGGAGACCAATATTGAATTCAATATGAAGAGATCCATAGGCCAAGTTTTAACTCAGTTCAAGTCAGAGGTCCATGTTATATTTTTATTTTATTTTTTTGGTGGAAAAAAGTTTAGCTAAGGGTAAGCCTACCCACTCGCAAGGTCAGGGCAAACCACAGACCTCGATGAAGGTTTACAGTGGAGTTTACAAATTGTCTACCAATAAGAGCTAAATTTTGACGAAGCGGGGACTCGAACCTCAAACCTTTCAAGTAGAAAATGAAGTGTCTTACCACTTGAACCAACTCTTATAAAGCAAAGGTCCACATCAAATCGGAGTCGATATCCATTTTAAATTTGAGTAAAATTAAATTGGGTGTTAATTTTGTATTATAGACTCCCACTTGGCAAGCTCACGCGCAAGAACATCCACACTCAAACACAAAACAAATGATGCACCATCGAATCAACATACTCTTTGAATTATAGCAGAGCCAATGACTTAATTACTACCTATTCTTCAATATGCACAAATATTAACTAATTCGTCAGTTACTAATTATTTGATTTTAATTAATTTTTGGTCTTCCTTATATTGATTGCCTACTATAATAAGGAACATTATTGTAATTAGTGTTGCCATATGCACAGTCTAAGGAAATTAAAAACTTACTAATAATCTTTATATCAAATGAATTGTGATAATATTTAACTAGATCCATTTTGAGAGAGAAAAAATAGCAAGGGGAAAGAAAACTTAGCCGCCCAGAGTTTCAAAACAATATCATCCAATTTGGAGTTATTTTCGATTTTAGGTGGAACATATGTAAGTCCATTCTTTTAGTATCCTACTTTATTTCAGATTTGGTGTTTTTCTCTATTTAGATTTTATATTTTCGCTAAAAAGAAGGTGCTTTTATTTATTTTTTTCTCTTTATGGAAGTGTCTTTTGTTTCTCGTTATTGATGCATGTGTTTTGTTTCACTTTATATATGTTACCAAATTTTCATTCATGGAAATATATATAATAGGTTAGGTTTGTGTAACATCATATAAATTTGACTCGCTAAAAGATTAATTGATAAGTCATTGCTGAAATAGTAGCTCATAAAACAATTATAAATTAAATGTGTAACATATCGCTTTGTAAAAAAAACAGTTATCTTGATATCCATTTCTTTTAAATCACGATTTATATTTTTGAAAATGCACATTAAAACTTTTATATATTGTATACTTTTAGATCGTAATTTACAAGTGTTTTCATCAAGATTTGAAATGAATGAAATTACAAACAAAGAAAGTCATATCATTTACTAATATATTGTATACTTTTAAATATGTAATTTATAAATTCTTTCATCAAGATTTCAAATGAGTGAAATTACAAACTTTTTTAAAAAAAAGTCAGTCCTTTATTAATGTTTTACAACTTGTAGGTTAAACAAAACTAAAAATACTAAAATTCACTAAAAAATAAACATTCTTTTTATGAAAATAACATTTCTGTTCTATTTTTATTGGAAATATATTACACCTAATCCGCATTAAAAAATTTCTCACATTATACAAATAGCTTTACATTTTTTTTATTTTCAATTTTTATTTTTCAGACCAATAAAATGCAACCTAGCTAACTTGTTTTATTTTATTTTATGACATGAATTTTGCCATTTTGATCTCTCCAATATTATCTTATTTTAAAGATCCCTCAATCAGAATTTCAGCATTCTTGATTTTAATCAGAAAGAAATTAAAGATTTCTTGATTTTGTTTGTTACTTTTAGTTATAAGTTAAGGAAGTCCATTCACATGGTGAGTAGCTCTGTCAACATTGGATTAATCATAATTCAATTCAATGGTGTATAACAAGTCTAATTCTCGGTTCTCAAAAAAAAAAAAAACAAGTCTAATTCTAACCCTAAACCCAAACTCTAATCCTAAACCCTAACCTTAACCCTAATTCTAAACCCTAAACCACAACCCTAACTCTAATCCTAAACTCGAACCCGAACCCGAACCTTAAACCCCATCGCCGGAATTATTGTCAACGGCATTGATTTAGGTTCGGGTTTGGGTTTAGGGATGGCTTAAGATTATGATTGTTATACACCCTAGGATTGAAAAATCTTTAATCCAATGGTGACTCTCTAAATTAAATTTGGAGAGCTACTCACCATGTGAATGGGACTTATAAGTTATGTATGTTACACTAGTTTAATTCTAAGAATGAATTAGTGGTTTGATATAATTAATATTATAACTATATCTCTTTCAAAAACAATATAATAACGTAATTATGCTTATACTAGAATCAAATTTATGAAAACCAAAAAAATATAACTGAAAATGATCAAGAAGAGAAGAGAATCATCAAAAATTTCTAAATAATTTACAATACAATATGAATCATACATATACGTAGATGGAGATATAAGGTTCACAAACATAAATAGCTTTTTAGCTAAAGAAACAACTTCTTTACCGGAATTTCCATTTATAATTTACAATACAATATGAATCATACATATACATTATATGTTACATTTCTATTCTTAGAGTATAAATAAATCATTTCCCTCAGTTTTTCTTCACACCAATTTTGATGATTTCTTTGTGTGTGTTTTCATAAAAAAAATTAATCATCATCTCCCTCCCTCTTTTCTTATCGTCAGGAACTAATCCTGAAGAGAAGAAAAATTTCGAAAGCCGACAGGATTCATGAAACATAAAGGAGGTTCACAGTTTCCCCTTAATCTCGATAGTGTTGACGTCGAGAAACCAATGATGGATCCTTTTGGCCATGACGAACATCGGGGCATCTTGCCTCCAAAACATTCAGGAAACCTTGGAAGACATTCAGGAAACCTTGGAAGACCTACGGGAAACCCTGGAAGGAAATCCGGACCCCTTGGAGAATCTTTCATCAAGAGAACTACAAGTAATTTTGGAGAATCCATCATGAGAACAACAAGCACGGCCCTTAGGAAGTCAGGGGTTCTTCCACAAGCTCCTCGTCGTCGCCCACCACAGAAAATTGAACGGACAGCTTCATCCGCTGCAAAAGGACTTCAAAGTCTTCGATTTCTTGATAGAACAAGAACAGGGAAAGAAAGAGATGCTTGGCTTCCAATTGAAAGACGTTTCGATCAATTCGCGGTTGATGGAAGACTTCCTAAAGATAAATTTGGAATTTGCATTGGTAAATTAACAAATAATTGTCTCTACGTGGTAACTGGCAAAAACAAAAATGCTAACATGTTTTACGATTTATTTATTTTCATATATGTAGGATTGGGGGATTCAAAGGAATTTGCCGACGAAATATTCCTCGCGATTTCAAGACGAAAGAACATAAATGCAGATAATGGAATAACAAAAGAGGAATGTAAGATATTCTGGGAAGATATGACCAAACAAGATCTTGATTCTCGATTACAAATATTTTTTGACATGTAAGAAAAACTTAAATAATTAATAATCTTAATTAGTGCAGGCAATTTTCTTAACATTCTGAAAAAGATAATAATATATAGTTATATATCAGGTGTGACAAGGATGGAGATGGAACACTATCGGAAGAAGAGGTGCAACAAGTGAGTAGAATAACTATGTTTTTAATTTCTTAATTTACTTTCTATAATCCAAGTTCATATTATTAATTTTTTCATAAAAAACAGGTTATAATTTTGAGTGCCTCTGCAAATAAGTTAACGAATCTTAAACAACAAGCAAAAGCATACGCGGCACTAATTATGGAAGAACTCGACCCTGATCAACTCGGTTACATCGAGGTAATTTCTTATGTTATAGACTGTAAATTTCAATTTTTCGACCGCATAGTATAATTTCTCAAGTGATACCATTGGATGTAACATGTGATCTAACTATTTCTTTTCTTTTCCAACAGTTTCTCATATTTACAAAAATAATTTCAACTTTTTGGGTGTATAGTATAATTTCTCGATATAATTGTTTGCACATGTTCACAGATGTGGCAACTAGAGCTCCTACTAAGGGGAATGGTGAATGAAGAGACAGGAGGGAGGAAGTTAAACCGAAAAACAAACAGTCTAACAAAAGCCATGATTCCAAGAAAATATAGAACTCCCGTTAGCAAATTCATCTCTCTAACTACCGAATTTATCTACGAACATTGGATGAGAATTTGGGCTATGAGTCTATGGGCAACGGTGAATATCCTACTTTTCTTCTGGAAATTTGACGAATATACCCGTTCTCCAACTTTCCAAATCACGGGCTATTGTGTGTGTACTGCCAAAGCTTCTGGTGAACTTCTCAAATTCAACATGGCTCTAATTCTCCTCCCCGTTTGTCGACGATCATTAACTGTTCTCCGATCCACGTGTCTCAGTTCATTCATTCCTTTTGATGACAACATTAATTTTCACAAAGCTATATCCGTTTTGATTGCTTTTTCATCATTACTTCATACACTAATGCATTTAACTTGTAACTATCCTTTGTTGAGTTCATCTAATACATTCAAGTTCTTGCTCTATCTCGGTCCGGTTTTGGGGAGTCAACCGACTTACGCTGATTTGATGTCAACTACAGTCAGCATAACGGGGATTTTCATGATTGTGATAATGGGATTTTCGTTTATGCTCGCGACACATTATTTTCGAAGAAATGTTGTGAAGTTGCCAGGGGCTTTTCACCGTTTGGCTGGGTTTAATTCGTTTTGGTATGCGCATCATTTGCTAATAGTCGCGTATGTTCTTCTCGTTATGCATGGCTACTTCCTCATTTTTCCAAAACCCTGGTATCAAAAGACGGTATATACTCTCACTTTGCTTTATTTCTTATGTTTGGTGGATCTAAAACTGGAGAAATCTAGAGCGCTCCCAGAGTACAATGCTCCTTAAAGGTAAAAGTTTTGATAAGGGGGCTAGTAAGGTATAAAAAAAAAATATGAATCTCTTTTTATAACTAAGGGAATATGTACTCGATAAGCGCTCTACAATCTCTCATCAAACTGGCAAATGTGTGAATATCTTTGTATTTGTTTTACATATTATTAATGATTTTCCTAATGGTTTGCAGACATGGATGTATATTGCATTTCCAGTATTGCTTTATGCCTCTGAAAGAATATTTTTAAAATATGATGACACTAATCATCAAGTGGATGTCATCAAGGTTGGTTTGCTATGAATTTATAATATTCATGATCAATCTACTTAACTTCATGCTTACTTAAATGGTCATTTGATTAATGTTTCAACGTCAATTAATTTGCAGGGAGTAATATATTCTGGAAATGTTTTAGCACTCTACATAACTAAGCCTCCAGGATTCAAGTACATGAGTGGAATGTACCTTTTTGTCAAGTGCCCTGACATTTCCAAATTCGAATGGTACGTACTACAATTTCCTAAGATCCTAATCAACACATAATTTTTGTGTCCAAGTTTATTTTAATAACTAACATGTCATTTTTAAGTTGACACGATACATAGAAAAATTACTTGTGCTAGAAATTAAAAACACTATATATAAAATCGAAACCAACGCAAATTTTTTTATTCGGACAATATCTCAGTAATTATTACGATTACAACTCAAACCCGATGACTATTATGTGAAATTCTAAGCTGAGTGCTAATGTTCACAGGCATCCTTTCTCGATCACTTCAGCACCAGGAGATGACTACTTAAGTGTACATATTAGGACCTTGGGAGATTGGACTACAGAGCTTAAGAGTATGTTTGAAAAGGTAAATAACTAATTAGAAGATAAGTAAAGACAATGTAATTAGCATAAACCATTAAATAAATGGTTAATTTTCAGGTATGTGAAGCCCCAGTATCAAAAGCACCAACAGGAGGAAAACTAATGAGAATGGAAACAAAAGCAATATCAAGCTCAAACAAAGAAGAAATACAAGCAACATTTCCTAAGATCCAAATCAAAGGTCCATTCGGAGCCCCGGCTCAAAGTTACACTAAATATGACATTCTATTGCTTATAGGTTTAGGAATTGGAGCTACTCCTTTTATCAGCATTTCCAAGGATCTTCTTTATCAATTGAAACAAAATGAGAGTTTACTGGTACTTAATTAACCCAAAATCATTAATTAAATTCCATACTATGTTCATTAGAGGGTGCTAAATGAAAAGATATTAAATTACAGGGACCAATAGATGCAAACAAAAAAGTTCCAGAACGAGCCTATTTTTATTGGGTTACAAGAGAACAAGCCTCATTTGAATGGTTCAAGGGTGTCATGGATGACATTGCAGATTTTGATCGTAATGTGAGTTTATATTTTGTTAAATTCTATATCAATTATTAATGTTGTTTGAGTGATTAAGATTAATTATGATGTTTTGGTTTTGATTAATTAATTAACAGCAAGTAATAGAAATGCACAACTACTTGACAAGTGTATATGAACAAGGAGATGCAAGGTCTGCACTTATTGGAATGGTGCAACAATTGCAACATGCTAAGAATGGAATCGATATTGTCTCTCAAAGTCGGGTAATATATCGAACCGAGTCAAAATTATCTCAATAAGAATACGTCTAGTTATTATGATATTTGATGAAATTATTTGAAGCTAACATGAGTTCTCCCTCACAATGACATGACAGATAAAAACACATTTTGCAAGACCCAATTGGAGAAAGGTATTTACTCAAATGGAATCAACACATCCAGCATCCAGGATAGGTATGAGCTTGTACAACCATAAACTTCGGATTTAACAACAGGCTGAACTAATCTGAACTAAGTTTTTTTTAGTATAATCTCATTAAGTGTAACCTATCGTCCATGCCCTCGTCGGGCTGGGTTTGGATTAGGCCCAATATTCAACCCAGCACAAAAAAATAGGTTGTTTTTTTGTGGGTCTTAGTTGAGTTCGCCTTAAGCCCAATTTTTGTTATTTAAGTCTGGCTCGAAGGATGCAATCTTCTACGAGCCGACTGAGTATCGATATTTCAATTCGTGTTTTGGGGCTGGGCTAGCCCAGCCAAGATATACATAATGAAAGGTGTATATATTTTGAAGAATACTATTCTTTTGCAACAAAATTTAAATTAACATTTTTGTTTGTGTTGTTTAGGTGTGTTCTATTGTGGCAGTTCAACCCTTGCAAAACCATTAAAGAAGCTTTGCCAAGAGTTTAGCCTAAATTCAACAACTCGATTTGAATTCCACAAGGAAAACTTCTAATGTTCAAAAAGATATAAATAAGCTTTTAGTGAATTTTCCATGTACAAGGAGGAAAACATAGATTTTAATGCCTTGTAGCATCATTAATAAACTAGTGACCTCTCATCAAAAAAATTAACTCCTAAGCCTTAATCTGTATTGAATCGTTTCATAGTTAATTGTCTTCTTCTTTTTCCATTTTGGCTCTTACATTTTTGTTTCTTTTTCCTTTCTCTAAAATTTTGTCTATGTTGATTTGTTGTAAATAATTTGTAGATTATTCAATATAACTGTAAAATCCAATACTTCGCTTTTTAAGAAATCCACTTTTTGTTTGTGAATTATAAAAGAACATATATACCGAGTCCAGGGCCGTCTCTGGGCACGGGCGAGAGGGGCGGTCGCCCAGGGCCCCGAATATTCAGGGGCCCCATATATATATATGTTACCTATATGTATATATATATATAATTCCTAATATTTTAAATGTCATGTAATTATTTTATTTTTTTAAGATAAATGTCATCTAATTAATATAATTGCATTAATAATTTTTTGGAAACATGATAAAATTTAAATTAAAATACATAATTTACGCCAATTAATTAGAAAGGGTCACTAATTGTAAACGGTAACTTAGTATTCAATAATCAAGTCAAAAGTAATTAAGAGTTAATGAAATTCTTAATGTTTAGAAATTCTCAAAATCAATTAATCCAAAGGGACTCTTCAAACAAACGGTCTTCTTCTTTTATTAGATTACAATACTAATTATATATACTCATATTTCTCCACTTTTTATCTCCATCAATTCCCCAATTGCTCAATTACTAAATTATTATCTTCATCTCATTCTTAGGCATCATTCAGTCAAGATACGAAGTTCAAATTCGAGGCTTTTTCAAACTACGATCTTAACGGTCCCGTTTTCATAATCTATGGCAAACGCATTACCCAGGTGCAATTGTTCTTTACTTTACTCTTAATCTAAAACTTTGTTGCTCTGTAGATTTTATTTTATATATAATGTTATCGAAAAAGCATTTATCTGGTTATGAAAAAAGAAAAAAAAGAAAACGAACACAAGAGCTTATAGAATCACAAAAGGGAGCTATGGATAAATTTTTTTCTAAAAAAGTTGAAGAGTGTTTTAATGGTTTGGATACAGAGAATGTTACTGGAATTGATGATTCCAGTAATTTGAATCACCATGATAATGTGGCTGCTACTACTTTTAATGACCATGAAAATATGGATGCTACTAATTTGAATGACCATGACAATATACCAAATGTGCAGGAGGTTGATGTTGAAATTGATGAACACTTTGTCCCTCCTTGTTTGGATATTTATGATCCAAAAAATTGGGGTAATCTTGACAATAAAACTAGGGATATATTAGTTGAAAAAGGACCTATAAGAGATTTAAATGTTGTGTTTCCTTTAGATACTGTTTCTAGACATTTTTCATGTGCTCATTATTTTCGAAAATTGAGTAATGGAGAGACTAGTGATAGAAAGTGGTTGGTTTACTCAAAACTTGCAAATAAAGTCTATTGTTTTTGCTGCAAATTATTCACATTGCACAATAGAAGTCTTTTAGCAAATGATGGAGTGGATGATTGGAAACATATTAGTGAGAGACTTAACCAACATGAGAATAGTGGTGAGCATATGACTAATATGAGTGCTTGGACTGAAGCAAGATTAAGATTACAAAATGATCAAGGCATTGATAAAGATTTACAAATAGGAATGTCAAAGGAAAAAGAACGATGGAGACAAGTTCTGACTAGAATAATTTCTGTTGTAAAATGTCTAGCAAAACACAATTTAGCTTTTCGAGGATCTTGTGCGAAACTTTATGAGAATAGTAATGGTAATTTTTTGGGATTAATTGAAATGATTGCTGAATTTGATTTGGTTATGCAAGATCATGTTAGACGTATCCAAAATCAAGAAATTCACCATCACTATCTTGGTCCTAGTATTCAAAATGAATTGATTTGTCTGTTAGCCCATAATGTTAGAACTTCTATAATAGAAATTGTGAAGGAGGCAAAATATTTTTCTATAATTCTTGATTGTACCCCGGACGTGAGCCATGAAGAACAAATGACTTTGATTGTACGTTGTGTGAATATGTCAAGTGACAAGATTAAAATAGAAGAGTTTTTTTTAGAGTTCTTAAAAGTAGATGATACTTCTGGGTTGGGACTTTTTAATGAGTTGTTAAATGCATGCAAGTCTCTTGATTTAAATATTGACGATGTTAGGGGTCAAGGTTACGATAATGGCTCTAATATGAAAGGAAAAAATCAAGGGGTTCAAAAAAGATTGCTTGAAATAAATCCTAGGGCTTTATATATGCCATGTGCTTGTCATAGTCTTAATCTTACTGTATCAGATATGGCTCATTCATGCCCCAGTGCTATTTCATTTTTTGGAATTGTGCAACGTTTATATTCACTATTTGCTAGTTCTACTAAAAGATGGAAAGTTTTAGTTGATAATGTTCCGGGGTTAACAATGAAATCTTTGTGCAATACTCGATGGGAAAGTCGAATTAAAGGTGTTAAAGCCATAAGATATCAAATACCCCAAATAAAGTTAGCTTTGTCTGAATTGTGTAAGAGTTGTGATGATGCCAAGTCAAAAAGTGAAGCAAAAAGTTTGGGTAACGCTATTAAAAGCTTTACTTTTTTACTTGGTATGGTTATTTGGCATGAAATTTTATTTACAATAAACATGGTGAGTAAAAAGCTACAATCTAAATCCATGTGCATTGACACCACAAAGAAGGAAATAGAAGACGTGATGCTATACTTTAAAAAATATAGAGATGAAGGGTTTGAATCTTCTATGAATATTGCCAAATCTCTTGCACTTGATATGAAAATAGAGCCAACATTTCCAACAAAGCGTCGTGTTTCTAGGAAAAAGCAATTTGATGAGAGTGATAGTGATAATGATAATGATGAAGAAGAACAGTCAGCCGAAGAATCTTTTAGAGTAAAATATTTTCTTTTTGTTGTTGATAAAGCCATAGTTTCTTTGCAAGATAGATTTGAACAATTAGAAATATTTGAAAGTATTTTTGGTTTCTTATGTGATTCAAAGAGGTTGAAATCATTGGATAATGATGAATTAAGAAACTCATGCACACATTTTGTGACTACATTTTCTTATAATGATTGTTCGGATGTTGATGCAGATGATTTTTTTTCAGAATTGAAAGTGTTGCAATCAACTTTGCCAAATGACTTGAAGTCGGCCCTTGAAATTTTGGAGTTTGTCAAAAGAGCAGATTGTTTTCCAAATGTTTCTATAGCTCTTCGAATTCTTCTAACTATGCCAGTGACTGTTGCATCTGCTGAAAGAAGTTTTTCGAAGTTGAAGTTACTGAAAAATTATTTGAGATCATCAATGTCGCAAGAAAGGTTGAATGGCTTAGCCACTTTATGTATCGAGAGACATATGTTAGAGCATATTGATATAGACACTATGATTAGTGATTTTGCATCTAAAAATGCTCGTAGACATCATTTTGTATGAAAAATTCAATATGTAATAAATAAAAATGTCTTTTTTAATTAGTCGTGTTTTTTTTCTTCCACTTGTTTATTAGGGCCCATAATTGAAACTTCGCCCAGGGCCCCCGAAACCTCAAGATCGGCCCTGACCGAGTCTGTAATGTAAATGATTAAGCGAACCTCACTGCAGTTTGATTGATTGATCTTTTAGAACAAAAGTTTATCCTCCTAACGAATTATATTTGGTTACATAATCTCATTTAATCCTCCTAATGCAAGAAATATTAATTTAATATACTTAAGATAAAAATACATATCTTTTTTCACTTTTATTTAAAGATTTCCATCTAACTTTCATCAAATAATTTGATTAAGAATATTGGAAGTATTCAATAATAGGAACAAAAAATTTATAAATTGTCAAAATAATGTAATCCAAGTTGTATAGTACTAATAGACAATAGGAGCCACTTGGGTGGCTTGAGACTTTCAAGGGTTAATCGAGATTAGTCAGGGAACAAATGGGGGATAAGTCGGATTTTGAGTGCATAAGCGAATCTAAACGCTAATCGAACCAACGTTGCAAAAAATGATAAGAATAAGCTTAACATCAACGTATAACATCAACTACTTTATCGTTTTATGCAATCTAGTTTCTTTTATATGTTTGGCATTGATGTCTCACTATTTGAAGTATTTTCAAATTCCTAGTTCCATTTAGCTGAGAACCTTATATGATGTTTTTTTTTTTGCTTAAACTAAGTGTGGTTATTTTGGCGACCTTTTCTGAATGACCGAGGAACATCTATTTCTTTTTCTTTTTATCAGAGTTTTAATCGGCTTTTACATCTTGTCCTTTGCCCTTAATCTCTGCCACCTCTTCAGCTACACCCTCAAGTTACTTCTCATATTGGCCAGTGACAATCTCAACCAACTGCTAATTATAATCATACACCTTTTTCTAGCGCTGTCATCACAACAGTATCAAGGTATGGGCGAACATATTTTGGTTCTCAAACTCATCTTATGCAGACCAAATCATCTGCTATGGCTCTTTAAATATGCATGTCTATCTTGTACATGTTAATGTCGAAATACAACACATATCTAAAACAATTGATAGAAAAATGAAAGAATTCATTACGAAAGACCTAATAATATGTTTTTGCAAATAAGAAAACTAAATAATGCGTTATGTAAAAGCTTGAAAACTTTAAAATTATTTACTCATTATTACTATAAATCGGTTCTTTTTAAAACCTCGTAAGCAAGTAAATTGGTGTTGTGTTTGGTTTGGTGGTGGTGATGTAGTTGAGGTGTTTTTGTTCTTAAAGAATATTAGAAGCAACTTGATTTTGATGCTACATAACATAACATTACAACTTGTCTTTTTGAGAGTTAACATAACATTGCTTCTTTCTTACTAAGTGCTAGTATTTCTGATGCAACTCAAAAACGACACCGAATTGTGGTAACGGCAAAGATGAGTGTAATAACGGTCAAACTCAGTGAGTCAGCGAGTCAACTCGTCTCTCTCCCAACACCAAACCCTCTTTTTCCTCTTCATCATCTTCTGTATATCATCATCATCCAAACCCTCTTTTACCCTTTTTCGTCTTTTCACATTTCTCATCTTCCTTCTCCAAAATCAAACGGCTCTCCCCCCTCCACGTCACCATCGTCTTCTTCACCTCCCTATCATCTTCCTTCTCCTTCCTCTTTTCTTCTTTGTATATATATCATCTTCCTATATTTTTATCCCTAAATTAACCGCCTTTCTCTCCTAGGGTTTCCCGCATATCACAACTCCAATTCCAATTTTGCCCTCCGAGATTCATCCTTCGCTATACCCAGGTAAGTTTTTTTCGATTCTTTCGGTTTAAAATTCAATTGGGTGTTTTCGTCTTTTGTTGAATTCAATTGGGTTTCATTTTTTTAGGGTTCTGATATTGAAAAGTTCCCAACTTTGGTTGAATTGGGTGATGAGTGATGGCGATTGAGAAGAACAGTTTCAAAGGGTCTAGGTTTGATCATGAATTTTCCGCCAATAGTAAGGATAAGGATAAGGATACTACCTCCAGTGATGATGACGAGGTTCGGGTTTCTGCCGCGGAATCTGATGATGACGATGATGAATTCGATGATGCGGATTCTGGTGCAGGATCTGATGATTTCGACTTGTTAGAATTAGGGGAAACCGGGGCAGAGTTCTGCCAAATTGGGAATTTAACATGTAGTGTTCCTTTTGAATTGTATGATCTTTCCGGTCTCGAGGATATATTGTCTGTTGATGTGTGGAATGAGGTTTTAACTGAAGACGAGAGGTTTAGCCTCACTAAGTATCTACCCGATTTGGATCAGGATACTTTTATGAGAACTCTTAAAGAGCTTCTTGAGGGTGGTAATTTCCATTTTGGTAGCCCTGTTAAGAAGCTGTTTGAGATGTTGAAGGGCGGGTTGTGTGAACCTAGAGTTGCTCTTTATCGGGAGGGGTTGAATTTTTTTCAGAAACGGCAGCATTATCACCGCTTGAGAATGCATCAGAATAATATGGTCAGTAATTTTTGTCAGATGAGGGATGCTTGGGTTACTTGTAGGGGTTATAGTATTGAAGAAAAGCTTAGAGTTTTCAATATAATGAAGAGTGAAAAGAGTTTGATGTATGAGAAGATCGATGAAGGCTTGGGTAGTGACTCGTCAGAGAAGGAGGAATTAGGTGATGGGCAATGGGGGGCTAAGAAGGCAAAGGATAGGATGAGCAAAGCAAAATTGGGTCGTAACTCTGCACACGCGGTTGATTCCAATTTGGAATTTCCCGTACGGATGCCATTATCAATGGGTGTGGAAGTTGCAAAATATGGGAAGCAGAATCCAAAGGGTATACTGAAGTTGGCTGGCCCAAAAACCCTTCCGTCGTCAAAGGAAATGACTGGTCGGTTACCTTCTGTTTATCAAGGCGTGGACATAAATTCGAGGCCATATGGTTTACCACTTCCAACTCCTCGTCAGAAAGTGTTGGGGTATGAATCAGGATCGGCACTCAGGCTAAAGAATCAAATGAGAATGGATGATGATGGTGATGATGCTGAAGATGCAATATATGGGGTTGGCATGCAGCGAGACCCGAATATGGAAAATAGTGTCATGATGGACAAATCCAGGCTTCTAAAAGCAGGTAAGAAGCATGACGTCTTGAGAAGTGACGAATTAGCCACAGACAGTTTCTCAGGCTTCCCATTCTCGTTAAAGAATGACGTGCATTCCTATGGGAGGATCAGAAACGCAAATCAGCTGTCAGATGTCAAAGCAGCCACTGCTAAAGTATCTAATCGTCGAGGTTCGCAAGAATTTGGCAAGAAGACCAAGTACCCTGAAAATGTTCAGCAATTTGCCGGTGGATATCAGATGAAGTTGCCAAAAGGCTGGGTACAACAGGTGAAGGGTAACCGAGCAGACTTGTCAGAAAATGGTGAACCGATTTGGCATAGCAAGAATCAAGGAGATGTTTTTTCTGTGGACTCCTCTTTGAAATCCGAGGATTGGAGCGTAAGAAGGAAGAAGTGGAAGGCAGGGTCAGAGTCACCAAACCTCAATCTTAAAAGTTATGGTTCATCTTCCATTCCAATGAACGATAGAATTCTGCTTTCTGAGTTGAGATTAAAACCATCTCAGGGGAAGATCAGACGAGCTTCTGTACAGAATGGAGGACCAGATATAAGAACAAAGAAAATGAACAGGATGTATGCAAGAAATGAAGAAACAGAATCAGACTCCTCTGAGCAGTTTGATGATGATGATGATGAGGACGAGGACGAGGAGGATGAAGAGGAGGATAACAATCCATTGGTCAGAAGCAGATTCTCTTACCCCACTATGAACCCTCCATCAATGTTAATGAATTCCGGCCTAGTTCCTAAAAAGAGCAAGTTTGTTAAGAAAGCTATGCAGGACAGCCCTCTGACTTTTGATGGAATGGCAGAGATCTCGAAAAAGGATGGCGGTTATAGTGAACTTGGCCAGACACCAGTTCACACATTAAAATCAAAACAGAAGGGTAAGATGCGTGACAGCAGTCCATTGCATAGCTCTGGGATTGAAGTTTTGGGAAACAGCACTCACATTGGGCAGGGTAAAGTTAAAGACGATAACAAGAGAAGAAGTCACAAAACAGGGAAGAATGGGCAGTTACGAGAAGCTGGTGAAAGGGTGCACATGTCCTCATTGAAGGCCTATCCTTTTGAGCGAAAGCAAAAAGGTGAAGTCAGCTGTGATTACAATATTGATGAGGAGGAGGATTCACTTGAAACACGTGTGTTAGCAGATGAAAATGCAATAGGTAGAGTGGGGAAGAAAGGACGTGATAGACGAGACAGATCTGATGCTTCACTTGGGGGAAAGAAACGGAAGGCAAAGGAGGAAATTACCGACATTGATGGGAGAGATGAATTTATCATGCCACCTGATGTTCAGCAGCAAATGGATGACTCTATTCCAGTGAAGAAAAAAGGAAAACGGAAAGTGGAGGTTGACATTGGCACTTCAGACATGGAAATAAATGAGCCGCCTGTTTCAGTAGTTGAAGCTGTAGAGATGGATATCGAAACTAAACCGCAAAAAAAGCCATATACACCAATAACACCTACAGTTCATACTGGCTTTTCTTTTTCAATTATACATCTTCTCTCAGCAGTTCGTCTGGCAATGATCAATCCTCACGCAGAAGACTCTTTAGAGGCTGCAAAAACTGATGAGCAGCAGAACGGAAATCATGAAGCTAGCACAAATGGAGTTGTTTCTCTCGAGAATGTGGATTCTGGTAAATCAGATGGTGTTCTGCAGGCGAATGTTCCATCTCTTACTATACAAGAGATTGTGAACCGTGTAAGGTCAAATCCGGGGGACCCTTGTATTCTTGAAACACAAGAGCCACTTCAGGATCTTGTGAGAGGAGTGCTCAAGATATTTTCCTCAAAAACAGCTCCATTAGGAGCCAAGGGTTGGAAGGCACTGGTGGTGTATGAAAAATCTACTAAAAGCTGGTCCTGGATTGGTCCTATGTTGCAGTCTTTAACAGATCATGATACTGTAGAGGAGGTAACTTCACCTGAATATTGGGGGCTCCCTCATAAGATGCTTGTGAAGTTGGTTGATTCATTTGCTAATTGGCTGAAAAGTGGTCAAGAGACGCTTCAACAAATTGGAATTCTCCCTGCACCACCTGCGTCATTAATGCAGGCTAACCTGGATGAGAAAGAAAGGTTCAGGGACTTGAGAGCTCAGAAGAGTCTCCACACTATTAGCCCGAGTTCTGAAGAAGTGAGGGCTTATTTTCGCAAGGAAGAAATTCTCAGGTATTCCATTCCTGATAGAGCCTTCTCATACACTGCTGCTGACGGTAAAAAATCAATTGTTGCTCCCTTGAGGAGGTGTGGTGGTAAACCAACTTCAAAAGCCCGAGATCATTTCATGCTGAAGCGTGATCGGCCCCCTCATGTTACAATTCTTTGTCTAGTTAGAGATGCAGCTTCTAGATTACCTGGAAGCATTGGCACTAGAGCAGATGTTTGTACTCTGATAAGAGACTCTCAGTACATTGTTGAAGATGTGTCGGATGCTCAAGTGAATCAAGTTGTTAGTGGAGCCTTGGACCGTTTACATTACGAGCGTGATCCTTGTGTACAATTTGACGGAGATCGGAAATTGTGGGTATACTTGCATAGAGAGAGAGAAGAAGAAGATTTTGAAGATGATGGTACTTCATCCACAAAGAAATGGAAGAGACAAAAGAAGGATCCAGCTGACCAACCTGAACAAGTTGCTGTCACTGTGGCTTATCTCGGGAACGGAGATCAGTCTGGGTTTGATTTGGGTTCTGACCTTAATGTTGAGCCTCCAGGGACTGCTGATGAGGATAAGAGAACGGATTTTGCATATAATGAATTGAAACAAATCGTTGATGACAATCCGGAGACTAGTCATGTCTTATTTGAAGCAGACAAGGCACATGAAAGCCATCCAATGGTTTGGGACACCCTTTTAAATCCAATGCAAGACAATAAATTGTTATGTCAAGAAAATTCCACTAATGAAGATTTTGACGATGGAACATTTGGAAGGGAGAGGACAGTTGGACTATTAAGTGCAAGTTTATTGTGAAGAATGTTTCAGGTATTTTTTAATATCATTACGCTGTTTTTATTTTGTATATACATTTTCTTAATGCCATGCATTCCCAAGTTGCACCGTATATTTCCTGCATCTCCAAGAAATTTATAGTACAATATGTTTGATCCTCATGGCGAGTCAATTGATACATTTTGTTTCTGCTAAATTCAGTTAGTTTTGTTAAATGCAAACAAAATGTTAGAATGTTGTTGAAACCGCTGCTTTGTATCTTTCCCCAATATCTTGTTTTAGACGGTGGAATTTGCCAGTTTAGATCTCTAAAGTTTTTTTGATGTTATTATTAGCGTCAAAATTGACAGCAAAGAATTCTGTATAGTTATTTAGATTGATCTGATCATTTTTGTTCAGACTTCAGACAAGAATCTTGTGATTGAATGGTTGTTTGCCTTTATTGCAAGCATTTTATGTGCAACGCGAAAAGCATATCATATCGATTTTGGTGGATTGAATCATGATCTTTTATTTCAACGGATCAAACCCTTGCATCGTTTATTTTTGTCACATTAAGCCTCTGTTTGGAAAATTAGTTATTTAGCTGAAATTTGATTTACATGGTGTTTATAGTTCTTTATAACCACATTACACGCCCACAAAAACACTATTTTCGAACTGTTATAAATGTAACCTTTTGTTTCATATGAAATGAATGACACTCGATTAACCGAGTTTTTCAACCACATCTGATTTTTCTGGCCATGAAGGGTTTAATGTGTTGAAACAAAATATTAGGAGCTCGATCTAGGGTCTAATTGGATTTTGCCTCAAAGTGTGTATTATTATTATTATTATTATTATTATTATTATTATTAGTGTTTATTTTCTAGTTGTGAATATATCTATACAAATTGCTTACTGGGCATGGACATATTTTGCAGGCTTAAGGGCAATCTATGTAGCAAGGCATACACCGTGTACACATTCGTTCCTCTTCAAGGTCGTACATGAACGGTGAAATGTATATTTGGTTCAAGTGAACAATGTAGAATAGCAAGAGATCTTTCTGCAGGCTCAAGATTATATTTCGATATAGGTGTGTTCATCATACCTATATAAGGTTCTGTGTATTCCATAGCTTCTTTTTTTTTGCCTTTTAAATTCCTTTTTTCTTTATGCTCATTTAGATCATTTTGAATATATAGTGCATTTTTACCTATGAAATGAGTTTGCATTGGCCGGTGATTAGAACCGTAATCTTCTGTACATGGTCAGGTTAACAGCAATATAAAATTCCTTTGGAGGAATTGAATATACATAGTTCAATTTTGCATTCTTACTTTGAAATTAACTTTCATTTAATGGTTTGTGTTTTAATGACTGGTTGCGATTAATTATAGCAGCTACATCCTCTTCAAAACCAATTGTAAGCATGTCCTAAACGCGTATAGGGATAACGCGCAAAAATGTCCCTAATGTTGGGTCTCGAGCAATTATATTAATACCTACTAAAAAATGTCCGGAATGATCCCATAATTCAGCAACAAAAAAGTTCATTAATTGGGTCAATCATTTAAAAGTGATGTCAATTACAATGCAATTGCATGCCTATAATGTCAATGACATCCTGCAATTACTTTATAACTTTGCGAACACAAAATGCAAGTAACTTTTGAGCAGGTGGTGTGCTTGCTAATCGAAATCTTGTATAAATTTGTGCAAAACTTTATGGTTGCATCGTTGTTAAAATGTTCGGCATTGTTACATATATAATAATTTACAACAAAAATAAGTCCTATAAATTCTCTGTACAACATTATTGTATCAAAAAGCGAGAGCCTTAAACTGCGTTTCCAAAAGCGATATATTTCAAAACTTAGCTTAATGTTAGCATACAAAAAATACTATAATACGAAGCCTTTATGAAATTGCTGCCATCGTGAAGTGAACCAACCAAAAAAATATATATACCAAAGAATCTGTCATGTATTTTCTGCCAAGAAAAAAACAATCAATGAACCAATATAATATTATATTATAGTCTTCTGTACACAACCTCTTCTTCCAACTATATCTTTTTACTATTATCTGTAGTGTTCTGTTCCATTTCACCTTAGTTAATAGCAGTGAGCGGAACTCTCGGGTCTCTCAAGGACTGTGCAGCCTCATATGTTGCTGCAGCAATGTGTTTTATATCCCCATTTGAGTGTCTCGACTTGTTTTCCCAGAATGCTTTCAGTAATTCCTCAAATTCTGGAGTTTGGAGCTCCTCGATTGATTCCATACTTGGTAGATTGAATGACCGCCTCCTCGGTGTAGAACAAGATGGTTCGTCCACCTATGAATTAATTGATACTGTTAGCCAAAAACTAGACAGACATGCACAAGAATCAACTTTGCTCCACATTATACAGTACTTCATATCTTACCGTGTATTCATCCTCGAGACATTTCCCAACGTTGTCTGTAATTTCGACAATCTTGTGGTAGTGACCACCCTTTAATTCCCTTAGATCTTCGCAGCAAGGGACAATCATGGAATTCAAATTTCCACAAGCATCATGGTCAAGTTGTAATGAATCTGCGAATATTTCGTGTATCTTAGAACATACAAAAAACCATACAACAAACAAGAATTCATGGATGTCAAAAAAGTTTGGATACTGACGATCAATTGAAGAGAGCAAGTTACTGTTTGCAAGATCGACATCCTCGAGTCCCGCTGATACAGCAGATGAAAACCGTGCACGTAGGGCTTGATTGACTTCGATCCCTCCACTATGTAAGGAATCAAGTCAGTAACCTTGACAAGAAACCGAAAGTATTTTCATAGGAAGAAACATACCTAACAATGGAATCCACAGAAGCAACATTGCTTTTCTCTAGATTGAGCAATGATTCTTGAGCATTCATCCACTGTTCCGCACCCATTCTCGCCTTCTTCACACTGGTCAAATTTTTTTACAATAACTTCAGAAGTGCAGCTAGAGATACAAAATGCAATGTGAAAATAAAATAGAATTCAAAACAGGATACCAGTTATGAAGAACATCCTCGAGATCTTTCTTTCCATGTTCCACTGCATTAGTGTCCTCAAGATAGTTGGTTTCTGTCTTTTCCATGTGGACTGTCCATTCAGCCATAATAGAAGATGTGGAGTCCTGCATTGTTGACATTTCTTCCTGTAGCTTGCTGGTCCGACTGTTTGCACTCTGCCGGAGATCATGCACTGCCATTTGGACCTGAAATTACAAGCATTAAGCCTACCACTTACACTCATAAAATCTCACAGTTGTTAGATGTGTGTAGTCATACCAGTTTTTTCTTCCTTGCATTTGAATTTGCAAGCAGTTCTGCAACTTTTGCTAACATTTGCCGCTCTTCATTAGCTGCACATTCCTATAGAAGAAGCAAATCCATGTCAATGCGCAAAATAAAGGGTCGAAACTCTGGCCTATCTTTGGATAGTTAGAAACAACCGTAACTACCTCAAACTTCTTTTCTAGTTCAGACAGCTTCTCGTCATTGACAGTCTGTGCTTCTTGGACAATTTCGGTCAGATTTGATGCATGCATATCTAGACTCTTGAAGAAGTTAACTGTTATTTTGGAAACTGAACGTGCAGTATCAACTGCTCTGGAATGAGCCTATACCAAATATTGATTAAAAAGAACACAATTAGTTGGCTGGAAGTTTTGAATCTGATACCTGTTAATGAAAGAATATTAATAACTCTACAAACCTCACGCTGCTGTTTTGCAAAGGCGGTTAACTTCTCCTCTTGTGTATGAAAACTATTTTGGAGATCAGTTAATAATGCATCAGCCTCTGAAGCAATTCCTTCAAAAAGCTGAATCAAACAGCTCATATTAGAGGGATTTTAAAAGGTAACTCTTCTAATTAACTCAAGTCAGCGTAAAAAATGTTGACTAAGAACCAGCCAAAGAACTTACACCCTCGAGAGCATGCGAGTGAGACGACACTTCAGAATTTAGATTGCCAAAAGTTGACCGAGAATTTCCCTCGAGTTCTTTAGCCATTTCATCCAAAGAGAGCATACCAGAGCCATACATGGCTTTCAGCTTGCCAACTCTTCCACGGAGTTCTTCAGCAGCCTTTGTGCATGCCATAACAAAACTTGTTAGGATTCATAACTACTACAATCTACAACGACACAAGTCGCAATCTTGTTGAAATTCTACCTCAGCCTTTGTTGATACAAAACACTGCATATCGTCTTCCATATCCTTGAGTTGCTTTTCCTGTTGAGTCACGGAAGTCGCAACAGTCTTATGCAATACCTCAAGCTGCTGGGTCAACTGAGATTGAAATTTCTGGATAAGTATTCTGTTTTCATCTTCAATTTTATCTTTCCTCTCTGAGATCCAATCATTATCAGCTGTTAGTGACCAAATAATTCTGCAGAAGTTCTTACCTAATGGAAATTCAAGTTTTAGACAATACAAACCTATTTTAGCAAATAAATTGGATATATCTGATGCAGCATTTTCTAGTTCTGCTCGAAGCTCAAATGCTCGTTCAATCAAAGCTTTCTCTGGAAGATAGATAAGGATCATTATAATGAATAGTTGATTACACTCGAAAATCAGCATAAATTTATACAAAAATTGAACAATGACTTTTTAAGAGCATTCACTCTGGTCTTCCACAAGAAGAGAGATATATCCTGGAACAACGGAACTAAAGAATGACAGTGCACATAACGGCATGGCTCACCAGATTTTAGGAGATTAGATATCAAAAACTCCTTCTCTTTTATTGTTGCATTTGCTTGTCGGTGTTTTTCTTCGAGATCAAATAATGAATTTTCAGTTTCCTCCAGCTTTTTCTGGATTTGCAGGTAATAAAGTCAGTTCTTTTTCAAAGAAAAGAGAAGAGGGGTTAAAAGTTAAAATACTATCTAGTTACCTCAGTTTTTTCAAGTTTTTCACTTAACTCTGCTGTTAAAAGTAACTGAGAATTGTAGAGTTCTTGAACCTCCATCAATTGCTGCGAAAGTGGCAAGTAATTAGTCTTCCTTTTTCACAGGCAACCTAAAGGTGCAAGGAAATGCAACGGAAATGGAGCAAACCTTATCCTTGGATTCTGAGTTAAGTTCCATGCGCTCTATTTTTTCAGCCATTGCCTGAGAAAAATAGAAAAAAAAAGAAAGTTATATAATGATATTTCGGTTTTGAAGCCAAAGGACACAAGCAGACAACTGTAATGTAGAAAGTAAACCTTCTTTTCAGCCTCCTCTTGAAGATATCTATCTCGTGGTATATAGATTCCATTTTTCTCTCTTGCAGCATATACCTCTAGCAGAAGATAGAATATGCATCCAGAAATGAAACGTGTTACTTCTTACATCAGAATCCAGTTGTCTGAAATTATATAGGCCTCCTCTATGAAGGACTTCTATAAAGCAGTGAAATACCTTGCTTCAGCCGGTCAATCTCAGAGTACAAGTCTTTAATCATTGCAGATTTCATCATCTTCTGATTGATCTGAAATGATAAACAATGTAAATTATCTGAACATGTTTCAAAGAAGCACAAATAGGCAAGACAATGGAACACTGCATTTTCAAATAAAAAAAACTGCTACTAACCTCAGGTTTGTTCTTGATATTCTTGGCGCGATGAGCGTAATCTAGAGTGCTAAGTGTTTCTTCCAAGCAATGAATAGAGGGTGATATTGTGGCAATTATGCACGTCTTTGTTTTCCCTCCAAGAGAATCCCTCAATAGCCTTGTTAGCTTGCTATCCCTGGAAATTCATTTTTGTTTGCATCATTTCATAATAAGTTAAACTATAAAGAGAATTATCCTATTTCTTTTAGGAAATACCTGTATGGAACATGACCTGAATGCTCAACAAGGGCATTGATCACACGGCCAAGTGTCAGCAAGCTCTTATTGATCTCCCCTGCCTCCCTTGCTCTGCCCTGCAAGAGACATTTCGCTTAATTCTATTCGAACATTTTACTCCGTGCAGCAGTTAGAAATATAGCTCGACTATTGCAAAAAAACATTCGTAAATGCAAAAGCCCGTTTCAGATAACAGTACTAGGTGACGGTATTACCTCTCGTGCACCAGAACGTGAAATATTCTCTGAACCAGCAAGGTCAACAAGGTTCAGCTTTCCGCACTTGATCATCTCTTCTCCCTCAGGAGTACATTCTTTAATGTGGATGGTGATGGAAAATATCGAGTGGGAGCGACTACTTTGCTTGTTAAGTAAAGTCTCTGCTGTACGCCTTTTTGCCGAACCTTTCTCCAAGATTTTGTAAATTTCATTAGCTGTACATACTATCTCTTCTTCCAAGCCTCTAACAAATACACCCCCTTTTCCATCTTCCATAAGAGCTATAGGTTTCTTCGATTTGTCATCCACGAATTTCGGAGTTTCTTCTAAGGCCAGAAGATCTGATATTTCTTCATTGTACAGCTCTAAGAATGTAACTTTCATACTATACTCTGCATTCTGAGCTTCTAATATGTCAAAAATCTGTTTAACTGCTCTCGGGATGACACCAGCATCACTGGGAAATTCTCCATTCTACAGACGCGAACAAATACAATTTGTTAACAGTTTGAGTAGAACAACAGCAAAGCGACACATATCGGTATTACATTTGACCATATGTATAACAAACTCAAACCTTCTTCCTGGCTCCTCCTTCCATTGTGTACGTCTTTCCTGTCCCGGTTTGCCCATAGGCAAAGATAGTACAGTTATAACCTTCAAGAACTTCATAAACGATCGGAGATACAGACAGGTCATACAAGTCTCTCTGCTGGGAAGTTGGACCAAAAACCTAAAAACAACAATATGAACTTCAGAACCATCCCTAAAAACAACAATGCCGCTACTTTCCAATCCTTTTACAAAAAAAAATAAAAGCAAATATCAAAGACATGGAAATAGAAAGGGCGGAGGAGGGCCAAACCCTGTCAAAAAGAAAGGTTCGATCAATCTGCTTGTTCGCAATATTCTGAATAGCGGCAACTTCTCGTCTACCCTCATTACAAGAAACTACAACCGGAGTATGTACTCGTAACTCATCATCACTCAACGGCCTGCGAAGGGCAAACTCCAATCATTCAGCATCCTCAGCATTAAACATACACACTAATGTAATGAACACAACAAGTAAACATAACAACAAAATGTTCATTTCCTAATCTTCTCATAATACAAAATCTCTCTTCTGTAATCATCAAAATAGAATGTTCAAGGTTCAAATAAAGTTCTCCATTTAACACCTCGATAAGTTATCTTCCTTTTCTCACCTACACCGGACAATGACTTGTACACCGGACAATGGCTTAAATCCAAATGTGAGTTTCTGGGGTTTGCACAAATGTAAAAAAGTAACTAACTTGATACTTTTTTTATTCGTTTACTCACTGACCTACACCGGACAATGACTTGTACATTGACACCTTTTTCTTTATTATCATGCTTATTGCTCGAATTCAAGTCAGCTGAACGTAGATCTCGGGCTGCTTTATCAGTTGATCGGGGAGTCTGTGACGGTGATAGCGAAACCAATCCCCCCCTTCTCTGTGAAGCATCCATCTAGCTGCAAAATACCAATTAAAGATTGAATCTTTTCACATAAAAATTTAGAAAGAACATAAAAAGTTTACTCATTTCAGCTTCAGATTGAAATCTTAATAAGCAATAATATAATAGCTTATAAATGGGATAAAAAAAATACCAATTCTGGGATGAATCTAAAACGCTCAAATAGAAAGAAAAAAAGATGAATGTAGGATTCAAAAAAAAAAGAAAAAAAACTTACTGTGAAGTGAAAAGATTGATTATTGAAGACTGAAAAACAAACTCCAAGGAAGTCAAAATAAGAACAAGAGACTGATTTGATTCTCTGGGAAATGGCGACAAATTTAAGAAGTGGAATGTGGAAGAAGAAACACAAGATTTTTCAAAAGAACAAGATTTACTATCAAATAGAGAGAGAAAGAGTTTTCAAGTGTGAGTTTGAAGAGAGATGGAAGCTATAAAAAAAAAATTACAAATGGTCTACAACGAAAATAATTTTGACCCGATGTTAAACACGCACTAGAATATTGGCTTTGCATGAGAACATATATGTATGTGAAGTTAATTTATAAGTCCTTTATTAAACATTTTTCTAATATTGATGATATTTTAATTTTTCTTGTTAATGGTGATACAAGCTTATAGTTTCATACAAATTTCAGATGGCATATGTAAAGTGAATATTATGACGCGTGCTTTGCAAAAAAATTTGTTATACTCAAAACAGGAGACTGATAAGTACACTTTTAAATAATTGAGGAGATAAATGAGTCATTTCTGAAGTTTAGAGGACAAAGTGCCAACATGAATAAATTTAGGGGACTAGATATGATATAAGCCAACAGAAATTAATAGATTTTTGGCGTTACGGGGTAGGACGGCTTCTTTTTTACTGCTCAGCTGAAGAGCCTCAACGCCGTTAATGAGATCCCCGTATCCGACCGTTACATAGACCGTTAAAATTTATTTTTCTTTTTTAATTCTGATTATCTTTGGAAAAGTTTGAATTCTAAATTTTGTTGGGGAGATTGACCTTTTATTTTGCTTGATATTACAAAATTATCCTCTCACGTTTTTAAGGTTGTAGGGCACAATCAAGGCTACCATTTTACAAATTTATGATACTATATGGTTCACATTACAACTTGTTTCATTTCATTTTATTATTTTCAGGGTTTTTTCATGGTTATTTTGTTTTTTACAAAGTAACCATTATTTGTCCACTATTCTCATTAAATTAATGGATAAAATTTAATCTAATGATAATAAAAACAAAGTAAATGTTACTTCAAGTAACTATAGAAAGCACCTTAGTTTCAATACCACATTAACTAAAAATAGATATGTTATAATTAATTTCAAAGAATGTAAACATAACGACCCGTCCCAACCAAGCTTAAAAGTTTAAAGTATTGTTAAAAAAAAAAACTTAGGAAATTATTCATTTACAATCTTTAAAAAGCAACGAGATCACTAAAACATATTTTAAACTCTCAAACTTTTAACAATTAAGCCTCTAATTTTTGATTTTATTGAGTGTGTTTTCTATGGTTACTTTGAAGTAACCACTACTTTGTTTTTATCACCATTAGATCACATCTCATACCACTAATCCAATGGTAATAATGGGCAAAGTAATGGTTATTTTGTTTTTTACAAAGTGAGAAAAACCTTTTATTGAGATATCTTAAAGGTTAGTTAACAAAATTGTTCATGAGAGTCTCAAAATGTTTCAAAATTAAAGTTCAAGAGTTTGATATAGAAAATTATATGATTATGGGATGAAACTTTAAGGTTAATTGTGAATTTAGCCATAAATATATACCCGCTTGAAATGGAAAAAAGCTTATAAAACCAGTTTTCAAACTATTATTTTTCAAACTATTCTCTACCAAACATCAACCTTAAAAGTTTTAATTTCAGAGCTCTAAAATAGTCAAACCTTTTTTCACCATATATCCTCTTAGTGAAAAAACTACAAAAATTATAAATCAAAAGTAATGGTTTTTTTTTTTGGATGCGGAATTTTGGAAAAAATCACTACTATGTTGGAAAAATCTTAAAATAAACCGGACGACGCCATTCATTTATTGGAAGAATAATTTAAGACTCCTCACTTGTGAAGTGAAGTTTAAATTTTACATTAAAAATAAGAGTTTATTTTAAATAAGTGTCTTATGGTTTTACGTTTTTGCAAATAAATGATTGTGGTTTGCCTTTGAGCAAATAAAGAACTGTGATTTGTATTGTTTGCAGAATTAAGAAAATAATCTATTTTGTGGACGTAAATGAAGATACTTTTTGTCCAAAAAATCTTTTTGACCATTGAACTTAACTCTTACATGACCAGTCACAGATTTGAAAAAATATTTGGGTAAAAAAGTTCTCATTTACGTCAATAAAATCGATCATTTCTTTAATTCTGCAAACAAGATAAACTACAATATTTTATTTGAAAAATACGAAACCACGGAGCAGTTTTTTAAACTAACCTTTTCTTTTGAAGAAAAAAAAAAAGGAAAACAAAATTACCTCTGTAGACTATACTACATGTTGGCCGGCCAATATTCATCAAAATCAATTTTAAAATTTAAATCTTAATTCTCTCTCTTTCAACATCACCTTGCCTACTGAATCATTAAAAAAAGATTAATTCTAATAATGGACAACATCATCTTTTGAACAATCCGAAGGAGAAGTTTGAAATTTCAATTAGGCTTGAATATTGAAAACATTGGATTGGGAATTCAAATATTATACTAGTGTATAGTTTCACCATAATTCTATGTATTTGTGGCAAGTGGAAGTGAGTGGTTTTGAGTTATAAAACTCAACTTTTCTAATTTATCACAAAACAAAAGAATTATCTACACTATAGTTGGATATTTAAAGCATGCATCTGCTTGCTTCCTCCGCAATTGGGATTATATAAAATAAAAAAAGGGAAAACTTCCGTTTGGTGTAATTCGAATATATAACCTCTTTTATCATAAATAGAGTCTTTAACCAATATGTTAAGACCTTCTCCACATCTTGAAATACACATATAACATTGTGATAACTTGGCCAAAAAAATCTCTTCCCATGCATGCTAAGAAACCTACAAAATTGAACCGGTAATGAGATTGTTGAGGAATTATCTGGTGCTCATATCAGTGAGAAAGAAGATTTGGAACACACGCAATTTAGAATATTTATAAATGTGTACCTCAATTGATAGAACATCTATTATAGATACTTAATGAGAACACTTCAACATTAGGGTCAACTTCCTATTTCCTTATTATGTGACAATACGTCAGCATTGCAATAGCTGTTAATCTAGTTGATCATGAGAAGACAAAGCACTTCGAGATAGATATGCACTTTGTGCGAGATTATGTGGAACAATGTTTTCTCATCACACCGCATACTGAACAGTTGGTTAATGTATTCAATAAAGTCACGACAAGAGCACAATTGGATAATTTCATGTCCAAATTTGGGGATTATTACTCACGTGTCAGTTTGAGGAGGGAAATGTTAAGTTTACAGTTATTACTATTGTAAATAGAGGTTAATTACATATTGTTTGTTAGAAGTTAATTACTTGCTGCCAACTTTCCAGTTCAATTGTAACCTAATTCGATTGTAATCTCTTTGTATTTGTATCTTAATTACAATCAATAAGATTCCAATTCTTCTCTTTCCACAACCGTGTCTCTAAAAAGAACAACCTACTTTTTAAACTAAGTTTGAGTAACTCATGATATCCATATTTTTAAAATTCTACATTTACTAGATGTAAATAAAATTTTAGAAAGTTAAGAAAGAAAATTAAAATTTGGGACATATATGAGGAAAATTATGGAAAAAAAAAACAAGTGGGGTTTGGTATGTGATGGCAATTGATCGGTCCACGTGATAAAGAGTGATGCGAGAATGCACATGTCTTTGGTGCCTTTTTGGTCCCTTTTATTCTACTTCTTCTTCTTCTTCTACTTCTAATTTTGTATCCCTTATCTACACTAACTTTTCCCAAATCTTCTTCTTATTTCTTTTTGGATTCTTAGTTAAGTTTAGTACCACTTATCTCTACTTGTTTAATCATCAACAAGATGAACTAAACTGTATTTATTAAAAAAAATTACTAAATCAAATTGAATACTACTGAACTTAAATACATTACTGATGACACATAAAGAACATGATCCTCATACCAAAATATTTGGACAATGTTCTTTACGACAAAACTGAAATGAAATGAACTACTGATAAGACATAAAGAACAAGTTCTAAGAACGTATTAATTAAAGTGTTTTGTAAAAATATATAGCAAACCGATGTTTGGTTAACTTTTTAAAGCTATAACTCTTTATGCTTTCATTAGGAAGGAAAAACATAGTGTTTCATAAAATCGTCCAATATAAAGAATATAGATCTTTATGGAAAAAGTTTGTCGTTCCCATTTTAATTTATTAAACATTTAATCTTTTATTTTAAATAAATTTAATATATACTTTGTTCCTTGAAATTATCTAAAATTTTAAATATCCTTTGTACTTCAAAAATTTACAAACTACCTCCATTCTTGAGTCCAAAAGTTTTACTATTTGATATAATACAAATTAATGGCTCAAAGTTACGAAATAAACAATAACAAACTTAATAACCAAAATCTAAACAAGACAGATTTCAGAATGCTTTTTTCTTTTTTTTGCTGGAAAAATCAAAATACAACTTGATAAAAAAAATTTGGTAAACTGCATCTATGGCCTTGAACTCTGCTTTACATGAGACCTAATAAATAATAATGATATCAAAATCTAATTGTTCAAGAATTAATATTATAAGATTCATATTTTACATTAAATCATGATTTTCAATTTTAAAATTACAATTTTTAGAAGACTCTGTTATTTTTTTACAAATACAACATGCCTATATGGGACCTCCCTCATCTTCTGCTTGTGCTTCATTTTGAGAAACATTGAATTAAAAAGAACTCCCCCTTTTCACTTCTTCTCCTCCATAATATGTGGATTGATTGACTATCAAACTGAACAAAATAGAAAAGAAAAAAACCCTGCAATTTCGGGATGATGTGATAAATTGTTTTATTAAAACTATGCAGCTTTTTTTAAGGGTGCTTTAACATGAAATTAAGAGTTAATTTATTTTTTATATGCTAGACAAACTAATCTTTCTAATTGCCTCTCATATTACACGTAACAAGTATAACGTATTCGAATTCTTAAATCCAAAAGGGACAAAGATTGAAAATAATGTTATACTAATTTCAGAAAGAATAGAACATTATAATTTAGAACAATGAAGGATGATTTGTTTCATGAGGTCAAAGTAAGTGAGTGATTTAGGATTAGCCAGAAATTAATGGAACAATCAAATAAATTAGGGTAATTGAAACAATGCATATACAGATCTTTGATATCAGACATTTGTAGATAATGTCTCGTGGTTTAAAACGATGCATATACGGATTTTTGATATCAGCCATTAACAAACAAGGTCTCAAATTGTTAACAATATTAAAAATAACTAGTTAAATGAGTATTCTTGTGCTTTAATTTGATTAAATTAATTAGTGAATTTTTATTTGAACTTAACAAATATCTTCTTATAAATTTAAAATCTTAAAATTTGATTCATTTCCAATTACCTCACAAAAATTACTTTGAAAGAGTTAAATTGTGAATTTTAAATATAAATAAAATTAATTTAAAACCTTTCCACTACTCCAATTTTATATTTAAAAATAACATATATAAAATGTCTTTTCTAACCCTTTGTTTTTAAACAATATTATCTTTTTTGATAATACATTTTTGTGTGTGGATATTCTAAAGTTGTAATCAACTCCACCTTGTAGAATTGAGTAAATCAACGGATATGAATGACATGAGAAAAGGAGAGAAAGAAAAAAACATTTATTCAAGTAAATCATGACCGTTGATTTATCACACTATACATTACAACTCTAGAGGATTCCAACACTACATTTCAATACTTTGTTTATAAACGACACAAACCACAAATTCATTTTTATTTAATTTTATACCATAAAATTCTATTTACAAAACTATGTAAATCACCTATTTTTCCTTTTAGTTTACCCAATAAATTATTTATAAAAAGTTGGCTACTCTTACTTGAAAAATAAACACAAAACCTAAAAATTGCTTTCTCAGCTATAGAAAAAGAAAGTAGAAAAATAAAACATATTAATCCCACTTTAATAGAGTAAGTTTGACTAATCTTTTTAGCTCAGAGCTTCTTTTCTGCACGTGACACTGAGAAAACCTTAACTGTTTAAAATTAAACTAACTATTGATCTAATAAAATATACTGATTAAAGGTTCTTCTTTGAACCCAATAATATAGTAAGGAAAGATTATCTTCAGATTATCACTTAGACTCTCCATTCATACACTATTGAATATTGTTAAAACTGTGCTATGTTTGTTTTATCCAAAAAATCGCTAATGGATTGAAATCTCAAGAAAAAAACTTTGGGAATTGGACATTGTCACTATAAGAATGACGATTTTGTATGAATAGTTGAGTATTCTCTTTTTGTTGAACTTATCTTTTTTATATTATTGATGTTGAATGTTTCATCTGCTTTATTCTATCTCTATCTGTTGAACTTATAATCAGTCTGTGTATCAGAAGATATTCATCTAGAGTCTTCGAATTTTTTTTGTGCTCTTTGCTAAAGTTAATATTTGACAGAAATATAAGCTCTTTCCAGAATTGCCTATAAAAAAAAAGAATTTAGATTCCTAAAGAAAACAGATTAAGATTTTAATCGACCATAAATTCATATTTGTCCTATTCACCCCCTCAATACTCTAGGACATATTGCATATCTTGTCAAGAGTTACAATACAAAAATACTATTAGAGAAAATGAGCTTAATTAATTAAATTGAAACAAAATGGATTAATAATAAATTAAAAAAAAAGGTTAACTTAAAACATACACAACACAATATTACATTACATATGCATATGGTGCGTATGTTTTACTTCACTAATAAGAAGAGAACCTTTTCAGTGACATTCACATGGAAATGAATCTATTTCTATGATATCCTCTTTCAGTTCTCTGTATAATTATGTACCAAAAAAAAAAAGTTATGCAATTCAGTTATATCTGATTTTAGGTTTTCAAAATCTATAATAAAAATAAGGGTAATTATATTCCTAATTTTTTACATAATATACGGTTTAGTCCTTTTTTTTTTAAAAAAATCTATTATGAAATTTTTATTTTTTGCCATGATTAATTTTTTAGTTCTTTTTGTATATTTTTTAGATTTTTAAAGTAATAGATTTTAACTTTTAAAAAATATAAATTTCATACAAAATGATTCTGTGATCATGTTATGTCTTATCTGCTTGTTTATGTCAAAATACAACAGTTATGGAAAAAAATAAAGACCAAAGGGTTAATTATGACAAAAGATATGGATCTAATAGTGTTTTTCTTTCAAAATAAGAGTAACATTATATTATGTAAGAACTTAGGCCTTGTTCTTTTTGACTGAACTGAAAAAAGCTGAACTGAACTGAAATTGTTGAGCATAACTGAAATTGTTGAATTAAACTAAAACTGCTGAATAGAACTAAAATTGTTGAACTTAACTGAAACTGCTAAATAGAATTGAAATTGTTGAATAGAACTGAAATTGATGAACTGAACTGATATTGCTGAATAGAACTGAAATTGTTATTCTAAACTGAAATTGTTGAAATGTGCTGAATACAAATAAAAAAGAACAGTGCCTTAGAGATCTTAAAATTATTTACTCTAAAAATAACTAATATTACCCTTTTCTGTTGTTATAAACGGCTGATCATATTATACAAATCAAAAGATAATTACAGAAAACATAAAGGGAAAGATAATCAAATAATTATCCTAAACAATCCATTGGTATCAGAATTCGAATATGATTCCTAAGAAGTTGAAACCGAGCAGTATGCAGAGGCTTGGTTAAGAAGTTTATAATATGCTTGTTATAATCAAACTCAACGTGCTTTGTTCCTGCATGAAAAATCAGATTTACCATCAGATAGATAACCCCTACATTATCACACCAGATTTACCTTGAGGACATTTTTGTAGAATTTTTTTTTCAGAACTTTGACAAGTTAGATTAGGGTTTTGGATCAAAGGTTAGAAAGTTATTTTTGGAAAAAATCCCTCGTTGACATCAGCAATAGTCATTTTCTTTAATTTTACAAATAATGCATTTCACAACCAATTACTAGAAGAACTCATTTGCGGAAAAGTAAAACCACGGAACACTAACAACTAAATAAATAAAATCACTTGGATTTTATTTATATATTTTCAAGTAATTTGCTCAAACAAAATGCAGATAGTAATAGAGTGAAAGGGAAAATAAAAGTAGAAATGGTCCCATAATTTAGGAAATCTTCTTTTTTTATGGGGATAATTTAGGAAATCAGCAGAACTAATTAAAAGAGTTTTGACAGCAAAGCAGGCAATGATAATAGTAATAGTCACCCCATGCCATGTTAGGTTACTCTCTTCTTTCTTTGGAATAATATCACTTTTGTTGTGTTGTGTATGCTAAAACAATGAATAGCATGACAATCACACATGCATTCATGCCCTTTACTCTGTCCTTATTTCACCTACAAAATCTTCTATCTCCTGAAAAGATAGCAAAAATTAGGCCATTCTTGTGCTATACAACAAATAAAAAGGGCATATTTTGGTGTCAAGAATTTCTTTTGCTTATACTTCACTTCAAGATAAAGCTCATATAGAATTGCCTCCTAATTAATAATCCTACTACATATAAAATCACAATCAAGCAATGCATTTGTCCCTTTCACGATCTTGGGTTGGCTTATATACTTCTAAATAAGACAGATGTGAGTTGGTACCACATTTATTTTAGACATAAAATAAAATAAGAATACCCAAAAGGCCAAAATTTCAAGTTATAGACAAATTAAGCATACCAATCTGAAATTCAAGGAATTGAAACAAACAATGTTGCTATTTATATAGGAAATCCACTGTCAATTTGTGTAAGAATATTTGAAGCTAACATGTTACCTAATTTTAGTTGTTGAAAACCACTTTGCAAAATCTTCTTATTTATTTATTTATTTATTATTAACCTTTTCTACTGTAAAAATGAGGGAGCAGAATACCTTGGACTTACTTTCTCTCCATGGTTTTGTTTGGCTACAAGTGCCATATCTCATATGTTATGGGCATCATTTAATCCAAAATGAATTTTGGTTAATTTTCCCTTCATTTTTACCTCTTTTTGCTGTTTTTGGCTGAACAGTAATATTTGCTGCTTCACCGATATTTTACAAGTGCCAGATCAAATAGTTCTAAACTACTAAAAAATGTTAGACGATGATAGATTTTTTTTTTTATAGCTTAATCAAACAAGACATGAATACATAAAAAGGTAAATAATTTTGAGTTAAATTGATATCCCAAATAAATTTTCTAGCTTATAGCCTCTTTATTGACTTGGTCCAGTGTCCAAAAACAAAAAACGGAGAGCATTATATTGCAAAGATAACTAAACATGGTAATGGGAATATCTGATTATTATTTTTTTGGTAATAATGTTTTATATTCTTTTCACCGATTGGTTGTAACTCAATTGATACACTCACTAATAAGTAAGTAGGGAGTCAATGGTTCAAATCATACTCTCGAATTTATCAAAGAAAGAAAGCCTTTCTAAATAATATTTCCATTGTCAAATCAATGTTTACTATCCTCTCAAAAAGAAAAAAGAAAAAATAATCAATGTTTGTCAATATTATGGACTGCAAATTTCACCAGCTTACTATGTAATTAACCCCTTATTTATTATATTGGGCTTCCTTCATAGACCGAGATTATGGATCAGAAATTGGCCCTCAAAACTGGTACATTTATAACTTGGGTTAAGTTCGGCAGAATCCAATCATTTTACTTTTAGAGGCCCTGTTATTGGTTCAATGTTCAAACATATATAGGGTCAGTTCTGGCATTAAACTCAATGTTTGAAAAAACACACCGACTTAGGTTCCACGTTTTCAAAATAGTATAATTAAAGGCTTCGGTAATAGAATTTAACACATCATATATACACAATTGATGTAAATGATTTGTCCATTTTCGCACGGTAACTATCTACTCCTGAGTCCTGACATTGAAAGTTAGAGCGTCCGTTACCAACGCTTAAATCGATATTATTTTATAAACAATGAGCCTAAATTGATAATATTATATATGTTAAGCCTAAATAGAAATTTTTTTCCAAAAAGTTTAAACCTGTTTTGCTGCCTTGTACTATTCTGAAAACATCAAATGGAAGCAAAACGGCATAAATCTAGTCAATGTTGAGAAGAACTTCCACGTACTTGTATGAAGTATTATATACATTCCCATGCCTTGGCGAATGCATTCCTTAAATCATTCTTTAATCCAAAAGATTAAGAAAACTCCAAATTGAAGTATTAATTTCATAGTTTAATGGTCAATTTTTAAATAATATGGCTTTAGAAACACAACTATATAATCATACAAACAATCATTCAAACCATGATGACTATATAATGAGAGTGAAGATATGTGAACTTACACACAAATACTTAAGACAATACAACACAACACAATGGAAATCTTCTCTAAGATTTTAATTTCAGTCCTAATTCTTCAAGCAATTTTCTCCTTAACCCATTCAGCTCCTTCTAATTCAAACCTCTTCCGAGAATACATAGGAGCCGAATTCAACGGTATCAAATTCACTGATGTTCCGATTAACAAGAACGTTGATTTCCATTTCATCCTCTCCTTCGCCATAGATTACGACACATCATCTTCTCCTTCCCCAACCAACGGAAACTTCAATGTCTTTTGGGACTCTAACAATCTCTCCCCGTCTCAGGTCTCTTCAATAAAGTCCCAGTATCCTAATGTGAAAGTAGCCTTGAGTCTCGGTGGCGATAGCGTCCAAGGCTCCTCCGCTTACTTCCAACCTTCCTCGATCAATTCCTGGGTGTCCAATGCTGTTTCTTCACTCACAAGTATCATCAAACAATACAACTTGGACGGAATTGACATCGATTACGAGCATTTCAACTCGGACCCTAACACTTTCGCAGAGTGTATAGGACAACTTGTGAGCACTTTGAAGAAGAACGGTGTGATCTCTTTCGCGTCCATTGCTCCGTTCGATGATGATCAAGTTCAATCACATTATCAGGCATTGTGGAAAAAGTATGGGGATTCGATAGACTATGTTAATTTTCAATTCTATGCTTACGATCAAGGAACGAGCGTGTCTCAATTTATGAACTATTTCGATACTCAAACCAAAAATTACAATGGAGGTAAGATTTTGGTGAGTTTTATCAGTGACGGAAGTGGAGGATTAGCGCCGAATAATGGATTTTTTACAGCGTGTAGTAGACTAAAGAGTAAGAAGGAGTTGTATGGTATATTTGTTTGGTCAGCTGACGATTCTAAGGCTAACGGTTTCCGTTATGAAAAGCAATCTCAGGCTTTGTTAGCAATCGGGCATTAATGTTTCACTTGTAATATGTTATCACTCTTTGTATAATTTATGTACTTGTACAGTATGAAATATGAATAAGTTATAGCTATTCTAAAACTCTTTTGTGTTGCTCTGTTCTATTCTTTCCTTGTGTTATCACTTTTTGTATGATTGTGTATTTTATACAACATGAAACATAAATAAGTTCTCAAACTCGGTTTCTTACTCTATTCTATCAAGAGATAGTAAAAAATAAACCTCTTATCATTAGGAGTAATATCAATGCATCATACATCATAAATAGTATATTTAAGAGCCTTGGCAAGTTCAGTTAGTTTTAGACTTCATTAAGAGCTTCATGCATAAATAACGTTATATATCTCGAGTAATATGTGTCATGTTATCACTAATATTTTGGTTAGTTCTATCTGGGGAAGGTTCATTAGTTCAAAGAGTTTCATAATTGCCATCTTCGTTATTCTAAGTTCTTTTCTTTTTTTTCTACTTTTGAATATATTCTTTCCTCTGAATTCTTTGTTGGTGTTAATGTTTGTTTTCATATCTCCTTTGATATGTGAACATGAATTGCTCTATATACACACCCTGCCAGTTTCTCATCGTGGAAGAGAATATGATCAATCGTCAACTGCTGAAGATGAAGAGATTTCTTCAGTTTCTAATGCAATTTTTAAAAGTAAGAAAAGTAGAATGATTAATAAGAAATTAAATCAAATTTGGGAAAAACATCTTAAGACTGTAGAAGACAAAGAGACTATTTCTTCAAATTTAATGCATAATTAAAGAAAAAGAGAATATAAAGATGAGGAAAGAAATCAAATTAGGTAAAAACTTTAAATGAAAAATGGTGTGTTTTAATATGTTGACACTTCAGCCAAATTGGTGATATGACAAAAGGAGAAAGTTCTTTGTGCCGAGCTTTTAGGTATTTTTTCGAATTACTAAACAAATTTTATAATACATGGCGTAACATGTTATCCGCAAACCGAAATAGTAATTTAGTGCCACATCATTAACAGGTTAAAATTTATAATATAGGATCTAAGTTTCATTTTCTTGAGTTTACGATTTTATTTTAAAATATATAAATAATTAGCTAAAAATATATTATTTATTAGATATGCGGTGTAATTTTTTTATTAATTAAAGTGAAATATGTCAATCATTTACGGACTCAGAGCACAATATCACCGAATTATCAGATGTACACTAAAACCTCTCCACGTATATTACATGCACAGAGTAACAGGATATTAAAAGCATTGGTAGCTTTAACATCTAAATGTGAAATGTGAAAAAGAAACAAAAGCATGGAATGCCGTTTCTATAAAGCAGTTTAATATAGTGGGACGTGGAGTTACAAGTAAAGACTTTTCATTTGTTTTTTTCAAATTTTGGTCGGTTAATTTTGTAAGGTACAGATGACAACAATTTTAACATGATTACTTTTACTTTACTTGTATTATTTTGAGCATTAATTAATCACTAATAACATCGTAAACGCCGAACCCTCAACCCAACCTTCTTTTAACTCTTCCATTCTCTTGTCCTTCTTTTTTGAACTAAATCTTCCATTCTTGAAATTGCAAGTTCTGTCCAGTATCATCATTTAAAAAGAAAAAATGAAATGCTGGACAGTAATATTTTGCAGCATTTCAATTATGGTGATGATGATGGTGCATGGAACAAGTAGTTTGACAATGCGAGAACAGAAGGTGAAAGAATATGAAACAAGGCTCAATAAAGCCATGGCTGGAGCTACCAGTGCTCCGAGCATCTCACCAAAACAGGTATGTTTGAACTAATTACTTTTTCTATAGATGAATTGTTGTGTTGTAACTGTTTTAAACGAAATACGCCTTAACTGTCTAAGCCCAATCTAGATGTTTAAAATGGAGAGTCCGACTGGACTGATGAAATCGTATAAGTGCTCAAAATCTGACTAGTCCTGACTATTCTACGAACATATGCATCCTGACTAGGCTCTGAAAATTCTCAGCTTCCCTACTAGCGCCTAACGCTTTCTAACTACAAATAATATGAAGTAATTCAGGAAGGGAGAGTAATATACCCAATAGGGTATGGAGCAGATCCGAGTGGGAATGGAGAGAGCAGTGATGCTATAATGAGAGCATTGGAAGATGGAATAAGAATGGGGAATGGAAGTGCAGAAATGGTGGGAGGCATCAAAGATTTAGGAGGTATTGTTTTGGATTTACAAGGTGGTGTTTTTAAAATCAGCAACCCCATTAGATTTCCTCATTCTGTCGGCAATCTCCTGGTTTGTCTTATTTTCTCTCTTCTTTTTTTTAATTATTTCCATGAGAATTATTTTTGCTTTCTTATTTGTTTAGTTTTTTTTATGCAATTATTCACACAATTGCATCCACATGTCTATCACTATCTCTACTACACATGTCATAAGTCTATTAATGGGCCTCACCAAGTTACCCCTCTCATTCAAAAGTGCTGTTCCAAAAATTCTGTCTCCTCTCATTCTACATATTTATTAATTTTTGGGTAAATTTTTTAAAAAATCCATGTGATAGCAATTGATGGCTGAAATTAAAACTTAATTAACATAATCATATTTCAATTTGGGAGAATTCTAACCTGTAATCTAACGGTTGAGATTTATAAAATTTTACTTCTAAAGTTGAAATCAACTTGGAAAGATAGAATTGAGTAATTTTTTGGTTACTAGAATTGAGTAATTAACTATACCTTCTACGTACCTATACATGGACTAGGTAGGTTGAAATCGGTTGAGGCCCAATCAAATATAATAGTAGTTATTTTTTATTTTGTATCTAGATCCATTCTTACCCAACTCACACTATCCATCCAACTAACATATTTATAAACAATAAACGGAAATGAATAGCTAAACTATGATTATAACAAATAGCAATATGCAAGAAATTAAAATTTTATTAATTAGTTTAATAAACTCAACTCACATAGTTGTAAATAAATAAAATTATTCAACAAAATAATTGAATGTAATGTAGTATGTAGTTAAAAAAAAATAAATTATTTAAGTAATGTAGGTAGTTGCCCAAGTTCTTTCAAAAAAAAAAGGTAGTTGCCCAAGTTTGAGCTTTTGATCAAAAACTCCAATCCATTTTATGCGTAGACTTGTCTGAATTAAGATCCGACTTGGCCCAGCATCAAATATTGGGCGGGCCAGAAGGCCCACAAACATGAAACTTTTTAGAAAAGCTCAGATGTAAATGAAACAATAGTCAATGGGCTCCCTAAAAATCCACCCCACCCTCCACCAATTGAAGCAACCTTCACAAATACTAGCGCACCAATAAATAAATTGAAAGGTCTTGAGTTCGAATCCTATGATCCTATGATCTACAAAATGTGATTTCTAAGAAATATTATATACTAATACATGACATGGTAAAACTGGTTTAGGTAAAAGGAGGAGCTTTACGAGCATCAAATACATTTCCGGGCAACAGGCATCTCGTTGAACTATGGTCACCAAATTCCCAGCCCCTCAATGAGGAAACAGATCATCCACTTATTAACGACAATAAACAACAAATCAACAACGTTGGCAATGTCTACTACGAAGATATCACTTTCCAAGACATCCTCTTCGATTCGAGTCTTAGAGGAGGTGGGATTTTCATTATTGAATCTGCAAGAATCCGAATTCATAATTGCTTCTTTCTCCATTTCACTACACAAGGAATCATAGTTGAAAAAGGACACGAGACGTTCATTTCAAGTTCTTTCTTAGGACAACATTCCACAATCGGAGGCGATAAAGATGAAAAGTACTATTCAGGAACCGGAATTGATATTAGAGGTAACGATAACGGAATCACAGATGTCGTAATATTTTCAGCAGCCATCGGGATCCAAATAAGTGGCCAGGCTAATTTGGTAACGGGGGCACATTGTTACAATAAGGCAACAGCTTTTGGTGGGATAGGAATTTTAATTCAAATGGGAGCTTCATTAAATAGGATAAACAATTGTTACTTAGATTTTACATCTATAACCTTAGAAGACCCGTTACAAGTTCATGTTACTAATGGATTATTTTTCGGAGATGCTAATGTTGTATTAAAATCTATCAAGGGTAAAATTTCTGGGGTAAATATTGTGGACAATATGTTTAATGGGGATTCAAGTAAAATGGTTCCTATAGTTAAATTAGAAGGAAGTTTTAGTGACATTGATCAAGTAGTAATAGACCGGAACAATGTAAACGGTATGAGCATAAAATCAACAGTGGGGAAGTTGACGGTGGCCGGGAACGGAACTAAATGGGTGGCAGATTTTTCTCCGATTTTGGTGTTTCCGGACCGGATAAGTCATTTTCAGTACTCATTTTATGTAAAAGAAGCAGGATTTGTGATGCATGGAGTGACCAATGTATCAAATAATGTAGTGATTGTGGAAAGCAATAGAGGTGTGAATGGAATTGTTTCTGTAGTTGTTGATCAGTAGTGTGATTGGAGAGACAACTTGATTTTTTATGAAAATAAAATAAAATTAATTAAAGAGTCTGGGCATCTAATATTACTATTTATTTTCATAAATTTAGTATAGTAGCTAGTCCTTATGTTTATTTGTTTTTCTTTTGTTTGGTTCAGATTTAATTAAGATTATTTTCTACCTCCTATAGCTCTCTATCTCGGATGTACTATTGAATGGAGATCAAGAAAGAATAAGAATTCACAGTCACAAAACGTTATCCAGTTTTAAAGTGTATTATAGAAATATTTAGGTATAATCCGGCATACACTCTAAACACGATCACAAATCATATTGTGAAACGCGTCATCCAACCTATTGTTTGGTTATAAACATATCTAAAGGTTAGCTCCTAGTTTTGGTCCCAATAGTTCTGGTCGAGTCCAATGATCCAACTAAAAGGGCGAGCTACATTGTATCATTAGGAATTTGCGTGTTTGATGGGTACTTTGTCAAGGTAATTAAACGATAAGGTTATGGCACCTTTTTCCTCTATGCCGAAGCTTAAGCTCACCTAATATCACAAGAAAAATATATCAAATTTGACGAATGAAATCATATCTAGATGTTCATTAACACAAAACAATTTTACAAAACTATAACTGCACTTGCCCATGAGCTTTTCAGTCAAATTTCATTGTCCCCAAGCTCCTCAAACTTACCTTGAATCTTAATTAGTCATATATGCAATATTTATCATTGCATTTACACTTTGATGAACAGTTTTGTTCACTTAATTATAAGCCTACCGAACGAAACATAACCAATTATATTTGCGGCATAAAAATTATAAATCAATGATGTCCCAATATCAAAACAGGGAAATTGGGTAGTTTTCCATTGGTATAAGCTTGATCATAAAATTGGTGCAATATGTGTATGCACTTTGGGTGAAATGTTGATAAAAAAATTGGCCCTGTGTCCATGATTTGAAATATGCGCAATGGTAACTCTAACAACATTTTACAAATTATAGACTTGACTCATCAAGTTGACCTTTGCATAAATATATACTAATTTCCATATAATTAATTAGTCATTTTCTTTCTGTCAAAAAAAGAAAAATTGATTTGAGAGGCGAGCCATATACCTTTGATTGAGATATGAAATAGAGCGCAAAATAGATGTGCATATAGTCATATACTACCTTTTCTGTGCATGTTAAGTTATCCTCAAAGACACAAATTGCTTTCCTCAGAAAATAAAAAAAAATAAAAAAATAAAATAAAAGATACAAATTGCCACACTATATTGTCAACTCCCCATATTGTAATATTTCAAACTCTATCTCTATTTAATCTGTTGCATTCAGAACTGACCTTTGATTTAAGCATTCTACAATTTGTTAAAAATACGAGGAAGGGATATATTATATGTCCTTCACACAAATGTAGGCCTATAATCATATAATATCGTTGACTCCAACATATATACATATATGCATGTCGACTTAATTATTAAGTAGAGTCAAACTTAAGTATATACTATAATGTTATTGTTTCTTTCTTTTTTTTGAAACTGAGTTATTGTTTCTTTTAATTAGTATATTATTATGGTCTCAAGCTTCAAGATTAAGATTTTTCAATATAACAAAGTTTATATTATTTTGTCCATTTTCATCAAAATAAAAAAACTGTTATACTCATCCAATGATTAAATATGCCTAAATATTATCTGTTTCACTAACTTCTCAATTTTATTTATTTATTTATTTTACATTTCAAGCTCCCAAAATAAAATAAAAATAACCTCAGTTGGAAAATTGAGTATAATGCTCTTGATTAGTACAACCATGGGTCCATCACATAAGAATTGGACAAGTTGACTATCCAAAATAGGGGGAATATTTGGGCTCTCGAATCCAAATTCACATTGCAAATTTTGGAAAGCCCTTTGGCATTTTTCAAGTTTTTTTTTTTTTAATGGCTTTTTCAAGTGTTTCCACAATGTTCATTTATGAATTAGTGCAGCATATATCTCTAAGTTTTATTTTTATTACCATATCAACTGATTCCGCGACTCTCATTATAAATAACTTACTGAGTTTCATCTGGAGGTTTTGTCCCGAACTTATTCAATTTTCAAAATGAAATGATGAAACAAGGAACCATATTAATTGAAAAATACGTAAAAATAAATGAATTTAAGACTCTAAATTATAAATCCTAAACCCTAATAGTTATGACGTGTTGCTAAATTATTGATCCAATGTACGGATGACGAGGTACACCGGGTGTATTTTAGAAATTCTTTACCTGTCAGAGAATTTCTAGAATACACCTGGGGTATCACGTCATTCGTACACCGGATCAATAATTTAGCGACACGTCATAACTATTAGGATTTAGGATTCATGATTCAGGGTTTCGGGTTCATTTTCTAGGGTATAGGTTTTTATTTTGTCCAATGGTGCATTTAAGTCGGTCAAACCCCTAACAAAACAAAAGAAACTAGCATCAAACTCTCCGCCTGAAGCTTGTGCAACTCAAGTCTGCAAAAAGAATATCGTGAATGCCTGCAGAAGGCACATCACACTCATGATGACTCAAAAAACAAAATTCTATAAAATTCACCGTACAATCCGCTGCTTTATTACCTTGCCCATATATACAATGAATTACTAATAATATAGTGAATAAGAGAGGTATTGGGTCACTTCCATTTTCATTATCTTACCTTTCCAACTAGCTAGATAAAACAAACCCCACTCCATCCCACCCCGACCCTAGATTATATTTTTGTTGCTAGAAAGACTCCATCATTTGCCTATGCATAGGGTAATGCCTATATTTCTCTTTTTCTTCGTAGTCTAAATACCAAGTTGGCCTACATTTTGTTGGAACGCATGACCCATCATAATTAAGATGCCACTCTTTTCTATAGATTACCACTGAAAAAAAAAATATAAAGAGATCCCATTTGATTAAGTCTTCATGCCTAACTTCAAAGATCAAACAATTAATTTCTCACATGTTGAAAACAACTATATATGCATATTTCGATCATCACAATTTTATTAAATACTACTAATTTTATGGCGCGAGTATTTGCTTTGGTATTAATTTTACAACATAAGAAGATAAATTTGACTCAGTTACTGGTCTTGTAATTTTGGGTCTGGATCTTATATATTAGTAAGAGGGAGCTAATAGTCAACTCTTTTATTGCAGCTTGTAGTTCCCCACGTCCACAACATCCTCCATTATGATTCTACAACTTAAAAAGTTACATTTCTAATTAATATGAGCATAAGAATTAAATGATCCAATAGCAGTCTTTCACCAAACATCAACACAAATTAAATGAAAAAAAATCCCAGTAAAAATCGAATTTCAGAGATAGCAAATGGCAATTTATAACTTCCACTAACACAACAACATGATATATTTAAAAAGAAGAATTTAGAAAATGTTATTCTCTTGAAGTAAACGTTTAACAACAGAAAATCAGGTAGTTAGTTAATGGTTTGTATTATTGATTATTGATGTGTTCAACATGACAATTGATAGAACAAGATTTGAAATATATATATAATTGGTTGCACTATACGCAATATTAATCATAACATGATAAGAAAAAGAAATGCCCTTTGAAAATTGTCAGGATACTAGTTGATAGATTATGGCACTGTATCATATTATTCTTTCATTTTCATTCACAATTGGCTTGGATGGGATTAGTTAGTCAGTCCCACCCGGATATGTGGTTTAAAATTTTTTTAAAATAAGAATCAATTAAGTTTTCATTTATTTAAATGAGGATATATCCATTGAGGGTTTTTCATTACATTGTTTTTGTTGTTACTTTATCCATTACACCATTGAATGAGTGGAATAAAAGTTGATCCAATGGTGGAGGGGACAAAGTAACAACTAAAACAAAGTAACTATAGCCTTCACTATCCGTTGAAACTATCAAAATAACTATTAATATTAAATACGATGAAAATTTCATGTATTGATAAAAAAAAATTCTTTTTTGAGGTTAATGATAAAAAATTTAAATTTTTAACTTTTTAATTTTGAGTTTATTTAAATATTGTTTCACAATGAGGGAAAAATAAATATTTAGAGAGAAAAATCTCCAAAAATTATGATTTTCGTAATAAAAACGTGTTTACTTAGTAAATGTGGTGCTAATCAACTTTAATTCTTGAACATATTTTATTTTATTTTTGAGGTCATCAACGGTTAATTTGATCGTGCTAATTTCATAAGTCTTCATTTAGTTAAAAATACAATCCTCGGTCCTTGAATTGATAAAAAGAAAACTAATAAAAATTTGGAAAAAAAATGTAACATAAGTTGTTTAGTGTAATTTTTCCAATCATTTGCTCACCAAACAATTACTTAGCGGTATTATATTTAAAAAGTAGTGCAAGGTTGTGGATAAGTGAATTTTTCAGAAGATATACAAATTCATTTTAGGAACATTTGATTTTTATTAAACTGTAAAAAGAATTCAATAGGAGTGATATAGATCATTTCTATTCGTAATGAGATTTCTGATGAGAAAATAGAGATAGATACCCTTTTTGAAGTGATATAGATGATTCTTATGGTCCTACACTACACTATACTTAAATAAAAATAAGTTGCTTTTAGGGCCCATCAATCCCTGTGCTAATAAAATAAAACTTTGAGAAAAAATAGGTATATATATGATTATCTTTTCAAATTGAACATCAAAATCACGAATATTTGATTTGAGTCAACCATCTATATATGTTTTAGATTCCCTGTTAGTGATTAATTTATTTGTCACGAAAGTTTCTATTTCAAAAACACACTCTCTTTTTTCTATGGAAATATCATAACCACACTTAACTACTGACTTAGGGTTTAATTAGTATCCAAATTTATGAAATAACGAATAACAAGTAGACAAATATGGAAACAAATTTTAGTATCTTTCCACCTATAATGGATTTCGATTGATGTTGTTGAACTCTTTCTAGATGGATCAATATATAATTTCTCTGGTTGGTCTTACAAATTTTATACCTGACAATATTTATTTTATATAAATATGAAATTAATCTTTCAGCCGATTATTCCATGTGCTTAATTATATTTTAGAGTATCGAAGTATGGTGATTTGTACACGATTGGAGGGTTATCGGTTGGATAAGTGATACCATGTTGCAATAAGATATCATACTAATCTATGATATGTTATCAACACGGAAACACCAAAAATCAACATGTGGTTAAGCAGTAATTGTGTTTAACAATAAAGGTAAAAACTATACTTAAGTCATAAATGCTTATTAGATTGAGCATTAGATCGATCCGTTCAATTAGAGCATCACGTGGTCATGTGTCATAGAGATTTCTCATTATAATTCTTATAATTGGATGTTTAGACCAAGTTAATAGGAGGACTAGGTCATTCAAGGTCAACTTTTATTGACAGACTAACAAGTTATTAATTGAATTTGTACACATCAATTAGGTCGGCTCTGAATCATAAGTGAAGCGGTGAATTACTATCTCTACAAAGAGAGAGGATATCACCGGCCACTTGATAGATGGAACTAATAAGTGTACGATCATACTCAAATAGGGCATTGAGATGTCGCTATTGTAATTTAATCAGTTCAACAGGAGATCAAGAAATGATCTGACAACGTGAGGCTAACAAGGACCATAGCTCTAGCTAGATCACGAATATGTATTAGTTAGAGACATCATAATTCCTACGTGTTTCTTATTTGTGGATGAGATTAATTATTCACCATGGTATGATCACATTGACCTATTAGAAAGAGTAAAACAATTTTCACTTAAGCAAAATCAATCCGAATGTCAGAAATATTACTACTTCATTTGCTAATATAAGGAAGTAAAATCAAAATCAGCATGAACTTTCTTTGAAAGTAAGACGATTCATGATAATTAAAATGACTCTCAGAGGTACAAAAAATCGTCAAAATCGAAGGCCGGAAAGGTCATTTTAAGAGCGAAAATGTATTAAAAACGAAAAAAATAGATCATGATCTAAAATTTAACGCATGGTTTAAATTTGAAAGTCATTTTCACCTAAACTTCATGGTATTCAAAATAACTGTCCCATCTGGACGAGTCTAACAGTATAAGAATCGTCAAAATCGAAGACAATGAAGAACGGAAAAATGTATTTTAAAAACCAAAAATAAATAATTTCTCTCTCCAAAGCATGACAAATCTGCCACTCCTTCATTTACAAAATTACAACTCCTTTATTTACAAAATTGTCACCCTTTATTTACATTAGTGTCACTTCTCAATGTAAAATTTGTCTATATAACTCTTTTAACTCACTAAATTCCTTCTCTATATATAGATGTAACCTATTATTGTTTTGTTTTAAGCTTACTTTTTTTATAATTTGTATTGTTATCCTTCGTTTAATTTTCTTACTTTCCATTTAATGTTATACAACATTAAATAATGGTTACTTTAACTACATAATTTACTGTATATCCATTCATCTATATATGAATGGATGATTAATAGCCGGATGATCTCTTAAAGTAAGATGTATGATTCCCTAAATGGAGAGGTATATTTTTTCTCTATGATTGATTATCACAATAATATGACTTGTTTAGACATCTATACCCTTATTATAAATAACTAATCATTCCTAACCTATATTGTCTATAATTTGAACAAAATTGCTCTTCACATGGGAAAAGTGTAAAATAATTCTCTTTTATGAACCATAAGAAAAGTGGTAGGGTCTCTTCTTCATAATTACAATTGCATGTTAAAATGCAAATAGAGCATGAAATATTTTATTTTATTTCTGATAGTTTGAGAACTTGGGATAAAAAAAATAGCTAATATTACTATATTAAACTAGAGTTTTTTTTTAAAACATATAATATGCATAATGGGTTCAGGTTAAAAGTGACCTATTCTTGTTCATATATAAACTTTAAATATTTGACCGAATTTGCTAGTGAAGTTCTCAATTCTTTATCAAAATCATTCCAAACGATTGTAAGAAAAAATAGTTTAACAAGTTGAGATTATTCTAAGAACTTTTTCACTTTTATGTCCGGATTGTTGGGATGATATAAACTATAAAAGGGAAATATATAATGTCTTTAGAATTAAAGTATGCATAATGATTAAGATGGGATTTTAAAAATTGAATGATACTTTGTTTGTCTCATAGCCAGAAAAGGTATTTAAAATATGCTAAATCAATAATTAATTTCTTTGGTTTTAACACTGAGACTCAATCATTTATTTTTTCCCATTCACAAACTTTGATTTTATATATATTAAATCTTCAATACGATTCTGTTAACTAAATAATGAGGGAAAAGCTCGAGTCATATAAGATCAATGGCAAAGTTATAGAAAATCTGAAGAGTTCAACACAAATTAGCATCTTTGTTTACTTAATTTGTGTTTTTAGATTACAGTAGATTGCACAAAGCATATAAACCTTATGATTCAATCTCCGATAAATTCGTTCTTTTACCTCATTTCCTTTTTATAAACAGTTGTTTCCATTTGAATGATGATAAAGAGTATGAAAGTTATCCATGACTCGCGATCAGTCTTGCTATCTACGCCATTTGTGACTCATTTGTTGCTCTCTAGTCCACCATATCGATTTCATGTTGAGCCCTTCTCGTACCAATGACCAGCCTGCATCAGTTTCCCCCCATCCAAAACATCCGATCAAGCCTAATGCTCAACTTAATACTAATGCTCACACACAACTATTCTCGCATCTTCCTCACTGATGGACTTCGAAACCACCAAAAATAATTCGACTTTTTTGAGACAAATAAATTTGCAAATAGGATAAGTAGAGATCGAACCCTAGACACTATTAGCAGACTAATTTTACTACAACCGACTAGTAATATACAATAAATAAAACGGGGAGATTCGGATTGGAGATTACTGAAATTGTGAATTTCAATAAATTAACAAAAGCTAGAAAACTAACAAAATAAATTTGATGGTTGGAAACTTGATTCTCTTTGGCTCAAGTTCCATCCTATTATAGTAAGATGATCTTAAAATCCTAGATACATTCACTTCAGTGCCCATCATTAGTATTCGGAAATCTTATACACAAAAATTCATTTCATGCGTGTCTGTACTCTCTGGTTTAAAATAAGTTAATGTCTCAAAAGAAAAAAAGTTTAAAATAAGTTACAACAATTTTTTTCGGAAAAAACAGAGTCAACGCGTTAGAAAAGCTGACATCATTGTCCACGTCAGCAGCTGCTTCTTGAACTTTGTTGGTGTTTTTTTAAGGAGCTTGGAGAGTTTATATATAAGTACTTGAGCTCTCCATACATACAACTTGAGTCTCCATTTTGATCATAATCTCCTTTCAACTCGCCATGTACGGTCACAATCCACGCGCCGACTACAATTCTCCCTCACCGGACGGAGCAGCTTACGGGCACTTGATAATCCCGGAGTACATGGAGGTGGGAAGCAGTAGTACTAGTAGCTATGGCTCGCCAAGTTCGGTAGCGAGTTATTGCACGTGCACGACTCAGCAACCGAGTTTGATGCAGAGGAGTATGAGTAGCCATTCACTTGTACAAAGGAATATGTATTATGGTCATTGTAATTTGGGGTGTGTTGACATTGAGTCAAGCCCCTTTAGAAGGGTATTTAGCACTGGAGATTTGCATGTTCACAAGGTAGGAAGAGAAAGAGAGAGTCCATTGTCAAGTGAAAGTAATGCTATTATTGAAAGTATGAACAGAGCCTCCAAATATAGTCCTGAGGAAAAGAAGGAGAGAATTGAGAGGTATAGAACTAAAAGGACCCAAAGGAACTTCAACAAGAAAATTAAGGTTCTTTTCTTCTTTTTTTCAATATTCATAATGCATTTTCTTCCTATCATATATACGATTATCTAATTTGTGTCATATAAAACATACTTTCTTAGCTCGAATTCGGATTAGCATGGGACGTCGGCCTAAATTACCGGTTTGTTTTATATATAAAAAGAATGTCAAAGAATAAAATTTAGCTCAACTGATAGGAAATGTAAGTTTTTGTTATTATTTTTTACAATACTCTCCAACGTGAATGCGTATTAAACTTGAAACGTGTTATGACACATATATCTTATCATGTATTCAAATTTCATTAACAAATAAAATTTTAGAGATTTGAACTTTAGAAGATTGGCATGTATCCAAAGTTTAAGGTTCTTCTCTTCTTTTTTTCTTTTGTTTAGATGAAACATTTTCTTTCAGATCAAAGAATTTCAACGGTTAAGATAGAGATTAAGTTTAACCATCTCAAAAGATTCAAGTACTAAAACTAGAGATACATTTTATAATTCAAAATATTTGATCCAAGAGTCTTATCTCATGAAATAAACTCACCCAACTCAAATTTGCACTATTTTAAGATTTTTATTTCAGTTGCGAGTTATTTTCTTCTGGAAAAAAAGTTAAGAGTTAGAGTAAAAGGTATGTCAAAAAATCACATATAACTTAAAAGTTTAAGTTGATAGAAAATGTTACATTTTATTGTTATTATTCTTGATATACTCTCCAACGTGAATACAGATTGGACTTTAAACGTGCCAAGACATATATATCTTATTATGTATTGAGATTTCAATAACTAATTAATAGAATTGTAGAGATTTGAACCTTTGTTTTAAGTCTCTTCTTTTTTATTGACTGACTGGAAAAAAAATCAACTAAATAATTGATTAAATGTCTTATAAATTTTGCTGAATTGTTGAATTTCAGAAAAAAAAGAACAAAGCCTAAATTTAATACGTTGAAATTGAATTAAGTGCCGGAAACTTTTAAGTTTCAAGACTTGCTAGTTGAGTTGCATTATATTGTTACTTACACATGTGTTTGCAGCTTTCACGCCATGTTTATATGCTTTATGTCAAATCCAACTTATTTCTTACATATTGCACCATTTTCATCCTTGCAATTGCAAAAACAACCGTAGAATTTCTACTGCTACATTATCTCAATTTTATTCTTTCTCTTCAAATATGATTTATCTAGGAAATCAGTGAGGTATAAAAACTAAAAACACTATATATATATGAGCAAACCTTTCTCCTTTAAAGATTTTTTTTTTTATATAAGGTAACAATTAAGTTATAGTCACTTCAAAAAAATTATGTTATATTCTCTCAATCATAAAATCATGATAATTAATTACTTATAATTATGTATAAATAATAATATGTTGAAATATTGATCAGTATGCATGCAGAAAAACATTAGCAGATAGCAGGCCACGTGTCAGAGGACGATTTGCAAGGAATGATGAAATAGAAAAATATCCGGAAGCTCAATATCAATGGAGCAATGCAAGTGGGGAAGAAGATGAGGAAGATAATGATAATTGGCTCGATTTATTGAATGCTTTTTCCGCAAATTCTTTACCTTAAAATTTTAATATTTTTCCTCTTAACAAAATAAATTAGAAAAAAAAGGAACCAGGTGATCCCTTTAATTAGTTTGTAATTGTTGTGGGTACGTATTTCTAATTGTCATTATTATGTTTATTACTAAAAAATCAAGTGTTGCTGATTATATATAGCTTGAATTGAAGGTTCTAGGGTAGTATTGTAAATATAGTTTCATTAAATTTTTATTATGATTTTGGTGACATATCAGTTATTCTCAGTTTGTATAATTTATGTATAAAAATAATTTTTCACCAAAATTAGCTATATGAAATAGTTGACAAACGGATATCATCTATAAATTGTACTAAATACAAAGGTTAAACTATATGTTTTGAATCAAGATTCATTGAAGGAGAGGTAGAGGCAACAAAAATAGAGGATTCGTAGGTACTTTGACTTTGTGTTATGTTTATAAACCAATGAAAATGTGTATTTCATTAGACAAATTTTAGAATATGCAGGAATAAATATACTTTAAAAATACAATGAGAGAAACCCGTTGCAAAGATTTTCAGGTATAATTTTCACAAGAAAAAATCATTACTCTTTTACAATGTTAATGGAGCACATATTTTAGACGTACCATATATAAAAGCTCTCGATTGGTTATTGATATGGACAACACATGAAGGATGTGATGCCCCTATAATATTTATAAGAAGTTAAAATTGATTGTACTATAATTGATAAAAGAAAAAAATGAATCAATTAATATTCATTGATGTGTGAGTATGAAATTTCGAATATGAATTCCCATAAAACAAGATGAAAAGGTAAGAAAAGATGGAGGTGGATGAGTTGAATGGTTAAGGTGAGAGTCACAATCATGGGTAAAAGTTGAGATTTATGATAATGATAATGATTATGATATGACAACAATATTACTATTTCCATGTTCGTCTACTTTAGGGTAACTACCATGCCCAATTGCGTGAACTACGCATTATAGTGCTATATATGCAATTAGCTTTTTTAGTGTTCCATATAATTCATGTAATATTTTCTGAGTAAAATATATTTATTTTTTTCGTATAACAATATTTGATTTCATGGCATTATAAAGACAAAATGTTCGATCAGATTGGATTCTCACATTGGTATTCATGTAATATTTTATAGGTAAAAAATATTTAATATTTTGTCGCGGGAAAATATATACCAGCAAATTTATACATATTCTTATACATTTCAAATTCAATAAACATTACATTAGAGAGTATGTTAAAAGCATCTTCAATTTATGTTATGGTAAATTGAATTTATCATTTATCATTTAATTTATACTATGAAGTGGTGATTATGCACACCTTTCTACCATGGAATTATGCCATTTATAGTGAAAAAAATTGTGTTGTAGATGCTTCGACCGAGCATAAAGCTAGTAATGGATAGTTTTATCTGGTGATAATTTCCCAATTTTCTGAAATAGTTTTATTTCTGATGATTTTGCACAAATAAAGTAATTTAGGTTTGCTTAATTATGTTTTTCATTTACTTTCTTTCCGTTGAAACTTTTTGTTTTTCTCTTTAATAATATTTCGGTCGAGTTCGTGGTTTATGGTAAGGTACGCCAGTCTAGTGGGGATGTTTGATTCTCTTTGCCTTTATTCATTACTCCATTTAATTACCAAAAAAACATTTTATTGAGAGTACCAAAAGTTAATCTAGTTTCAGGTTACGGTCTTTAGTTAAAAAAAAAGAAGATTTGGTATAGGATTATCTTGACTCAGTTCATGCTTTCACCATATTAACAAAATAGATTAATAAATCTTAGAATTTGCTAAAGGACTCCAATGAACGAGATTGGCCACGGTTGACTTTTCATTTGGTAGTGTTTTTGAGAAAATGAGTAGATATAGTAGTGATATGAACCATCTTTTTTGTGGATATTTGCCTGCCCAACTCAAACTGTTTAGAAGAACAGTTAAAGCATATGCATGATTGCAATGTCTTCATTATGAAATTCTACCTACATACTCTCCACCACATTTCTCAAATTTTCATTCATACATACCGCTTAAATGATGAAGACCTTGCATATGAGATTAAAAATTCATTTTCTTTTTTCTCTTAACATTTATAATTGAAATGAAGAAAATGTTTTAGCGATTCTAGCAACATAGAAGTACAATCTGCAAACTATATGCACAAGAATAAAACGTGTTTTATTATCCAACGTATCTAAATAACTACCCTACTTTATCCATAATTAAATAACCATCCAATATTATTTTTTATTATCTCTAACATTTTCCTTATCAAACAACACTATAATGACTTCGAAATAGAAAAGAAAAATTACCAAAATTTACGATATGCGGTTCTTGAGGTCATTAATGATCTTTGGACGATGTCTATTGAAATATCTTATAAAAATTTATGTTGTCATATTTAGGTTCTGCTTTTTTTTTTGTTTAATTTCAGCAAAATTCAGTTCAATTCAACTAAATCCGGTAAAATTCATTCTTCATTCAACCAATTTAGTTTGGCAAGTTCAGTTTTATTCAGTTCAGTCCAGGCATAAAGAACGGGACCTAAGTATAGAACTGAAGGCAAATCAACTTAACTTTATTGATACATGAGAGACATATATATACACACATATAATGATAGAACTCCAAAATAATGTGAAATTTTGATACAAGAAATAACTTGAATCTGAAGCAATTTTTTAAGCTTATTATCAAGAAACCGATTGAACCAAAAATTTAAGTGAATAGTGAAAGTTCATCGATATCTTCTAATATACTCTATTTTTATATGTATGATATGAATATAGAAAAAAGAATTGCATTTTGAATTGTAAAATGTATTTTTACCAATTTCCTAACGAATTGATTGTTGATGACTAGGATCATATTTTTTTATGACTGAAATTTACTGAACCGAATTAAAGTGGATTTATTAAATAAAAATTACTAAAAATTACTTATAGAACACTAATAACATGACCTAGCTAACTCGGTATCAACCAGAAAATTGGGACCAAAATTAAATGATTGAAAGTATGGCATGTTGAAACTACAAAAGAGCATAGCAATTAATACGCCAAATGGAATAATCATGATCCTTTTTACCTAAATACTGTCTTTTATTTTCTTGATTAATTCACTTGGGGTTTTTGTTTTAATTATTATAAGAACAATCCAATGATTACCAGCTTGGAAAGCAAAAGTAGAATCCAAAAAGCAGCAGATATCTATGCTGCATAAATGTCATCTCAATGTTGATAGTTTAAGTGTTAATTTGGCCTTCTTACTAGTTATAATATATAATAATACAAAAAAATTATAATAATAGTTAAATGTAATTCATTACTTACTTGCTCATGCTAACTACAGTAGCTTGTAAGTAGTGGTTGATTATGAGAAAATTAATTAATGTAAAACTAAAATTAGAATGCAAGTAAAGTAGGGTTGTCCTTTAGATAAAGGCTACATATATATTATAAAGCCAGAATAGGGCCGGAAGAACGGCGCTCTTGATTTTTGTCGGCCGGCGGTGGCTTACCCATAATACCTCCATTGATTACCTCTACCTAGTACCTAACACACTAAACATTCATTTATATATTACTTTTACATTTAACTTCTAATTTAATGTTTTATTATTTAGACCTAAAAGTGTAATTAGTTCATTAACTTATAGCTCGATTCTATTATGGCTATAACTTGCTATATTAATCCATTGAATCCCCATTATACTTTATAAATCGAGTAGATAGTTCGTACTATTGAATATACAACTCCAATATGTGAACTCATAAAGAAAAATCTCTGATTCTATTTCATAATGTGGGAGTGGGATTGATAATATTGGCTATCTGGTAGCTAAATTTACTCCACATATATAACCTGTAAAACAATACTAGAATCTGGGCCGTCATTCAGTGTCCCCTCTTTGATGTATAAGTTAATATGGGAATTCAAATAATGAGGATCTATAAAATTCGAGAACTATATGGATTTAGAATAGTTAATTATGTTGTTACTTAAGGCAACTTGAAGGTATGGTATACATGCACTTATAGGAAGTGGAGCAGTTACTTTATCCTGATAAGACTCGAGTAATTAGCTAGGAGTATCTTCCTGACTAAGAAATTTAACGAATATAAATTAATCTAGTTCTACATTTCAGTGCTTGTGTATGGTTAAAAAACCAATTTATGCATACTTAATTGTTGCTTGAAGATTTGGCCAATATTTGATTAGTCATAGTTAGCTAAATCAATTGATCAATACTTGTTTAGTTAATTGAACAAACATAAATTGGACCCGATGGTCGTTTGATGCAGTTTCCGAAATAGAGTTTAGGTTTTATCTTGGGATTTTTTATAGTGCTCAAAGCTTTTTAACAAGTTAAAGTTAGAGTTAATTTGGACATTTGTTATTTTAAAACCAGACACATGTAATGGACTCAATAATTGGGTTTAACGAAAGTTAAGGATCGACCATAAAATAGTTTATCTAGAATAAATGAAATATAGATGTACCCGTTAAATTAATGCACATATGCAGGATGTTGTTCTAAAAAAACAAAGAACAAGTGCAGGACATCTTCATTTTACTTTCCTTTGGAAAAGAAAGATGAATATGAGACAGACAGTGAGAACAAATTAAAAAGAGTAGGGGGGAGGGTGGCCATTTAAAAATATAAGGTTTCCATATCAAATAAGCTAAGCAAAGACTCTTTAGTAAAATGGAGTAATAACTAATCATACTATAGATCACTAAAATATTAAGTTCTATTTTGTCTAGCTAATCTGTTCGGGTAATTCACATGGAAATCAAGAATCAGAAATAATATTACAAGAATGTCACTGTACAAAACACTATTAATGATTTTATCATTGACACTTTTCTAAAATATAGGATGCATTATCTTTTTAATTATTTTTTAAAAAATACAAAAATAAATAATTACGACAAAAACTCCACTTGAATAATTCTATAACTATTTACATCACCGTTTTTCATTTCTTTATTACTTACTTTATTTCAGTTCAATAAATTCACTTAAGTAAGCCCACTTCATGTAATTTCCAGTTTAGTAATTTTAAGTTATAAAGAACAAACCCTATTTTAGCTCTGATAAACAATACAATTGAGGATGCAGTTCGTTAATTTAAGAAACATAAATGGTTAAAGTATCAAAAGAGTGTTGGTAAAGACCTATAAACTGCATACAAGGTAATGAATACAACAAGCTTCACTACTGATGAATTTGTAGAAGTTGCCCACTCCGTAGCGATTTTCTTCCCACAGTCTATTGCTCTCCAAGATACTGTTGATCTGAGCAAAGGAGATGTTCCTATCCAAATGTAAGACATCCAAAGTTCCCTCTTGCCCGAGTTCGTGAATTTGCTATCCCTTTGGAATTCATCATTCACTCAAAAGAGATTTAAGTCAAGAGAGAAGGGTTGAAAGATAAGAGAAAGCAAAATAGAAGATCCAAGAGAAAAGGGAAGAAGAAGAGTTCGGCAAGAAGCGCACCAGTCGGACAACCACTGAAACTAAAGAAAATACTCATAAAAGAGCAATGGGCAGTAAGCAAGAATGTTAGATTTGAAACACGAGATCTCAAATTTTTCAGAACTCCAAAAAGTGGTGGCTTGGCTTTGAAGAGAGAATTTAAAACATCTCCTACAAAACTAGAATAGAAAAATCCTTTTTCTGTGATGAAGTGTTATTCCAGTGTATGTGCACATTGTTATTACTCATTGATAACCAAATAAAAAAAATTTGTTTGTTGCAAAATTTGCATCATCTTAAATGATGCTTAAAATTGTTGCAACTCAGCCGAAATTACCCAAAATAAAGCTAAGCCAATAAACAATAGAATCAAACAGCGCTTCTTTTGCTTCAGCATAGTGTGGCAGAGTCAAGTATCAATCCAATCGGACCATGGGTTGCAGAGTCAGGAATCCATCCACCCACACATGGTCAACTTCAGACGTGGTGGCGGAGGAGAAAAAGGAGAACAGAAAAAAAGGGGACGGGAGGGTTGGATTACAGTGCTAAGGTACTTGGACATGGTTTTCTTATACAATTCAATTGAAGTTGAACACATTGAAATGGCATAGCAGTTGACTAATTCTAACACAGGGACACAATGAATTTGAATTCAACAGTCCTGATCACATCTCAACTTTATCATAGAGATATCAGCAAGCGAATCGTATACAGTCCTAGGAATGCAATATAATGTATGATGCAATATAATGTGAGAACACTCAAGACACAAGAACTCCACAAAATAAATATGAGTCAACTATAAAACAGCACATACATAATCCCAAAGATCATCATAATTTTAACAAAGTTGCAAGGGTGCACGAACCAATGAACTAACTATACTAGATTCCCCAAGCTAAGATTCAACTGAATACAGGACTAACATAACCAACCTATAAGGCTTCCGCATTCGAAGACTCCCAATAACAAACCATACTTCTATCTCACAATATCAAAACCATATGAATGGAACCCTCAAATCATTAACAATATCCCCAAATTTATCTAAAGCAATATCACCCAACATTATCATCTAAAGCACAACCACATTCATAGTTTATCAATTAAATCTCGGTTTATTGTAATAAACACCAAAATCTATCAACTCAGAACAATTGCAACACGCGAAACAATTGAATTTGTAAAACCCTGATGAGTAGAAACTAAATCGGTAACTTATCAGCAACTAAAAGTAACATATTAATATATTATAATCGCCATTTCATAAGAACGACGCAAATATTCAATAACCTCATCAAAATTGCAGGTCAATACAAAACTTAAACACATAACATCCTTAAATTCAAAACATAAACCTAATACCACGACGAAAACCCAGCATAAAAAACATAAGAACATCACCTCAAGTCTATCGAAACCAAAACTAATCGACATTCTGCATAATATCCTCAGCAGTGAACTTAGTTCCCTTATCCTTATCAGCAGCAGCGCGGCCCTTGGCCTTACGATCAAGCAGCGACTTCCGGTCCTTATCGAGACGAAGCTTAGTCACAACAACTTTGGAAGGATTAATTCCAACGTTAACAGTAGATCCGTTAACCTTCTCCCTAGTGATGCGCTCGATATGGATGACCCACTTCTTACGGTAAACTTGGACAACTTTGCCCTCGCGTCCCTTGTAAGTGCCACGAACGACCTGGACCTCGTCGTCTTTTCGGACGGGCATGGATCGGACGTTGTATTTCTGACGGAGATCGGTGGAGAGTGGCGCGGACATGAGGATGCGCCGGACGGAAGATGGGGCGGTGAAGTGAGCCTTGCGGCTCTTGCGCCGGGATGATGAAACCCTAGGATTGTACTTCATTGTTGCTGCGCCGGGAAGATCTGCTAGGGTTTTGAAATTTTTGTGGTGAAATGAGATTTGGGGATGAAGATTGGCTTATATACTAGGGTTATGGCTGTGGAGTATGAGTAAATGGGCTTTTGTGTGGGCTTTTGAGGCCTAACTTGTTGGGCTTGGTGAAATTTTGACGAAGTTCAATTTTATGATTTTTTTTTTTTTTTGAGCAATTCAATTTTATGATCTTTAGTTGATAACAGATTACGGGAAATCTAGTTCAGTTTAGTTTCTTTCACTTTAGTTTCGTTGAGTTGCGTCAAATTCAGCAAAATTTCTTTTCCATTAAGCCAAACTCAGCAATACAGTGCAATAAATTCAGTTCCGTTTAGCTATAAAGAACGGGGTCTTTACATATCTAGACACGTTTGGTTTACGTTTACAGATCTAAACAGTTTCAGAGTTTTTAGACAAATTTGTCCTTCCTTTTACAAAAATAATTTTATGTTTCAAGTACCGTCGTCTTCTCTTCATCTTCATCACATACATAAATTTCGAACGCATTTATTTGGATTAAATATATTAGCAAATTAACTCTCTAAACGTAAAGATAATTCATGTATATTAAGCAAAATGCACTAGTTTCTGTCGAGCTGGTATAACAGTATGACAACACAAAATATAATTAAACAAACTCAGTCATGTTGTCTTGAGCACGACATTCTGTGGATTTCTATAGAGTCAATACTTTTAAGTGAGAAACGCAAATAAAGAGTACGACGCAAGAACTTCTATTAGTAAGTAAAATGATAAATTATCCATTCTAGTGATTATGAAGAAAGTCTCAAGCTCAAATAGAAAACACTAGTTTCAGAGTTGTCGATACAAGAACTTCGTTATTAACTTTATGAGAAAATTAATTTACAGGATTGGGTTGAATGTGATCGATGAGGTGGAAGAGAGATGTAGTGACGGAGGAAAAGATGGAGGTTGTGGAAGTGGTAGTGGTGGTGTGCTTGCAGGCTTTTATCGTTTTTTTTTTTTCTTTGATTTCGACTTCGAAAAGGAATTTCATATTCAAAGTTTTGTGGGTTTGTAGGAGGGAGAAGTTTTAAATTCTCTTTTCAAAGCCACCACCACCTTTTGGAGTTCTGAAAGATTTGAGATCTCATGTTTCAAATGTAAGGTATTTTCTTTAATTTCTCGTTGGTTGTCCAACTTGTGGCCTTCTTGCTGAACTCTTCTTCTTCCCTTTTCCTTTGGATCTTCTATTTTGCTTTCTCTCTTGACTTGAATCTCTTTTGAGTGGGTGATGAGTTTCAAAGGGATAGCAAATTCACAAGCAAGAGGGAACTCCGGATGTGTTACATAGGTGGTAGCAACTCCCACAAATTCATCAGTAGAAAAGCTTGTTTTATTCATTACCTCGTTCAATTTCACAAGTTCATCACTAGTAAAGCTTGCTTTATTCATTACCTCATTCAGTTCCATACATATTCTTATTTTTGTATGAACTTTTAATCACAACTTTAATAAAAGACTAGAGTATGTAAAGATTTAAAATGAAACTTTGATTAAAACAAGTAAAAAATAAAATATCGTTTGGAAGAAGAAGTAGATCTTAATGGAGTACAAATATACTCCATTAACAAATATGAAGGTTTTTGTATTTCTTTTCACAATAACAATCAGTCAATTTCTGTCACGCCATAACACGATTTACATAAAAAACAAACTTGACATGGCATATTTAATCTTATTGAAGAGTAGAAATATAATCGATTCAATTTTTCTCCTCTGTATAAAAGCTTTAACAAATCTAAAATCCAAAACAGTAGTGAGGACCACAAGTTTGATTGCAGAAGATCCTTTGATAAAATTTCAACTTCATTATAAATGATCTCATTTATGATACGGATAAAAGAAGAAAACACAATTAGCATTTTCTATAGTACATAAGATAATGCCAATACAGAACAAAAAGTTAACTAGGAAAAGTGGAGAAAACTTATCTAAACCCTGTGTTTTGATTTTCTAGACTTCCTTTTGAATGGTGTCAGATTTAGCATACGACTTAGAGGAAATTTATGAGGTTGGGAAAATTTCCTCGCCTTCACTTTGGATTTCCCTGCATTTAACATAGAGCAGATTGTAATAGAAACTTTTGGAACATGGATAACAAAGATTTCAGAAGAATTATTGAGAAACACATCAAACAGAACTCGAAAATCAAATGAAAATAAGTACGAAAATGAACTCCAAATCTGAGGTGGATACAGATTCAACGAAGTTGGCAAGGTAAACTCCAATTCACAAAACTAAAATGGTACCTGGTAAAGATGGTAGCAATGCTGGAAGATTACTTTGAGTATTAGCTTCTTCATGCTTTTGTTTCTTCAACTCGACCTCCATTGAAGTCATGAGATTTGCACCGCAAGAGTCATCTTGAACTCCCAAATTGGTGGTATCCACGCCAAGAACAATTTCAGTATCTAGATTTTCATGCTCATCTGTTACCAGCTCTTCCAGGGTTTGCTCGTTCAGAGCTTCATGTTCTTCCTTTTCCACAGTCATCTCCTCTTGGGTCTCCCGACTGGCATCTCTGTATTCTTGCTCTTTCATAGCAACCTCATTACATTTCTCTGAATTTACATTTTCAGGTTTTTTCTCTTCCATTGCAGCCTCCTCCAAAGCGTCTTGATTTATAACCGAAGAAACATCCATAGCTTTAATATCACCAGAAGCTAATGAAAATGGCAAATTATCCACAAGAGATACCTCTGCTACTGATTTCCTGATTTCTCCACCAGACACATCATCAGTTACAGGAATATTATCCTGATCCGCCACAACCATCTCTTCTACGCACCCATTCATCAAAACATGTTCTGAACCTGGAACTGAATTCAAATCATCTGAATCTATAATCTTCTCAACCTGATGAGAATCAAATGTTAAGTCCTTGGACAGATTTTTCACTTTATTATCAGGAACAAAAGCAGCAGTTAACCCAACGTGTGTAGCAGATCCTTGACTTATTGTGTCTTTATTTGATATTGATGTAGCATCAACTTCACAACTAGGGAATGCTAGCAAACCATGTTTTTGAGTGACGTGGATAGGAAATAAAGAATCTGGGAAATCTGAATTCTTTGGTTCTTCCTGGCTCACGCTGGCAGGAGCTCTAATTTCCCCAGATTTAGCAGACTTTGCTGCATTGCTGAGCAAACATGCCACTTTGGAACTTTTATCATCCAGTATCTGATTCTTTGATGAAGAACTGCACAAAGATTTTGAATCTGTATCAGGATGATCATTTCCACTGAGTTTTTCAGACATCTGAGTTGTTGCAACAGGTGCATCAACTGCCTTAAAAGCACTAAACAAGCTTCCACCATGTGATGAAATGCTGTCAATAACTGAAGTAAAATCAATGGCTTTAACAACAGCACCTGAAACTCCAGTAGTAGCAGAAAAAGACTTCGCTATGTCCTCCAGTTGCAAATCCCCTCCACCACTAGATATGGGATCCCATTTAAGCCAGTCCAAAGACAAAGGTTCCTTTGGGTCAGACTTTACATCCGATGGCATCAACTCAACTCTAATAGTATCCTTGTGAAAGTGTTTTTTCCTTAAAGCAATAGCTATAAGATTCCTGTAACATATTTGGAGACTTAACATTAGCAAAATGAAATGACACTATAAAAAAAGTTGGCTTCTTGAACATTTCTATACCTACAATTCTTTGAAATAGCTGCTTTGGCTCGTTCAGTAGAGAGACCAAGCAAAGATGACAAATTTGCAACATCACACGGTCCTCTAAGTTCACTCACAGAAGGAGCGCCGCTTGATAAAATGATATTCCTTCCTCGAGTCCAATCCACCAGCAACTATGAGTCAGAAAGAATGTGACTATAATTAATGAGTAAGAAACAGCATTGAAAATTCAGGAAAGACTAAAAATCACTCAGTTAAAAGTCTCTAGGGTTTGGAAGTTGCATTTGGAAGAAGGTAGTTCCCCATCTATATGAAAAAATTGAAAATGTATAGCTCCTTATGGTTTGATGACACTGCACAAGCAGGAACAGCCTATGTAACAGCTTCATACTAACCCTCAAACTTCAGAAAAGAAAATTTAGATATTGACCAGTTCAAGCCAATAGTTCAAATGAAGCTGTAAGCACCTAGTTGATGAATGATGAATCTTGGGGAGCCTATAACTTGAGAATTCAACCTCCTAGTAAAAGGGAGAGGTCCAACATATGAATATGCAGTAGGGACAACTGAAGCATACGAAATTTGAAATTGGTCACAGCCACAAATGTCAATGATACCTAGAAGATCACATGGCCCAGCAGACCCAGAGTCTAACTCCTATAATGACACAGGCTTCAAGAATATGAGCTTTTTTTAGTTGCAACCTCATGTGGAAAAATTCATAGTGCTAGTAGCACAAACAATCCAACCAATTTTAAAAAGATCCATCCCACCACAGCCAAGCTTAAATCAATCTCAAAACCCATTGGCACGTTGCAATTTTGATCTCATGTAACAGATAATTAAATAGACAACCACTTGGACGTCCAGAATCCACTGGCATCAGGAACAACGCTTTGCTTAGAACTACAACTCAATAACCATGTGGAAGTGTCTAAAGCACATGTTCTTGTGTAAGCTAGCAATTGGTAGGTTTTGAATTAAAATTAATCACAATAGATTTCTTCTCGTGATCTAACTTCTCCAAGTTACATAGCAATTTTCTCCAAAAAGTATGGTCAACCGACTTAGTGTAGATAATATATGTATATTTCTATTATAGATCAATGAAAAAAATTAAATAAATCAAAGAAACTGTCACTCTCCTTGACATCACACCTAAACAACGATAACCTATGAGTAAAGAAATCAACAGTGGGGAAAAGCTAAATCAGCAAGCAATAATGATCACAAAATGGCCATTACGGTTGAGTTCCACCATGTCTCGCTAGCTTCCAATTTTGGACCTAACAATTTGGATTACACAGTAGACCCATGTACTACCTCGCTTTACATTGGGATATTACAATGGTGAACATGTTCCAATTTATGTCAACAACAAAAGATGGACAGTAGCATACAGCTAAAGAAAAAATAGTGTGCATCCATAACCATTTCATTTGTATAAGCAAAACTGACATTCATTTTTTCTGGTTTACCCTTCTATATAACTGTTCAAGCCCATGCTTTCCATATAAATAAAATGACAAATGACACGCACCATCCCAAACATTGAAAATTATATATAAACAAACAAAAGAAAAGTTGGAAGGAAAAGAAGGAAAAATAGAGGGTGAAAGGGTTAACTTTGAATAGGCACAATGCAAACCTAAACAAAACTCTTTTTTTCGAACTTTTGCAATTTCTTCATTAAACGTTTAAAACTAATTACAGTGAAAACATTTGAATTATAACTGAAACCATTCAATGTAAAATCAAAGCACTACTCGATGCGCTTTTTCCAGGAACGCAAAAATAAGGATAACTACTCCCAATTGGGGAAACAAGACAAAAGGTGAGCAGAGTAAGACATAAAACTCCTTCAATAACAATGAAGACAACAAAATCAACCCAGACAATTTCAAATGAGCTTAGCTTTAGCTTAAATTACTGTCAGAATATATGGATCATATCAGAGTCATAAAGCTTCAAACAAGCCCCGAACAATCTATTGTTAAACCATGTAAAACTAACCTTGGCACTTGATATCATTTGCCTCCTAACTTGAACATCAACAATGAGATCAGAGTATGTAATTTCAAAGTAAACTCCGCGCTGCATATTAATAAATCAAAAAGTTAACACCAATGCCGCCATAAGGAATAATAAATGTCGATCATTAAGCTTTAAAAAAAAAAAAACTCCGGGTGTGAGTGTCAATTAGTGACATTTGCAGCCGGTCCCAAGCCCGGATGAAGTAGGAGGGTTGCGGTAGGTTTGTGGCAGCCAGCATTAAACATACCAACATCTTACAACATGAACCACGCCGACCCCGAATCATTTTGGGACTAAGGCTTTGTTGTTGTTACGGTTGTATTAAAAAAACAGAATATGATAACAAACCTGGATAGCAGCTTTAACCATAGGCTGCTTCAACCGGAACGGAAGCTTCTCTGAGAAATCAACAGAAATTATATCCACCTAACAAAAATCATGAAAAAGAATTAGAAAAGCACGCCTGAACTGAAGTGCATTTACTAAATTACGGAACTAAACTGAATGCGACTGAAGTGAAATAAAATTGGAACCTCGGATTTCTGGCAGGCGTGATCGAATGCAATTTGATTGAGAGGCCTAACAGCAACGATATCATAAGTCTTCAAAACAGAATTGCCACTATTAAGCGCCTGACTCTTAGCTGGATTATCCACGCAGACAGTCAAGCGCGTGTACTGACGGAAGGGAGAGGAGCGTGGGACACCGAGGAGGTCTCGGTGGAGATTGACAGAGGAGGAAATGGAAGGAGCAAAATTAAGGAGGGAAGAAAGCGAGAATGGAAGAATAGAACAACGGTCACGATCGGACATGACGCCCTTGATGGTGTGGTTGTAGGCGATTCCGGTGTAGCCTAGCTCCATGGCCTTGATGACTAACTTTATTCGCGTTGATTTTGAGGATTGTGTGGTTTCGTAGGGAAGATTTAGGTCGAAGAACCCCATGATTTGCAGCTACAAGGGAAGCGATTTTGTTGTCAATGACCACTCTATTCTTAAGCTGCTGCTGCACTTCCTGGGGTTTAGAGGTTTTGTGAAACTCGGTCTACTGTATATACGCTGCCGTTTCAATCGTATTTTATGGTGGGATTAAACCTCGTAAATACAGTCAAATAATTTAATACTTATTAGTCATTCGTAAATGAATATTCTATTAATTTATCAATAATTTAATACTTATTCATTTATAATTTGTATATTTTTCAAATTTGTTGCCTAAAGAAAAAATAATAATAGAATGTAAAAATATTAGTTATAAGTTTTTTATGTAAGAAATTAATAATTATAAAGATACATTGTATGTCTTTTGTTATATCAATGACATTTTAATCACTGAAACATTTCCTCGCCTAATTGCTTACACCATTCATCACACTAAGACAAAATTTCCAATTCAAAATATGGGTCATGCCTCGTACTACCTTGGTATTGAAATTCAATATACTAACTCTGGCATACATTTTTGTAAAGTAAAATATATATCGGGTATTCTTACATGCGCAAAAATATTGGATAGCAAGCCATGTCGTGGCGACCACTCATACTTTTGTTCGCTCTTTAGGCACCCCTCGTCTTAGTGCAACTGTGTAGCGTAGTGTGGTTAATGTTATACAAAACTTGACCGTCACTCGTCATAACATGTCATTTCCTGTCAACAAATTATGTGAGTTTCTTCATTGTCCTACATATGAGCATTGTAAAGTTTGCAAACATTGTTATGTACAAGGGATACCTAACTATGGGCTCTCGTTCTTAAATGCCTCAATTACCCACCTACACTGTTACAAGGATGTTGATTGGGGTAGGTGTCATGATGATCCACGCTCCACAAGTGCCTATTGTGTCTATCTTAGGAAATCACTCGTCTCTTGGCACATTCATAAATAGGTGATTGTTGGCAGATCCTCCAATGAGAGTGCACACAAAGCGGCTGCAAATGCCACTATTAAATTACTTTGGCTTTGTTCTTTACTCTTTGATTTGGTTCAACTGCCCCTTTTCCTCGTACAGCTCCGGTGTAATACTTTGGTGTTATTTATCTTACCGTTAATCTGATTTTTCATGTCCGCATAAAACATATTGAGCTAGATTATCATTTTGTACGGGAACGTGTACGGTCCGATTTTTCGAGTGTACATTTCATTCCCACAAAAGATGAGGTTGCGGATATCCTAACCAAACTGTTAGCCTCTACTCGCTTTGCAACGCTTTACGAACGTCTTGTGGTTCACCTGCGGTAACATTTTGCCGGGGGGAGGGACGTTAACATATCACTCAGTCAACAAGATATTCTTATTACATTTTGTATTTACGACTTATTATTCTTTCCTTCATTGATTAGGTTGATTGATTCTTGCCTTTTGTAAAACCTTAATCTGCAGGAAGTATATGTCACTAAGTTTTATAACTTTGCCCTTTTATCACATAAACGACTAATTATATTCTTGTGTTTGAGGATGTATGTCTTATTCGGTGAGAATGATAACAATGTCTTAGGTCTGACTTGTTGAGCTTCATCATTTGTGATATCAACATCACAATATTTCTAAAAAGGAATCTCACTCGGACTCGGTATGACCACACTAAGATGGTGATTGGGTATGTCTAAGGCTACCTTTCTCGTGGCTCCAACTAGAATTGAACCTATAAGGTTGACTCTCATGTCGCGAGAGTGACTTATTCGTCGCTTAGGAAAAAAATTAGTTGAGTGGCGACCTATTGAGCATCCCGCTTGTTCTTTACAGTGAGATTTGTATCTTGACTAGCTTTACTTTAAACTCATGTCCAAGTCGATCTATTTCGTTAGCTTGGGTAGAGTATAGTCCATTAACGTCGTTTTGGGTAATTATGGCGCTTTTCTCAAGCTGTTGGACTATGTTATCCACTAATTGGCGCTTTAACGGTTTATGGAATTTATACAATCATAGATTTTGATTTCGTATTAGGTGTGAGCTTGAAAAGATGGATTTAAGCTCATGAGAATTGGTTGACGATTATCTAGTAGAGTTGGACTGTAAGTTATGGGAAAAGGATGACCACCTAGATTTCACGAGAAATCATTGTTGACTAGTTTGTGGTCTGGTACCCAAAGAAATACGAAAATAATAAGCTAAGCTAAAACCATTGGTTGCAGATCCCACTCGATGATCAAGTTAGATGTAAAAGATAGAATGATAAAAATGTGAATAGTAGACGTAGAAATCAAACATGGTAATTGTGCCATTCATTTCACGGTGTAGTTAAGTGTTTTTTCTAAATACGTGACATTCGGTCATTGATTCGATCATTTATCTAGTTAGAGAAATATTCTAGAAGCTTACTAGCACATGTAGTTCACGTGACTTGTTGCACACATTCTAATGTCATATTCCATTTACCAAAAGGACTAAAAATGATGCTACGTGTCCATTTCTCTTAATCCAGTCTTTACGAATAAAGACGCGTGACTTACTAACTTTATTATTTTCATGATTTAATAGTAAAACCTAACTAAAAAAGATAATGAAAATAAATTGGGAAACATGGTTTAAGCGGGAGTTGAATTCGTGCTTGAAACGAAAATTTAGAGTACCGCGAGCGCGTGTTTCAAATTCCAAAACTCAAAAAACACAAATCCACGTCACCGATCCTGGTGAAAGAATCCACCCAATCTAACACCGTCCACCAAAACTAAATCAACGACGCACAACACCTCATTCACATATCACACGGATCGCCACCACCTTCTCCATTAATATAAATACTCAAATCCCCAATTTCATCTTCCATCTTCTTCTTCAAATCTCAAAACCCTCTTTGAAATCAAACAACCCCAAGATGTCCGGTAGAGGAAAGGGAGGAAAGGGTCTCGGAAAGGGCGGAGCAAAGCGTCACCGGAAAGTTCTCCGGGACAATATCCAGGGGATCACCAAGCCTGCGATACGTCGTCTTGCTCGTAGGGGTGGGGTGAAGAGAATCAGCGGGCTGATCTACGAGGAAACCCGTGGGGTTCTGAAGATCTTTTTGGAGAATGTGATCCGTGACGCGGTGACTTACACCGAGCACGCTAGGAGGAAGACGGTCACTGCTATGGATGTGGTTTATGCTTTGAAGAGGCAAGGAAGGACTCTTTATGGGTTTGGAGGTTAGATGAGGGACGAGGAGATCTGGTTTCGGATAAGTCTTGCTGTCAAGAAAATATGGAGGCGGCGTTGAAATTAGGGTTAGGGTTATGTTTAGCCTTTGTGTTTAATGGTATTTTGTGTAATTAGTTTGGGTTTATTTTAAGGTTGTTGTAATTTCAATCTTTCAATGAAATATGCTTCTCTTTTCAAATTTATATTTTTTCTTTTTCAGTTCTGATAAGTTTGAGTTTATTTTGGGGCTCTGATATTTTCTTTCCTCCCAACAAAATTAAAAAGCTTAGATTTCTACACTTACTTTAGAAATGGAACATGAAATTATCTATCAGTTGTCCTAAAATTGTTGACATTAACCGATGGATTGCAGTGTTATTTTTGAACAGAATTGTGGTGTAAATATTTTAGTTACAATTTACAAAACTTAATATTCTGTCTACAAATTAACAGTAACATTTGATTCCCTCTTGAGAATCTCTAGAACTAAACAATTTGAACTTTGTACATTTTTTTCTTTCAAGAACATTTAACCTTCTCACTGGGAATTTGAGAGCTATACTGATAGCCTTCCCAAAAACCTTAGTATGAAGCTCTATCTAGGAATAAATTGACAGCCCAAAACCTCCCACCAATCGGATCTCCAAATCAATTTTTATAGGCACTTGCAACCTAGTGTCTAGGATTAGCACGTCCCACGGAAAGACCGGACTGCAAAAATTCATCAAGTCTCCTATCTGCAAAAATTCATAAGTATAACTCCTATATCTTTGCTACAAGTATTATTGATCAGGTCATGAAGGGCAATCTTGTTGCATAGGCCAAGTAGGGATGATTTATATTTGCTGCCATTCTCCCTAAACTGGAAGGAAAATTCGTATGTGTTGCTAGCCGCATTAGAGCAGCTCTCACAAGCTGCTGCTATTAAGATATTGTCAAACACAGGTTACTACAAGTTGTCAAGCAAAACAGTCTTCTGTCGTCAACCTTGGCCAAGGCATATCCTTGTTTATTTGGAAAGTCTTCTTGATTACATTTAACAAAAATACTCATCCATCCACAGATGAAAGCCAGAGTAATAACCGATTCCTTATATCAAACAGAACAAAGAATTTGACACAGCCATGGAATGACAGAAAACAGAAGGGGTGTCCGTTAACATTCTGTTTTGCATCAAGGTAAAACATCTAGCATCAATTAATTGAAATACTAAAAAAACCTGAAAAATAACCAGAACCATAACATTTAATCAACTACTTGGTATCTGAATTAATACTGTTTGCATCTAAAAGATCTAACCAAATCTTTAATTAATTGTCCAAACCGGAGACCCATTTCTAAAGTTAAGAGGGTTTAAGCTATAAAGTCGGAGACTCAAATTAATTGCCCGACTGAAAATTTGTTCCTTCAAAATATTTATCTGAAATCATCAACCCGCTCACTCTACTCTGCCTTGTGTTTAGAGAGCCTGCTAGGTTGAGCATGCCTAATTCCACTTGTACATCTTCCCACAAACTTAAGAACCTCGTCAATTAGAATAACAGGGAGAGCAACCGCCAACACCAGAAGCCATTCATTCAGGCTAAGTGGAACAATCCCGAAAATTTGAGCTAGAACCGGTACGTATAGGATCAAAAAGTGCAAACCAAATGAGATAAACATTGCCACAAGGAGATACGGATTAACCCATGGTGGCATTGTGAGAAGGCTACCATCCTCAGAGAGAGCATTGAGGGAATTGAACATCTCAATGGCAACCAAAACGGAGAGGGAGAGAGTCGATGCCTTAATTTTTCCTGAGCGGAAGTACTCACAAGGGTTCTCATCGAAGTTGAATACTTGAGCTCCTGCACTATATGGTGACACCTTAAAACCTTCCCAAGTAGAACACTGGTCCCAGTGGGCAAGTTGCGAGTAGCTCACAAGACTGTGTCCATCTCCACTCAGGTCAATGTACATGAAAGAGCTGTGTGTGTACCATATGATGAACACGCCAACTGTTGCTATTCCAACGTAAAGTCCAATCACCTAATTCCAGTATAAATAAGTCCAGGTTAGCGCAGTTTTCACTACTCAGCAGCAAAAAAAATTTGGGTTTATTTAAGAAAACATACCAAGTAGCGGATTAAAATCCATGGAGTTATCAATGAGTCATCACTCTTCCTGGGAGGCTTCTGCATCACATCATTGTCTGGGGGGTTGAATCCCAATGCTGTTGCAGGGGGTCCATCAGTAACAAGATTTACCCACAGAAGCTGAACAGGAATCATCCCTTCCGGAATACCCAACGCAGATGTCAAGAATATGGAAGCAACCTCACCAATATTGGAGGAGATCATATATCTGAAATGATATCAAACACATCCGAGGATTTAGGAAATGATACACCAACCCTTAACGGCAATAGCGGACTGGTATATTAACAGCAAGAAACATGGCAGAAAGATGGAAATTTTACATGGCAGAAGTTAGTTGCTAAATGGGTAGAGTACAATCATTTTACCTGAAGCAACTAGCAACTCACGAAATTCTTAGAACTCGGAATATATTTTTTCTACCATCAAGGGAGAGCTTAACAAATAGACAATCACCAGTTGCAGACACAATCAACAATAAAAAGAACATTTTAACAGAACTAAATCAAATAATAAAGATCGATAGAACAAACTGATTATTGCTTTGACTAATAATAACCTGATATTTCATCCCAGAAATATAACATTTGATACAATCAATCAACTATAGCATTTACAAAAGACAATACAACACTAAGACTTCCGGATGAAAATTATGATGAATCGACTGAGCTTAAACAGTTCTCACCCATGCCCGTATTTTTTAGCCAGACAAGGGATTTGGTAGCATTAAAAGCACCCATAATTTTTTGTGCAGAGTCAAGCTTCATCCCATCTGATCTATCAGTATAACAGTGTCCAAGCTCGATGGATCTGAAGTACCCATGCTTTCAATATAGTTACACGTCCTTGTATCAAAAAATATGGAAGCAAAACTTAATTTTGTTTCTTTTGTTCTTGTCTACCTATGTTGATAGGCTCTGTTAGAGCTTGTTAAATAGAATTTGAATCTCATACGCAGTTTGGGTAAAAATAGCACTTGTTTTACTAACGCTAATCGGCCCCCTTATGAAGAAGTATGAGCTCTGTATCAAGTTATGGGTCCTTGCACTGAAAAGACCAGAAGTAAAACTTAAGTTCATTTCTATAGGAGCTTTTAATGAAAATAGCAATTCTTTTATTAATGATAACTGGGGACTTTTTAAAGGAATAAAAAGCAGACAGAACAAGAATGTCCTTTCTCTACTAGGCATAACTTTCTAAAGGAAGTACTATTCTAACAAATGAATCGGCATGCAAAACAAGCAACAACCGTAAGGTAAATGTATCTGCACCACAGCTCTCTTTTCCTCTTCCAATGCATAAACTGCTAGTACACAACTGGTAGTTTGCTAACACGTATTTCTTACTTTTTTATGGTTCTACATCTCTAACAACCAACGCTGCTCTAACTATTTTTTAACTCTATGATTTATCATGGAGCATAGCTAAGTCAATCATCACTGGGATTTCCAGAGGTGCGTATAATAATACAACAGGACAGCCAAGCCTTGGTCCTAACCAGTAGTGATTGACTATATTGGATTCTTTGCCCTTTCTGTGTTGTGTTTATAAGACCCTCTAGAAGGTCTGATAACCAAAGGTCAGTTCTAATGAGAAGAATAGATGCCCAAAAAAAATGTCACAACCACGCCATGGCACACAAAATGCAGATTAAAAAACTAAAAGACCAGATAAAAAAATAAAAATATTGAACCTTATAAAAGCCTTCATGTTGTTATAGATGGACCTGCCTTCACCAACAGCAGCAACTATTGTGCTGAAGTTATCATCAGCCAACACCATGTCAGAGGCTTCTTTTGCAACCTGAAAAGATAATTGAGTATAAGGAAATTTTAGTATTTCAACTAAGGAACTATTATGCTTATGCATTAAAGCAAAGCAGAGTAGAAAAGTAAGCTAACAGGGAGTGGCATCTATTTGACATAGTTCTTGTGGTTGCTAATGGAAAAAGTAATATCTAGAATATATCAATCACAGCGAACTAAGACTTCCACAGGCGGACTTGATTGACTATGTCATAAAGACGCTGAAAAGCTTTTAAAGCATCACCTAAACAGCTATTTTCACCAGAACAAGTCAACCTTGATGCACGCATAGATAAAACAAGTATCCACTTCGATTAAGCTCAGTGTTCAACTGTTCATATATTCCACACATGCAATAACTAATAACTTAGCAAGCAGAGTTAATGATCACATTCACATGCAAGCACATGCATCTGAACTGACTGTACGAAGTCCTTCAAAATAAAATCCCAGCCAACTAAACGTACCTCTGTCCCAGCAATACCCATTGCTATGCCAATATCAGCCAACTTTAAGGCAGGTGCATCATTCACTCCATCTCCAGTCATAGCAACAACTTCTCCATCTTCTTTAAGCAACCGCACTATCTCTTGCTTATGCCTTGGCTCAGCCCTAGAAAATAACAAGCCTCCATCTTGCCTTAAATGATTCTTTTGATCATGGTGGCTCATGAAATCTTTTCCAGTCAAGCTTCTTTGGCTAATATCATCATGAGGTCCAAATACACCAATTTCACGGCAAATAGCTTCTGCTGTATTTTTGTTGTCACCAGTAATGACCATGACACGAATTCCAGCTGCTCTGCAATCCTCAATTGCTTGGCGCACCTCTTTCCGAGGAGGATCCTTTCAAGATTAAAAAGGCCGCATAAATGCAATGGCAATTTCAACAATAAACTCACAAAGAGAACAATAACAATCATCAAAACAAGTAAATAATGAAAATAGAAAAGATTGGAGAACCAACTCACCCTTAACCCAACTAGGCCGACAAAAATCAGTTCACTCTCAATAGAGGAATAATTGGACGGATTCAGTAAAAGCTGATGTGCTGGGTGGTCCTCACTACCATCATATGTTTCAAAATTAGGAAGTTCTGCTTTATAAGCGAAACCCAGACAGCGTAATGCACTTGTTGACATGTCATGAAGGCTTTGTAAAATAAGCTCTCTCGAATACTGATCCAATTCCACAACAGAGCCATCAAGCAACTGAACATATGAGCTTCTCTCCAACAAGTTCTCTACTGCACCCTGCCACATATTAGAACACATTTGAACTCAAATTACACAGATGCCAGTTTGGTAAACAATAATCAACCATTTAATGAAGCATAGCGTTTTTACATATGAGATCATGAGAGAACAAATACAAAAAAGGAGCTTGCTAGACAGGGAGAGAGAATGAACCTTCACTAGCAGTGATTTTTTGCCTGAGCTGGTATTAACAATAACTCCCATAGATTTCCGATCTCGGTCAAACTCAAGGGTCGCAATACGCTGTTCCATTTTACTCCATAGCTGACAGGAACCTAAGCAAGCCAAAACAATGCAGGGAGATAATTTCAGAACACTATAAGACCATTGAATACAATTTAAACAAGATACTGGGATCAAGTGACATACGGAGAGCATCCTTGTGACCTGAAGATGATTCGTTATGCCCACCAGGAAACCCCATTTTTTCAACAAGAACCTGGTAAAGAAAAGAGTGATGGGATCCAATGAGGTTTTGATGTCACATGAGATTTCACAGACAAATAATAGCATTTTCAAACAAGAAAATGGTCAGCAGAAAGATTTACTTAACTGTTCATAGAACATATAAGCGAGTTCAGATGCAAATTCTCAGCAGAAATAAGAAATTGAAAGGTAAAACAAATTCATTGCATTTAAACTTTGGCAATGCTTTAGTTAACTTCTGCCACCATGCTAACCCATGACTATTTTTTAGCCATCTTACCTTTAATGCAGCTTCAGTAGGTACCCCAGTTGCAACATAGTGCTGGCCAGATAGCTCCACTCCAGCATCATTGCAGATAGCAGCTACCTTTGCAATTGTCTGAAGGTTAGAGTCCATTCGACCAACAGGCCAGTCTTCAATCTTCCCATCAAAAGGGTTGTAAGTTGTCCCCTCCACGTTGAAAGATCGAAGAGTGCCAATCCTAGATCCCATAGCAACAAGCTTTGACACGGCCATTTGATTAGTCGTCAAAGTACCTGTTTTATCAGAACAGATCACAGTTGTACATCCAAGAGTCTCAACACTCGGCAACTTTCTAACTAATGCGTTCTTCTGGGCCATCTTTCTAGTTCCAAGAGCCAAGCATGTAGTAATTACTGCAGGCAACCCTTCTGGTATAGCAGCCACAGCCAATGCGACAGCAATCTCAAAATAATATGTGCACTTCTCAAATGAGAACTTAAAGTTTGCCGGCCATCCATTGACATACTCCCAGCTAAGGAAGTATTTCAAATTAATCAGCCAGACTAATACACAAATAATTCCAATTATAATTGTCAGCTGCTCTCCAAACTCATTCAATTTCTTCTTCAAGGGGGTGTCATCTTCAGTTTGAGAAGCTTCATGAATCTGCGAATGCACCTTTCCAATCTCAGTATGCATACCCGTTTGCACAACCAAGCATATACAATGGCCATTCACCACAGTAGTTCCTGCAAAAACCATGGATTTCTTCCCTTGTATATCCGTATGTTCAGCAACAGGCTTAACAGTCTTACTCACAGCCTCACTCTCTCCCGTCAAAGAACCTTGTTCAATCCTGACCGTGGAGCTAATCAAGCTCAAAAGCCTCATATCCGCTGGCACCTTATCACCAACCCTTAACTCCACAATATCTCCCGGAACAAGTTCTTTAGCAGGCAAATTATTAACCTTAGCCCCATCTCTGATCACCGTCGCCTGCTCGGACTGAATTTCCTTCAACGCTTCCAACGCTTTCTCAGCATGACTCTCTTGCCAAATCCCCACAATGGCATTCACAATCAAGATCAAGAAAATAACCAACGGTTCGACAAACGCAGTGATCTCCTTCTCCCCTCCTTCATCACCATCATATAACGCGAGTACAAACGATATAATAGCAGCAGCTAATAAAATCCTAACTAAAGTATCATTAAATTGCTCCAAAATGAGCTTAAAAATCGACTGACCCTCGTGCTTCTCCAATTCATTAAATCCATGGATCCGAAGCCGTTTCTCGACTTCAGCAGGGGATAATCCCCGATCACGACTCACTCGATAATGATCTTCACATTCCTTAACATCTTTCGACCAAGCAGGGAACGAATCATAATCCGGAGATTCGACACCTAGGTTTTCTCTTTTCCCGTAATCCTCACCTCCCCTCCCCATGGAAACCCTAACCCTAAACCTCAATTGCACCAGAAAGCCTGTAAGAAATCATACAAAAACAACATCACGATCTAGCGAATCAAATCCCTAATCATAAAAAGTTTAAATTAGGGTTTGGCTTACCAGAATGATGGAGCGTATCTTCTCCTTATAGCTTCAGTCTCAGTATCACCAACAACTACTATCTGTGATCTGTTGGTGTTCCTAATAATACTGGAGGTTTAATTAATTAATGATGATGATTATTAGGGTTTGATTAGATTAGATTAAAAGCAATGAGATCTAATTAAAAAAGAAGCACAAAGAGCGATTCAATTGCGACCTGCAACTGTAAAATTTACACCATCTTATCTCTCTTTTGAATTTTATTTTCTTTTTTCTAACTTTTCAGGAATCTACCCACATCACTCCCACCAATAGGATGCTGACAACTGGATTACTATGTCATCTTTCTGCAGAGTAGCGTCCCCCACTATGCAATTTTGAGAAATTTGTAGTGTGTAATTAAATTTTATTTTTCTTAACAAATTTTTTAGCTATTATCTACTCATTCGCAAGGTTAGAGATAAATAGCATATCTCGATAAATAATTTCAGTGAAATTTATAATTTATTTATTAATAAAAATTAAATTTGGACGAAGTGAAGATTTAAATTGCAAGCTTTTCAAGCAAAAGAAGGAAAATTTTATCACTTGAATCAACTCTTATTAATGTATAATACAAGCTAACCAAAAAAATACAAACCATCGTATATTATACGCTAATTAAATTAAGTTTTTCTAAAAATAGTTAATGTTTTTTCAATATAACCAAAATTATTTGTTAATGATCTAAAAATAAATTTTTTTACGAATATGTAACATTTTTAGTAATTTTTAAGTTTATAAAATATTTGGAAATTGTTAATGAGAGTATAAATTGATATTTTAAAAGATAAAATTTTCGATACAACTATAACTAATGTCCTATAAATTTTTTACCATGCAAGTAAAATTTATCTTGCCAGTAAATCTAATCCGTGCCGCACAACAAGATCTTAATATTTTATAGTTCACACTAGATGTATTGACTAGTAAGTTAAATATAGAGCATTAGAAGTCAAGTGAACTTTTATTATCTTAAGTAATTATGCAATGTGTGAAATTTCCTTCACATTTCCTTTACAATAAACTAATAGTAGTATGTTTTTTTCTAAGAAAAAAAGAATAATATGAAAATAATGATGTAATTTCCGTGTAGTGGCAACCAAAGCATATTCTGTATTGTATTCAAAAGTAGGAAAAGTACTAGTACTTGCCTTTATGCAGCTGCAACATATAATAATGGAGGGTTTTTGATTAAAAAAATTAAAATATGTAAAATGGAATCTAATTGTAGCAAGCTACAACACATGGGTGGTGTATATATGGAACAAGATTTCTGTCCATACTACCAAACAAGGAAATTTCTGAGATGATCCCCAAGTTGCTGTCCATCACATTGTTATCTTGTTAAGCAGTTTTATGTTTAATTTTCATAATTACATTAGATCTAAGTTTTTGAGATGATTTTACTTTACATCATAAAATTTTACTAGATGTTCTAACGGGAAATTACAAAATTGATGTGCTGATTCGTCTAAGAGTTGTTCAAGATTTATGTGCACTTTTTGCTAGTAGAAAGTTTAGTCATCTCATATAACCAAATCTTGCGAATTAATGAGACACTTCATAATAAGTTCTAACAACAAATCGTTAGCATGTATAAGGCCTCCAATGCAATTCAAAAAATTTAAACCAATTTTATCATGCTTTGTTTTCAAAATTCAAATCATGCTAGATATATATAGGAAAATGTTGTTTTTCAACCTTAAAAACATAAATTAATATATTAAATATTCTACACGCGTGGATGGGCTTAACCGTACAAGAATAATTTTTCATAGTTTTTTCAAGTGAGCTCAATTCTCTTTGTCGTTGTTAAAGTCTTCATAAGTAAAATGCTATGTAAAACCTCTCTTAAGTTCTTTTGTGATATTAAGACTTTCTTTGTTATACCAACCGTAAACAACACATATATTTATTTGTAAAATTTTTGTAACCACCTAATTTATTTATTTATTTTTTATACTTTGCCTTAAAAACCATCCTTTCCAGAATATTGGAAACTTGGCCTCAACTGAAACGAAATCCTAATAAAAGAAAGTTAGTAGATCTCTAATAAAGCTTTTATTTTGTCAATTATTTCATTACTTTAGTTCTTTTTTTTTTTGATAAAATTACTTTAGTTTCTCATAGTTAGATTAAAAATCTTAGGATAACGTGTAGCAGTGGAAATGCTCTGTGGCAATACATCTTGCTCAATATTCAACAATAATTTATTTCTGCTCATTATATTCAATAATTACTTAATTATTCACATAAATGAATTTGAGAATTTCACATCATGCATTTATATCACATCACTATCCATTATTAAAATCTTTCATAATTTTAAACTTTCAGTTTATGAAATTGACATTGAAACAGAAAGGTGGAGGGAGGAGACAACAATTTTCATAGCAAGTAATTAGCACTGAACATTGTCTAAAGTCAATTTCATGCTTCAACTAATACAAAGAACTCGTGTCTTTTCATTACAACCAAAAGGCTAAACAGTTAGTTTTATGTGTAATACAAAACTTAATTTCATAGAAGTACCATGTAACTTCGTAGTTTTACAAATAAATGATTGTGGTTTGATTTTAAGCAAATAAAAGATCATAGTTTGCATTGTTAGCAGATGGATTTTATTAACATAAACGAGCACGTTTGTTACCTAAATATTTTGTCAAACCTTTGATCGGGTATCTATGAGTTAAGATCAAAGGTCGGAAAACTTTTTTGGACAAAATCGGTCACAGTATATGAGTCCCACTCCACGAATGGGCTCATGAACATTGTGCCCCACCGCATGGCAGAGCACATGATTCATGAGTCCTGCCTTCTGGAGGAGTGGAAAATTCATGCACTCCACCGAACGGCGGAGCTCATGGATCATGCGTCCCACTTCACAGTGGGGCTCAAAGTTCATGAGCCCCGTCGTGGGGTAAGGCTCATATCTCATGAGCTTTCCGCCTCTTTTTTTAAAAAAAAAATAAAAATTTAAAAGGCAAAATAGTTTTCTACTATGTCTTTTTTAATAATTTATGTATGAATTTAGTAACACTCATATTAAATTGATTAATATAACTTAATTAATTACTTAATATCTCAATTATCCTCTAACAATTAGTTAAAAGAATCATTCAAATATATGTGAACTTCCAAATCTAGTCAGCTCCGTTAGTTTGTTTCCTAAAATTTCTGAGCATCGTTTTACTCTGTAGAATATATATTTCTCTGTAGAATAATATTTCATAAAAATACCTATTCATGTATTTGGTTGATGAAATATAATAATCAATAATAGACAAGACTCATAGCCTATTCCACGAACCAAAACGAGGCATACGTTGTTTGTGTCAGTATATATTTGGTTATCCTTTTTTTAAAGAAAGCCATTTTTTGATTCACTTTATTTGGGTTGCTTCCTTCTATCTTGCTGGAAAAGGCCCGTTTGAAATAAATCCACCTCCTTTAGGCCTTCCATAGTACTACAATATCTGACTTGATAAGCTATGCTTATATTCTTTTGGGCTCAAATTAACATCCACTTCCAAAATTTGTTGAAAACGCCTTTGATAAGCTAGGGGAATTTCAGAATCTTCATATTGATTGGTCCTTTTTCACTTTACCCATATTAGGATTATAGTTACTTAATTTTTCTAGTGTCTAGAAAAAAAATAAAAAAATTCATGGGTTTCAAACTTGTAATTTGATTAATCAGTTTTAAGGTAATTTATTAGCTCCTCATCTTGGGTTATTCACAAAACTAACTCAATAGGAAACTCATTTCGATTCTTATACTCATTCCAACTTATACTAATTTCGATTTCTATACTCATTCCAACTTATGCTATCAATATATACGCTTACCCATCACGTATACTAACATACCGTAACACCCATAAGTCCTTCAACTCCCCTTGCAGTTTCTTCTTTCATGAATTCACAGACACCATCTGCCAATGAGAAAAAAAAATCGTTTTCGGCCTAGCATCATGGAAAAATCGGGGCAGAACACCAAACTAAAAATAAGTTCTTCCATCTCAATACATCTCTTTTGGCTAAAATCCATTTGGATTGTAAAAAAGTTCTCAAGGTTCTTAATCAATAACTGTTCTTGTTGGCTATGTGATCCAATGACTTTCAATGAAAGTATGTTCTGGGATATCGTTGTACTGTTCTTGTTGTCTTTGCAGTTTTTACTTTGATATGCAGAACTTTTGGCAACTTTCTTTTGAGCTAACCTACTATTATATGTTGCTAGGATGTTGGTTTGCTCTAATGAATTCTTTCAAGATGCAGAGATTTACATGGAGCATGTCTGTTTGAGAAATTTTACCAAGGAAGTAATTCGGTCCTTTTTTCTCGTCAATTTTGCTCTTGCAACTCATCAAAAAGACGATAACAATCAAGAACTTAAACTTTAAATGAACAAAAACCAACTGAAGAATCATTGGAATGGAAGGTGTCGTGGTTCGGTCCTTTCTGCTTGCTTAGATGCGGTTATTGACAGGTTGAAGTCTGTTGACTGGCTCAAATATGTGGATACAAAGCAACTCCTGGAGCAACTTGTAAAGTGGGAGAAGATGCTAGAGAAAATTTATGACGTGCTTGATGATGCAGACGAAATTCAGACCACCAGCCGATCAGTGGAAATCTGGTTGAAAATGATTTAGAACACTTTACTTACGACCTAGAGGATGTTCATGATGAAATTGAAACTGAGGTTCAGCTGCACAATTTGGAGGATGAGAGAGACGGAGTCTGCCCAAGTAAGAGGGCCTAGATTGATCTCTGAGGCATGGAAATGGATATCTTCACTCCCTGCTGTGTCGAAATGGAGCTCGTCGTTCACTAGTGCAACGAAATGGAGAACTGTTAAGTTCAGTTTGGAGATGGTTTCTAAGATAGATGAGATTTCTGCAAGATTAGATGATATTTTGGCAAAGAAGGAGATCCTGAAGCTACATAAGTCCAATAGGAGGAGGATCATACAAGCGAATGAAAGACTACTCTCAACTTCTTTGGTGAATGAAGCACGGGTTTATGGCAGAGAGGAAGATAAAGAGGTAATTCTCAGATTGCTGGAGACTACAACAACTCATGACGTAAATGTAGTTGTCATTCCATCATTGGCATGGGAGGTGTTGGTAAGACAACTTTAGCTCAGCTCATTTACAGCCATACCAAATTAATTTACAAGATCGCATCTCGATTAGGTTTGTGATATGAACATTAATTTGGGAAATTTCGAAAATGACAGGTGCTCCTACTACGTCACATTATCTTAAAGAGTTGTCTTATGATGAATGTTTGTCCGTGTTCTGTCAGCATGCTTTAGGAGCTACAAACTTTGATCAACACCTGGATGTAAAAGTGATAGGCGAGGAGATTGTGAAAAGATGCAAGGGATTACCTTTAGCAGCTAAAGTACTCGGAGGTCTTGTTAGAGGTAAATTGAACACTAATGCTTGGGAGGAAGTACTGAAATGTGAGATATGGAATTTGCCTGACAGAAAAAGCAATATTCTTCCTGCACTGGAGCCACATGAAATTGCATCAAGCGTTTCAATTTCAGGTTTCGGCGGAAGGCAGTTTTCGTCATGGATAGGGGATCCTATATTCAGTAAGATGGTAAAACTGCAGTTCTTGTCTTGTAAGCATACCAAATCGTTGCCGCCTCTTGGACAGCTACTCTTCATTGAAAGAGTTGAGAATACAAGAATTGAGTGCTGTGAAAGAAATGGGGAGCGAGTTCTTCCGACTCTTAAAAAGCTCTATATTGACGAATGCCGAGAAGCAGTTCTGAGAAACCTGACTAATGTCCCATGTCTCACTGACTAATATCAACTAAAGCTACACCTTATATTTTATATTGATTCATCACAGAGCACATCACAGCCGGATGTCAGTTAGCATTGGTCAGAGTATTAGGCGTGTGAAATGTGCAGTCTTTTATTGTAACCGATATAAATAAACATGTTATGGTATCATATTTGCTTTACAGTAGCAGAATACGATTATTAAATACAGTATATGTTTAGCATCATGGAATAAAATATCAATATAACATATTCAGGTGTGCAGGAACAGAAGTAACATACCATTATCTGTCTCATCATCATTTGTCCACGGATTATCTATTTCCGGCCATCACATAAATGCCTTACTATCAAGGGTCCTATCAACAGCAGCCTCAGGCTTCCCTTCTTGACAAATAAAATTATCTGATGAAAGGCTGCGACGAAGAGGTATCCTAAATGATTCAGGAAACTCATTTTCTTGACACTCGCACACTGCAATCCCTCAAATGGCACATGCCATCATCAGGCCAGAATGGGCAGTCGCACCATAATTTCACCTGCCAAATACCCCGACCAAACAGCTTTATACTAACACAGCTTCCATTAAGCCACGGTAAGCAATATATTGTCTATATATAAACAAGATGATAGGAGGATATAATATCAGGATAAGATTACAAGGGCCAACTTCAAGTAATCAAGTTTTTTTTTTAAAACAATATTGATGTCAAAAAGTTATCTGCTTGTGGCCAAATTGAAGACAAAGATCATTTACGAAGGCAGGACAATTCGAACATTGCTTAAACTAGTTGCATTGTAGAGAAATATGCGCACTTTCCCTTTGTGATACTTAAATTCATTATCTTGCATTCAGTACACATGGGAAGGAACATGACATCAACAACATTTTTGGAAGTACTTAAGCAAAGTATGATAAAATCTTTAACACAAGGTAGTTGAAGCATTCAGAACTAGTACAAACAGAAAGTTGTTAATACCTAGAGGAGCCATCTTAAGTCTTGCAAAAGTTTCATGCTCTGGCTCTTTCCTGAGAATATCAGCTGCAATTGGATCAGGCTGAACACCTTGCAAGTCCCCGGATACACTATGGGATCAGATCATACTCGAGGCAGGTATAGGGAACCTGCTCCCCATTGGGAATGGAATTAATGTGTTCGCCTCCCTGCACAAGAGGTTAAAAAATGACAACACATAGCTTCAAAATATGCAACAGAGAATAAAAAAGTGACAGCAATGTTCCCCATGATCACTGCTTTGACATGCTGCATGTAAATATGTCAAACATATTTGCTTATTAAGATAAGTGAGAGGTTTATTGACCATGCAACTAAAGAACAAGTAGTATAAGCACATATGAACTTACAACAATTCCGTTAATATGCAGATGCGCAGTATCAAGCTTAGAACTATCAGTCATATTATCTTCTTCATCTGATCCCTCAATACTTTCAAAGGCACTCGTACTTGCAACATGAGATTTTGGAGAAGTTGGTCTAATAATACTTCCACTTCTCTTAGGAAGACCACCAGCTTTTCCTACAAAAAAAGATGCCACATTAATCAGAGGGAAATATCAGAACTTCTTACCCTCACAAGAAAACTAAGGCTACACTATAAGCCAGAAAGATAAATATAGCATATAAACAAGCACACCCATAGACAAAGATGATATAGAGAACCCTAAAGAAGTATAAGCACATGACAAATACTTCACGATTGTTGATATATATAAAAAAATAATATTGTAAGTTTCAGTCATAGGAAAAGAAGAAATACTAGAGTATGCATCAAAACAAAACAGTTGATAATGTTCAAGACGAGTGCATAAATTCAAAATGTAGTGGATCAAGAAGTGACATAGCATATCACCAATGCATATTTTATATTTCCTGAGGATTCAGCCTGATGCCTAAAGCTGGTGAAATGAAGGCCATTTCAGACCATTTGCCTACAATATTCTAACAAATTAGAAAGAAGCCACCTACTGAATCAAGATCGCAATGTTATAATTCAAATGTCAGATGGAATATATACTAGTGTAATCTTCCCATTGTCACAACTCATCATCTTCTCCATATTTCCTTTGAAATTCCACCTAAGAGTTGACATTATGGAGATTTCTTTCACCAGCTCAAAATCTGGAAATGACCTGCCCAAATACAAACAAGGTGTGAATATCATAGTTTTAGAAGCCAATTTAGTTCAATTTCAGAAATACTGAAAATACATGGTGCTCGATTGTCAAGATCATTTCATTAATGACACCAGTTCAGTATGCACTTCACCTGATTTCAATCACTCCAGTCCTAAAAAGCAAGACCAGTCCACAAACTTTGTCATCTTTCTTCAAAGTCGAGTCCGAACAACAAGGATTTGCATGCTTCAATTTAGAAATGGATTGACTATTCCCCTAAGAATAACATATCAGTTAGTTAACAAAGAGAGCATGATACCACTGGAACCTTGGAACTTAAAAGAAGGGTAAAAAGATATACCTGTTTTTGTAGTGTACAAACGCAATGAATCCTCACTACAAAGTAAAAGAAGTGGATCTGTTAATCATTCTATGGTGCCTACAATATCTAATGGAGAAAGACGTCCACTGCTATGCGAGTTAATTCCTGTTAAAATAGCTTTATCCATAGGCTGATTCTCATCAATAGCTGCATGATGACTAGAATCCTCCGGAGGCTTTTGATTGGTTGAACACTAGTCCGAGGTATCATCCTCTGTGGCATTTTTTTTTTCAATTGTAAGTACAGCAAAAAAGGGGGGAAAACAAGCAGGTCTCAGTTTCTTCTAATTGAAAATTATACTTGCCTATGACATACATGGAAATTGCAATTGATTTCTTCTTCTGGTGCCATGGGTGAGAACTTATCGTGCAACTAGTACTTCCATCAACAATGTTAAGAAATGCACACTTGGTTAATACAAACAGCACTTCCTCCGCATTGTTCACTAGAATATCAGTTTCTGAATGTTTTGGGTTTCTTACAAGGCTACTAACATACAGACTTTTTCCAGGTAAGTGAAACAACTGGAGAGGTAGAGCTTGACAGACAGTCACTAGAGAACATAACTGCTAAGGGAATCAGGTCAAGGACCGCCACCTGAGACGTAACATAAGCATCAATATCAAAATTCAACTGAACAAGAAAAATGAAACGATTGATAATAGCTTAGCCTTGAACCATGGATAACACTTGCACGACCACAACCAAAACCCACAGCCAGTTTGGCTCCATAATGTGCAAACCGTAATACATGACCTGGGGATTTTAGAAGAGAAAAAACAGCCCTAATCTGCGGTCCTTTCCTCTGAGGCAAACTGTGAACTACAAGAAATTTTATGTGTTAATTTGAGGACACTGAGGGTTTAAATGGCAGCAGATTGACAAGAATGCGTCAAAACTATATAGCAAGTGAAGCTGTAAGTTTGTTTTTTTTTTTTCTCGGAACAAGCAACTGAAAAACACTACCATAAAGCTTTTCTGAAGCACATGCACTGATTTCCCTATACCTTAAAATAACCAACTTAAATAACAAAAGCAATCTTACTTGTTGAACATTTATATTGACATTACTGATTTCCCTATACAGACTGGTATGATTGTTCCCAAAACTTCTTTAGCTAACAGTCATGATTGACAATCACCATGATTTCTTAATTTCACACCACCACACAAGTGTCATATCTCATCTTAATCTAATTTATTCGCAGACAGTATGTTATTGATGTAATACTATTAGAAAATTGATGTTGTAGAGCCAACCTTTCAGATCCTCAATAGTATAACTATTTTCTCCAACCCAAACTATTTTACTGAAGTAAAATCTTGTATTAGCTTCTTAATGGACACTGGTAAAAGAAATTGAATTCTCAAGTTCAGCCGACATCTTGTTCAAACAAGTTCTGTTTATCCTTGGAATAATAACATGACCTCCATCTCGTTGACAACGATTGAACACATAAAATTTACCTTCACTGTTACTCTATGTCACAAAGTGAAAACTTGATATTTGTTATTCAGCCATCTGTAGCCAGAAAAATCAATACAGCATATAACAAGCACACCCATATATAAAAATGATATAGAGAACCAACGCGACAGTATAATCATAAATTGATCATATATTTCCAGGCAACCAACGCGACAGTATAAACGGGACAATTATCCAGCAAATCGTAAATTGATCATATATTTCCAGGCAACCAACGCGACAGTATAAAGGGACAATTATCCGTCAAATCATAGATCATATATTTCCAGGCGACCAACGCAACAGTATACATGGAACAATTATCCGTCAAATCGTAAATTGATCATATATTTTCAGGCAAGCAAAGCAACAGTACAAAGGGACAATTATCCGTCAAATCATAGATCGTATATTTCCAGGCAACCAGTATAAACGGGACAATTATTCGTCAAATCATAAATTGATCATATATTTCCAGGCAACCAATGCAACAGTATAAATGGGACAACTACCCGTCAAATCGTAAATTGATCATATGTTTCCAGGCAACCAACGCGGGACAATTATCCGTCAAATCAATAGATCATATATTTCCAGGCAACCAACGCAACAGTATAAACAGGACAATTATCCGTCAAATCATAAATTGATCATATATTCCCAGGCAACCAACGCGACAGTATAACGGGAGAATTATCCGTCAAATCATAAATCGATCATACATTTTCAGGCAACCAACGCGACAGTATAAAGGGACAACTATCCGTCAAATAGATCAAATATTTTCAGGAAACTGATCAAATATTTTCAGGAAACCAACACAACAGTACAAACGGGACAATTATCCATCAAATCATAAATTGATCATATATCTCCAGGCAACCAACGTGACAGTATAAACGGAACAATTATCCGTCAAATCGTAAATTGATCATATATTTCTACGCAACCATCAACAGTACAAACAGTACAATTATCCATCAAATCGTAAATTGATCATAGGAAAAGCAGGGACATATGATACAACAGGGACATAAGGGACATAGGATACAGCAGGGACATAGGATACAGCAGGGACATAGGATACAGCAGGGACATAGGATACAGCAGGGACATGAGGGACATAGATAAAACAGGGACATAAGGGACCAATCTCATAACATATATAATAACGAGCGACATGGAATCAAGCTCAGATCATGTAATAAACCGTTTGCTCGATAGTCAGGAGCCATGCACAAAACTCCATGAAGGACATTCCATCAAGAAATTGAACAGAACATGCAATTCGCAGAGAAAAGACCATAATACCAGCTGGATAATATATACTAAGTTAGGGACGGACTATTTATATAAAGTCACAAACCGTTCGTGAATGGATCATATATGTATTATACAAGTGTTAGTGAATTGCCACAATCGAAGTTATCTTCAAAATGAAACGAGCCCCAGATCAAATTTCAGAATAGAATAGGTCCCATTACCAGCAAAGACACCTTAACACATAGTAAGTAAGTATTGATGACTACTCACTAGGAAAGGAAAACAGTTCCAGCAACTATAATAGTAATACATTGGATTCAAATGTATGATGAGGCACGCACATACCTCTTTTGCACTTTTCGCATTCAGAGACGGGAAATATAACTGTTTTTAAGTTTGAATTCAACATGAAATAAACATTCAGAGACGGACTATATAATTCCCCAAGGTAAATATTGCAAACCCTAGATTCATATCATTTGGAACAGACATCAAAGTTGGTTCGACACCACAATAATTTTATCCAAAACTTCTTTAGCTAACAGTCGTGATTGGCAATCACCATGATTTCTTAATTTCACACCACCACACAAGTGTCATATCTCATCTTAATCTAATTTATTCCCAGACAGTATGTTATTGATATAATATTATTAGAAAATTGATGTTGTAGAGCTAACCTTTCACATCCTCAATAGTATAACTAATTTCTCCAACCCAAACTAGTTTACTGAAGTAAAATCTTGTATTAGCTTCATAATGGACACTGGTAAAAGAAATTAAATTCTCAAGTTCAGCCGACATCTTGTTCAAACAAGTTCTGTTTATCCTTGGAATAACATGACCTCCATCTCGTTGACAACAATTGAACACATAAAATTTACCTTCATTGTTACTCTATGTCACAAAGTGAAAACTTGATATTTGTTATTCAGCCATCTGTAGCCAGAAAAATCAATACAGCATATAACAAGCACACCCATATATAAAAATGATATAGAGAACCAACGCGACAGTATAATCATAAATTGATCATATATTTCCAGGCAACCAACGCGACAGTATAAACGGGACAATTATCCAGCAAATCGTAAATTGATCATATGTTTCCAGGCAACCAACGCGACAGTATAAAGGGACAATTATCCGTCAAATCATAGATCATATATTTCCAGGCGACCAACGCAACAGTATACACGGAACAATTATCCGTCAAATCGTAAATTGATCATATATTTTCAGGCAAGCAAAGCGACAGTACAAAGGGACAATTATCCGTCAAATCATAGATCATATATTTCCAGGCAACTAGTATAAACGGGACAATTATTCGTCAAATCATAAATTGATCATATATTTCCATGCAACCAATGCGACAGTATAAATAGGACAATTATCCATCAAATAAAAAATTGATCTTATGTTTCCAGGCAACCAATGCGGGACAATTATCCGTCAAATCAATAGATCATATATTTACAGGCAACCAATGCAACAGTATAAACGGGACAATTATCCGTCAAATCATAAATTGATCATATATTCCCAGGCAACCAACGCGACAGTATAAACGGGACAATTATCCGTCAAATTGTAAATTGATCATACATTTCCAGGCAACCAACGCGACAGTATAAAGGGACAATTATCCGTCAAATCATAGATCATATGTTTCCAGGCAACCAACACAACAGTATAAACGGGACAACAGGGACATAAGTGACATAGGATACAGCAGGGACATAGGATACATAGGAAACAGCAGGGACATAGGATACATAGGATACAACAGGGACATAGGATACAGCAGGGGCATAGGATACATAGGATACAGCAGGGGCATAGGATACATAGGATACAGCAGGGGCATAGGATACATAGGATACAGCAGGGGCATAGGATACATAGGATACAACAGGGACATAGGATACATAGATAAAGCATGGACATAATGGACATAGATAAAGCATGGACATAATGGACATAGATAAAGCATGGACATAATGGACATAGATAAAGCATGGACATAAGGGACATAGATAAAGCAGGGACATAAGGGACCAATCTCACAACATATATAATAACGAGCGACATGGAATCAAGCTCAGAACATGTAATAAACCGTTTGCTCGATAGTCAGGAGCCATGCACAAAACTCTGTGAAGGACATTCCATCAAGAAATTGAACAGAACATGCAATTCGGAGAGAAAAGACCATAATACCAGCTGGATAATATATACTAAGTTAGGGACGGACTGTTTATATAAAGTTACAAACCGTTCATGCATGGATCATATATGTATTATACAAGTGTTAATGAATTGCCACAGTCGAAGTTATCTTCAAAATGAAACGAAGCCCAGATCAGATTTCAGTATAGAATAGTTCCCATTACCAGCAAAGACACCTTAACACATAGTAAGTAAGTATTGATGACTACTCACTAGGAAAGGAAAACAGTTCCAGAAACTATAATACATTGGATTCAAATGTACGATGAAGCACGCACATACCTCTTTTGCACTTTCTGCATTCAGAGACGGGAAATATAACTGTTTTCAAGTTTGAATTCAACATGAAATAAACATTCAGAGACGGACTATATAATTCCGCAAGGTAAATATCGCAAACCCTAGATTCATATCATTTGGAACAGACAACAAAGTTGGTTCGACACCACAATAATTTTATCCAAACCCTAAATAGAGATAAGAAAGTAATACGCACCACAAAATCAGAGGCGAGATTTTGATTTTCGTAACCCTAAATCGCACCATCTGGAATTCACCCACAAAATAAAAGACGCAAGATTTTGAATTCTGAAACCCTCAACAGCATCTCGAATTCATCACATACTGCAAAATTTAGGGGCAAGATTTGGATTTTAGAAACCCTAAATCGCATTTCACCAGCAAAATCAGACCAACATTTTGATTTTCGTAACCCTAAATCGCTCTGTTGCACCCAAATTTTATATACCGTAATCCTCAAATGAAGAAGCGTTAGAATGAAGTCAGCCTATTTAGTATTTATAGAGACTCCTATATTATGTCGGTCAGTATAAATGTCGGTCTAATATAAATAAAACGTTAATGAAACTTTTTTTTCTTAAAAATTAATTAAATCGAACATTTAATTAAATCAAAATCATTTATAAAAAAAGAAGAAGAAGAAATTAAATCAAAATTGCAATATATTATTATTATTGAAACGAATTCCATGAATGATTTTATGAATTTTATTTTTCTTTCGACTATTGATTCAGTTTTTTATTTTATTATATTAGAACTTTTATTTTAAATAATGTTTTGTCATTTTATAATATTCTATTTTAATATTTTAATAGTTTGAAAATTATTTGTATGTTTCATATATTAGGAAAGTATAACAAAATAAAAAATTTATTAATAAATGTATTAGATTATACTTTATATATCTTTTAAGACAAACAATAGTGGAAGTTACATCGATGTATGAAGAAGTAGAAATAGAATTACTAAAAGCAAAGGGCATTTTGATTTGTCACAAAAGTAATGCTAGAAACTCTTTCTTGATTTTGTTAATGTGTATTACTATGTCTTTTGCTTCATAAATATCTAGAAAATACAAAACTTACATTTGGGGCAGTTTGTAGAGTATACTACATCCCATATCCTTCCAACTGATAAGATTACAAGTGTCAACTTTGAGTAATCAAGTTTTTTTTTTAACAATACTGATGTCAAAAGTTATATGCTAGTCGCCAAATTGAAGGGCTGAGGTGAATAAATTTGAATTCAATTTCCATTCAAGAACATTGAACATCAAGATTCCAGCATAGAAGAAAAAGCAAGTAAATTTATTGAGACTAAAACATAGCATATGCAACATAACAAAAAGCACTTGAAATCTAAACAAAGATGTGGTTGTAGATGCAAAAGAAGTATCCAACTCATAGAAGATTAAATACGTAAGTACTTCACCAACTATGTACATCATTTAGCACCGAAAGGTAGGAATTTTGTTTTCCTAAGTGTAAGTCGGGCCTTTCTACATTCCAACTCTAAATCCGCCACTAAAATGGATTGTATTAATTATTAGTATTGGTTACTAATTATTTTGTTAATTTATTTTATTATTTATGCTTATAATTGTGCTCATTGAATTATTTTACTTTTATCTTAAACATAATCTTATTTATGTTTCATATTTTGGCCCACTTTCACAAGAATGAATATTATGTATAATTTTCTATTGAAAAATGTGCTAATTTATAATTTCACCAATTATGTCTTCTTTTTCATAAAAACAATTCAGACACTATTCAACATCTATAAATAAGAGATTAATCAAAGAAAGACTAAAAATCAGTTAAGCATTTGCAAATAGAGATACAAATAGAAAAAAAAGTCAAAACAGAATAGATTCACCTGACTAGAACAGAATAGATTCACCTGACTAGAGTATAAATATCAATATAAATGGATAAAGAAACTACATATGTGAAGGAAGCAACATTCTTATGGATCAATTCCCTAAAAAACTCACTTGGAATAACCATCTCTGCTGTACAAATGCGTATATCATCATAACAACTGCTATGTTTTGACCACACATCATTCGGATCCGTGTTTGAGTCGAACCGAACAACTTATCTTCCCTCCGACTTCACCAGCTGAGAGAATACCTTACTCATTGACACCCCAGAGAGATCATCCACACTTGATGCTTCAAATTGTGCTGCACCCGTAACGCTGTTATCCACATTGCTGAAATTGTTCACTTGCGGAGATAGCTCCCCGAGCATATTCATACTGTTGTCTTCTTCATGATCCCCCGGAACAACTGCTTCTTGAAGTTGAAGAGCGTACTCCAGATTCCATAAAACATCTCCCATTGAAGGTCTGTCAACTCCATAATCAGCTAAGCATTTCTCGGCTGTTTCACCGAATTTCCTGAGAGAGTCCGGTCTTATTTTCCCGACAAGACTAGCATCTATTATTTGCTCCAGTTGTCCTTTCTTCTGCCATTTCATTGCCCATTCTGCTAAATTTACCATTTCCCTTGGAAGCGTTGGATCTATCACAGGTCTTGCGCAAAGAACCTCAAACAAAACCACCCCGAAAGAATACACATCTGATTTCTCAGTTAGTTGTTGCCTTCGGAAATATTCGGGGTCTAGGTACCCGAAACTTCCCTTCACTGCTGTACTCACATGGGTTTGATCAATTTCAGGTCCGGTCTTCGAAAGTCCGAAATCAGCAACTTTGGCCATGAGATTCTCATCAAGCAAAATGTTAGCTGATTTCACGTCTCGATGAATGACTGCTTTGGCGTACCCTGTATGAAGGTAGTGCAACCCTCTAGCAGCTCCAATGCATATCTCCAGCCTTGCCTTCCAACCCAAGCTCGGATTGCCCGAACCGTACAGATGACCCTTGAGTGTCCCATTCTCCATGTACTCATACACTAAGATCATCTCGTTTCTTTCATCACAATACCCGATTAATGAAACTAGATGGCGATGTCGAAACTGGGATAACATCTCTATTTCGGTCTGGAACTCGGCAAGTCCTTGTTGAGAACGGGGATTTCCTCTTTTCACAGCCACTTTCAAATCATCATTTAGAACTCCCTTGTACACCTTCCCAAAACCACCAATGCCAATAACCCAACTCTCGTCGAAGTTGTTCGTAGCCTCTTGAAGTGCCAGGAAAGGAATGCGATATCCCAGATTAGTATCCAGACTAGACATAGTACCATTTGAATATTTGCTTCCCACAGTGTGAGAATGCATTCCATTGATAGACAAAGGAATCCACGTCTTCGAATTCTTTTGCCGTTCCAACCTTTTCCTTTTCCTACAGAACATAAACAAAAGTCCTGCAAATACAAGTATGGCAGCTGCCCCGACTATCACGCCAATGATCATTCCTACATTCTTCTTAGAGCTTGAGCCAGAAAGCAAAGCAGCAGCACCGGCAAGGCTTCCGTCAGAATTGTTCATCTTCATGATCTCCAACCCATTTAGCATTGCATTCGGGTAATCAGCTAGGCTGCTCGGACCAATACTAACACTAAGTTCATTGCTGACAATAGTTGCTGTGACATAATCCATATAAAATGCACCAGCCAAAGTGTTGAATAAGATAGTACTAGGATCTAGATCCTTTTGAACAAGCCAAGAGTCAATATAAACATCAAAGTAGAATTTGTTTAGACCGTTGCTAAATATATCACAGAAGTGACACCGAACCAGGTACTTATATCCAGGATCAACTTTGAACTTCCATGTTACATTGAAATTGCTATTGGGATTGCTTGATGAATTCATCATAGTTGCTGTACCATACACAGAATTAGGAGCAATATCTTCGGTCGCGCCCCCAGCTACAAACTGCACAGCACTTACCTTCTGTATAGTTGTGGCAAGATTCTTTTCCTTAAGAAAAGATTGGTCAGGAACCCAATTCCGCCCGAGTGTATCATTCTTTGGTGTGACCAATGATCCACCCATGTTCACCCTGTAAACAGTCTCCATGGCCTGCCATTGCCAAAGCAAGCCTTCAAATGTCCCAACTGGATTAAACGTTTTCGCATCAGTTTCAATGAGCGCATCAGGGACCGAAACAACTTCCAAGGCATTCACAAACGCAAAGGAACCACTGGAGGGGACAAAGTTAATTTCAAGGGATTTCGAGGTTACATTAACTGAAAACTCTCTAAAATCATCACCACTCGCACTGAATTTCGTCAGAAGAACATGATCTTGAGTCAAAACATCAAAATTCGCTTGTTTCATATCATATCCCTCATAAACAAACGGATAGAAATGAAGGCGAATCCAATGTCTTCCCGTTTGGCGAATTGAGAAGGTGTATTTCGAGGTCCCATCAAGGATTCTCGCTGTTTGATACAGTGGCGAATTCTCAGAGGAACCGATGGAAACTGAGGTTGAAGCGAAAATGCTTTTCGGGGTCGAAAGAGAGTTTGAGGTGGAGTTATCAGCCAAGAAAACACGGTTGCTTACTCTAGTTTCTTTAGTTGATCCACAATCTATAAGGTAATTATCTACTGGAGTAAATCCAGAACACAGATATCCTAAACTCAAAACTAACACAACCCAGATCAAAAGTTGCCATCTTTTACAAAACCCCATCATGAAAATGTCAAAAAGAGATGAAACAACCTGAACAGAAACCTAGGGTTGTCAATTTGACAGAAGGAAAATCCAAATCTCTTAACTATATATCAGTCAAAGGTATATAAAGAACTGAAGAAGTTGTAAAAATCTAAACTTTTGGACAGCAAAAGAAACAAGATGCAACTATTTACCTCAAACTCAGATCAAAGAAACCCATGAAGACAGAAAGATAGTACCTTTAAGATGGTGATCCCAAAGAAACCTCAGATGTGAACTGAAATGATGACTTTTGGGCAAAAGGGTATCTGAAATTTGAAAGTATAGGGTGGTTTATGGAGACCCTTTTGAAAGAAATAGAGAGAGAGATACACAAGATTGATTGATTTAGTGATTAAATAAAGAAAGGAAGAGGACAAAGGAATGTAAACAAAAGAAAACAGAGTGAAAAGGACCAAAACCAGCTAAGAGTTAGAGTAGTTTTGGTAAGTTTGATTGGATTATTTTCATTTTCATTTTCATATGGTAAGTTTGAGAGAGAGAGATGTAAGAAGAAGAAGATAAGAAGAGTCCTCCATGGGACTACTGATACAAGACAAAAGTAAAGAGGTTAATTTTTGACTGTTATTGAAGACGACACTGGACAGTAACTGACACGCATTTATAAACCTTTTCGTTTTTTTTTCCTCCATTTATTGATTCCTATTTGTAGATCCTTTTTATTTATTTATTTAAGTCATATATTTATTTTGTAAAGAAAATGTTCGGTGTTTCTATAAGAAATGAGAGTGTGTAGTCAAACTAATAAAAGTTAGAAAAAACTAAAAGTATCTAGTTGTTTAAATATATTGAAATAATGTTATTGCACCAAAATAATATCAATCTCATTTTTCAGTGGTGTTCACATGGTTAATAATTGATCAAATACAATTTAGTCAATTACCGATTTAAAGGTGGAGTCTCCACCTTTAGATTTTGATCTAACGGTGATCGACCAAATTGTATTTGGTCAATCATTGACCATGTGAGCACAACTGTATCATTTTTATAGATAGATTTTAGTAACTAAAGTTAAAAATTATAGGTTTGATTGAAAGTAGTTTTCTTACTTTTACATAAACATTTTACATTTATCAAATGATAGTTTAGCTGAAAAATTTAGACCTTAAGAAAGTAATGTTAAACAGAGTTTTTAGACATTTTTTCTGGGAAATGAATAACATTTTACTCATTTGATTGTTGTTATACTATTAGATATTAATAATTGATAACATCCAAATTCGCTTTAGGTCTATTCTACGATGACTCGCCAATGGCCTATGACTCACATACGATTTCACTGAGCCTATCACCAACAATTGAAGAAGGGGATCGCCGACAATTGAGAATGGAGATCCACCTTTTAGGAAGGAGATACGACAATAAAGATATCGACTAATCAGGGTACAAACGAGCGTGGTCATCAAATCAACCATTTTTTCTTACCTCCATAAGAAAATAATTTATGGAACAACAGTATTACAACACTATCTTAAATATCAGAAATATGCTACAACGCTTCATCATGAGGTATTTTATTCATTCTTTAGCATGGTCTCCTTTACATTTCACTTTATTGTTCTCCAAAATAGTCAATTGATTTTATCATCGGAAGTCCAACGCCAACAAATCATTTTATAGGTGCTCCGATTAAGATCCGAAGAACCATTTAAAGAGTCAAATTATCAACTTATCATTCAATATGTACGTACAAACAAAATATGTTTTAATAGTTACTTTTGTTTTTTACTTTCTAAATAATTACATAAATTTAATATCAACAAAATGTTCGGAACAATTATGCTGAAAAAAGAAAACTAAACTAAATTTATTGAGTTAAATTGAATCGAATTTTATTGAATTAAAGTCATAAAGCACAAGGTTTAAATTATGAGTATAACATTTTGATTATCTTTAAAAAAGTGATAAAAAAGATGTTGGAGAAATTGTTTTGTTCTTGGATATAAATAAGTTCCTAGACGTGCATTCCATAACTTCTTGAGTGACTTGAATTTAAAAGTCAAACAACACAATATACTTTTAACATTTTCAGTAAGTTAAAATCAAGTTATTTCATAAATAAATAAAAAACTAAAATCAAATTAGTTATTCAAGAATTTCATAGTTTGTCTTTTCCTCAATATATCATTACTGCATAATTAGTTGAATTGAAATCTAGTCAATATTTTTGTCCTTTATACTATGAGTTAAATTTTGTCTGTCTTTCAAGGAATTAATACCAAAATTGATAGTATGACTGATTTTTTTTTTGGCTAAACTGTCTGATATAAATATTACACTCGCCCCTTAAATCTATTTTTTTTAGGGACAAGTTGATCAAGAACTGGCTTAATGGGAGCCAAACCATAATATGGCTTTCCTATTGTGCAAAACCACAAACTTGTGAACAATTGTATGATCCAGAGGCTTATCGTCATCTCGTTAGCCATTTGATTTACTTGACAATGACTCATGCAAGAGTCTCGTATTAGACACTAGAAGGTGGCTTTTATGGGTTGTATGTTACTTGAAAGGAACGCTGCGTCAAGACATTCTCTTGAGGGTTGATAGGGAGTTATCTTTATAGGGTTGATGTGATTATGATTGGGCGACATCTCTTATTACTTGCATATCTCTGACAAAATGGTCGGTGTGTATTGGTCATTCTTCCATTTAGTTGAAGACGAAAAAATAACGTACAGTTTTTTGTTCCTCTACAAAAGTTGAATACCGATCCATGACAACCATTACATGCTAATTATATGGTTGAAGGAGTTATTAGTGAGTTAGGGTGTTCATATCTTAAAGAGATTAAACTTTTCTAAGATAATTAGTATTCTCTCCAAGTACCCTATATCAATGAATACTGGTTTTTCATTATTGTATGAGCTACCAAGCTTATTTTTTATATTATCAAACTTTCTTATGAGTCTTTTTTTTTTTTTTTGACAAAATCGTATGAGTCAAATTAGGAGTTACTATTAGTATCATATGTGACTAAAAATATACATCAGGTGAAAGCTATGGTGGTCATGATTTCAATATATATGCTTATAAAGTAATCAGAAGAGTATAAACTCAGGAAAAAAAATGATCTCTGAGTATATAAAATAAGAATAAACTGTCTTTGTCCTGAATTCAATTGAAACCCACGCATTATTAAATAAATTCAATCAAAGCAAATAAAGATAATAAGGCTCAGATTTCCAAATATTGTTGAACAATAGCCGAACGTTAGAGTTGTTGACTAGGTTAGTCATTAATCTTTTGGTTTAGGAATTAATTAAGTAAACGAATGAAAAGAAGGCAAGTGGATAATCTCACATGGCATGGCACTATTATTATAATTAAGAGTGAGGCATGCAGCTGGCAACAATTTTTATAATTCGGTTTCTGTTACATACCAAACCTTCCATTTTCATATTCATATTCACATGCATAACACCCCCATACTGGTCCTACTCCCATTAATTTCATATTCAATTTTGCTCTCCAAATGTAGTTTCCACTTTCAATTTTACATATGATCATGTTACTTCTAATTGTTATTCTCCGTTCTAAAAAGTTTGCACATATACCATATATATAATAATATCTAGATTTGCGTCGAGTGTTATTAACCTGGCCGAATGACATATAACATGATGACACAAAACTAACCCGGCCTGCTTCTTTTAATATTAGTGCTAAGCTTTTGTGGCAAGATATGAAATGACACAACACGAAACAACACACTAATTTTCATGTCGTGTTTGTGTCAATCCGAAAAGCACGAAACTGACACAAAAATCACCACTAGTTTGCCTTTGGAGTCATACTTTCAAACAAGAATAAGAGGTCCATTTATGGCGCATCCCATGCAAGTGGTGAAGGCGATGAACGAAAAACCTTTGAAAGAGATGAGTTGAGGATCTTATAAATTGCACAACTTAAGATTTTCTCTATTTATGAGAACATACTTCTAGATTTTGAAGAACATTTGATGCATAGCTTTAATTAATGCTCATAAAATTATAAATATTGGAGGGGATACCATGTTTTGGTAAAAATTCTATAATAATGTGGAGTAATTGAGTCATTCGACAAATTAATTGATTCCACTTCTACATATCTATTTTGCAACAGTAATTATCTTCTATAAGATAGTATATATTTCTGTTTTCCATTAATCAAAATATATAACTAAAGAAATACGATAAACATCCTTGTATTTTGGAGGTAAGATATTGTTCATTCGATGATTCTATATAAATTTCACGTCGAAGATGCAAATCTTGACTTGTATAAGATATGCAATATGTTATCCTTTGAAAACACCTAAAACTCTCCCTCAAGTTTTAGGTGCTTGGTCAGCTACTCTTGTAGAGACATGAGAAAGTTTATGATTGTATTTTGGATTAAAGTTTTAAATCGGGAGAAATATTACTAGTATAAAGTTCTTCTTGAGCTAGATTCTCAAGTTAATCTATTAGGTTAACAATTTTATTATAAGTGCAATCAGATTGGAGATTAGATTGAGGATTAAAGGCAATATTCTCTTCCTTTCATATACATTGTTGACCAAAGGTTTACTTTTTTAGTATGGATTTTGTTTGTTTCTTAAACAAAGTCATCTTACATTGCCTTCGTGGTACGCATAATGATACTGTAAATGCAATTTTGAAATATAATACTTGCACCCACAACACATTTGGCAATTATTAGTGCCGTTCAATAATAAAAAATTTCAGTACCATTTTTCTTTTTTATGTTTTAGCAGAAGAATTTTAGTTCTTAAATAACTCAATCAAAGTGGTATAATAATCCTGCTAAATTGATCTATGGACAGATGGATGCCGAGAAAATAAATAAACATAAAGGAGTTGACTACAAACAATCAACACCGATTCTTCTGGCAATAATTGATTAAATTAGCACAAGAAACAGATAAATAAGTCCAAACTGTCCACATCAACAAGAAAATTTGAAATATTGCATAAAATACAAATATATAAACCATTAATTCCAATATCTAGTCATGGCACACCATCAACAAAAATGGTGTCAAATTAATTCATGAAATTTGTTTTTAGAATTAGAGTATTAGAAAATGTGACATCTTTTTTTACTACATACACACAATCACTCTTCATAGGTTATAAAATCCTATTCTCCTGATCTTGAAAGTCGATATTTCTTGTTTAAAATGATGTATAGACTGCAAACTTACCTGACTTGCTTGAAGCAATGCACACTTCCATTTGTCCATACCTACAACTTCGCGGCTATCTACGACTTGTAGAGTACATCACTCTAAGCAACTTAAAGAGAAGACTGAACCTTTTTCAAAATTAAAAAGGTCGTAGACTTCTAATGAACCTTTTCAATGTGTCAATCTACTGCTCACCTAAGCAGTGCCTAATAACACCCTGCCTACGGGCTTGTAAAGCATCTTAACATTGCCTCAGTCACGAAAGCAAGCAGCTTATAGGTAAACTATAATCGAGCACTACCATCAACATAAAACATGCAACTACGTCTAAATGTCAATTATAATATAGCACTAAAACATCGACCGACATAAAGCTCAGGTCTCATAACCGTGTTAAACTTATCACTTAGAGATATAGACTACTCGAATGAATGATAACTACACTGGTGTTGAATGATAACTAAACTGGTGTTGGATGATAACTAAAATGGTGTTGAATGATGAACTCATTCTCACATAGACATCACGTGAAGTACTAAAACTGAACAAAATGCTTAGAATAATGGAGAAAGAAAGAAATGATATTTTATTTTATTTTTAATCGAAAAATAGTGATTACTTTGTGTTCAGATAAAACTTATCAAGCAAGACTTGTGACTAAGATTTTAGATATAATTCAATATCATCACTACTTAAAATATCTCAATAGCCCCTGAATACACGTGAAAGAGATCCAAACAAATTAGAGCATGCATCAGTTAAAGAATGAGCTAATCACTCATTGTAAGCAAGTTCAAAGGGCTACTGAGCTCTCAAATTCAAAAGGCCAATCAGATAATCTGAGCAAGTAAAGACCGGACTTGATATATACTTCTAATTTCTAATAAAAGCCTACTCTCCACTTAAGAACAGATTAAATGTCAGCATCAAAATCAAAGTAACTGGAAGGCTTAATGCAACTGGCAATTAATTAAGTGATATATTTTGCTGAAAGCGGAAAAATTACTGCTTCGAGATTGATAAAAATTGAAAAATTCAAGTAACATTAAAGCTGCAAACTGACTTACGTTCTAATCAATGAGTACATAGCTGAAACTTTACATTGCAAATGAAAAAACTTGTTAATGTTGAGGTAGAGCTGGTCTCTTTTCCAATAACTCGTAATGAACAACAAAATTATCCTGCGTTAACATCCAATTCACCACAAATTTCAGAATCCAGTCATTTTTGCCAGAATAATGCATTTTGAAGAAAAAATAAGGATAAAAATCCAAACCTTTCGGGTTATTTCAAATGAGTTGGGATCAAAACAGTGGTATGATCCTCTCTCATACGTATTTGTCTTGACAAGTGGCTCTACATTGGGGACTCTTATGAACCATAATCGAATATCTTTGTGATAAAACCAGCCCCTATTGTAACTGCCAACAAGGTTTTCAATTTCGCTCTTAGCAAAGTATACTCAAACAAGCAAAATAGAAAATACTCCCAAGTATCTATCTTGAGTACGGCTATAACAGAAAATGAACACTTCTTTTAGATATTCAAGACATGCACAGGAAAAATATCAAACCAGTTTCACAGCTGAGACTTACAGTTCATTTGCAGCATACAATTGAGCTTCCTCTTTTGGCATGCTGGAAAAGCAAATGCATAATGTGAGTACTTAACTGAAACAACAAAAGCAAGCAAAACAACAATTTCAACTGAGAAACCTACCTGTAAAATATATAAAATAATGTTTCCACCGTGAACTTTGAAAAGTAGCCTTGCTGAAAGAATCAGAAAGACAGGGAGAGCATGAGAAAAAATGAGCTATGGAACAGTTTGGACATGAAAAAAAACAGAGACAGAGAGCATGAGAAATAATCAAACTAACACCCCCATAAATTTAAGGAAAAACATACATGTAGAGCAGGAGGTTGCTTTGCATAATAGCATTGTGGCACACTAAACTCTGGGTCCCCCTTAGCTGGCTCATCAGCCCATGGGGAGCCAAACGTCTTGTGAAGATTCTCAGTTGAATTCAAATTTAAGCCAAGAGTTGTCAAATCAATTCCAAGGGCCAAGGAGGTCAAATCAGGGTCACTCATCCTAATAACACTTAGTAAACCAAGTAATCCAAATGGATCAGGAGCAGATTGGGATTTCATGCCCTGATCCCTGAAAGACTGGTTAACAGCTGGCAAATGTTGTAGACGAAATTGAGAATGATTCTGTGGTTGATACTGCTGCATAAGTTGATCATACGATCCCATGCTCGAAGGTCTCAGTCCCATCCCAGGTGGTCCATTATTCTGAACCAAGGATCAAACTCACAGGTTAATCTAGAGCAGCATACAAATAAATAAAATCCAAAAGGAAAATTCTAAAAAGAAGAATGAAGCCCACAAGTAGAATGCCCATCCATGCAAAAACAAAAACCTAAATCTTAGTTATCAAATTATATGTTCTCTCTATTTAACTGATACAATAAGTTAAAAACAATCAATCTCGCAAAGATTTAAAGACTTAACATATAGGGTAAACAATATATCAGTCCTCATATTTTTACCAAACTCAATTTTTAGTCCCCTTATTTCGAAAAACAAAATTATAAGGTCCCTATCTTTTGTCATAATTAATACTTTGATCCTCGTGTCTATTTCTTTTTATATCTGTAACTGTTATATTTCAGCATAATAGGAAGACATCTTATAATGTCATTTTTCAAATAGAGGGAGATGAGGACTACCAAATTATTTACCCTAATATATAATAAGCGCCTTAGAAAAGCAAAACACACATTTAACACAAACTCTTACAGCCAAAAGCATTCACCTGTGAGTGATAGCTTGAATGAGAAGGTTGGAACACGTCAGAAGGATGAATAAGATCCTGATTGTTCACAGGAGAAAAGGAGACACCACTGTTACTGACAGCTGGAGCATGTTGCTGTTGTTGTTGCTGTTGGGGACGATAAGATGAATAAGTTCCTCCTAAGTTGAATCCACTGGACCTGCCCAACTGGAACAAGAAGTAAATTATGTGAGGATACAACATAGCAAGTACCATGAAATATTGCTCGTTTTAGGTTGAGACTCACAGAAAAGTTGTGAGATTGCATCATTGGCATGGAATTTTCATGCATTTGCTCTTTCTTATGCATATCCATACTACTATAATCAGCACTACCTGAAGCAAATCTAATGTGATGTTCAATACAACATATTTAAATAAGAACATACCACAAGCTAAAAGAATATCTAAGAACCTTTAAATCCAGGCAAAGCTGGAAAATCTTCACTTTGGATGCTGAATTCTTGACTCTGCTGGACAATAGGGCTAACACCGAGTCCTTGTTTCCGCAAGGAACCTGAAATGTTACTTCGTTTATTTTTATCCTCAACTTACTAATTATAGATAAAAATGACTATCAATAGCCCCACCGAAAGCTAAATTTCAAACTTGAGTTAACTTACCCAGTTGCCCTTGAGGCCCTCCAGCAGAACTAGGCCGAGTAGTCAACTGAGGGAAATCATTATTGATGTCAAAAGGGGAACTGTCAGGGACCTCATTCAGCATTCCCATGGAGTTAAGATTATTGACTGCTTGCATATGGTTTTGTTGAAGAGGTCCACCAGCAGAAGGATAGCTGTTTCCAAGCATAGAAATAACTTGAGATCCTGAATCAAGAAAACTGTCGTTTTTAAGAACTACTCTTAGATGAGCACTAAATATCATCCATGAATCAGAAAGAAAGTGAGTTGCTAGAGGGAAAGAAATGCAACTGTCAATTGTTTAGGCAAATTGACTTCTACAACAAAGATCTGTAAAGAAAGTCAACTCTTCTGAAAAAGTGGGAATAACCAAAAACATCTTAAGCATAGTTACTGAAGGTGCACGACATACAGATATCTACGAAGAAAGTTAACTCTTCTGAAAAAATTGGAATAAACAAGAACATCTAAAGCATAATCAATGGAGGTGCAAGACGCACAAAGGAGCCATGGATACTAAATCTAAAGGTTAACAGTCTAATATTAACTATCATCAACTAAAGTATCCATAGTTTATACTCATTATTAGCCAAACCTTAAGAGCTCTTTCTTTCGACCATTTCTTTTTATCCTAATTTAATTTCAGCAGTAGATGATATAGATAACGGAGGGTTACGATTAAAACAGTCATTTAACTTGGAACACTAAAAACATTGTCTGCCTTGTAAGAATGTACTTATGTGCACCTCCAGCAAGGTGCTAGGCTCAGAAAGACATGCTCAAAGGAGCAACTCCTGAACAGAGCCCGCTTTTTACATTCTCAAGAAACATCCTAAAAGCTAGCGCACCTTTTGCACATGACACACACCATTGACAACTGTGATCTAAAAAAACACCAATACTGTTCCAAGGAGCTCGTAACCAGTATTCCAATCAAGGATCAAGAGAATATAAAAGATAAATTACATAATTTCATCCATCATCCAGGAATATCAAAAGAGTGTAAAACATTATTGATTGCACATTAGAAATATACTGAAACTAAGCAATAATTCAGTAGATCCTACATCCACAAACACGAGGGACATTACTAAATTCTTCTAAAATGAAGCCTATGCCAGGTTCTAAGCTAATACAGTACCAGATATATATTACGCATATCTTAGACAACCCACTGCCACAAGAACTTTTATTTCAGAAAAGCATTCAATCTCTACCTCAGATCAATATCTATAAAGAATGAACATTTAAGTAGACCATTTACACGGTTTCCAAGCAGCATAACCGGTAGTAAGTTTTAGTAAGCTACTTATTTTACAGTCACCAGTTAGTTTATCTTAGTATGCTTATACCTTGTGGAAGCACACCACTCATCAGCCGATTTTGTCCTTGACCGCTTAGACTTCCTGACCCACTATTTGCTGTTAGATTTAAACGAGACGTAAGACCAGGCACAGATAATCCTCCACCTGAGCTTATGCTCCTTGAAATGTTGCCCATATTTCCCATAGAACTTGTAATCCGAGGACCTGCAGCTCCCAAAATTTGGGAAACTCCCAATCCTGAAACAGCATTCCGGTTACCAATACCAGCAGAGGTTGGAAGAATCCCAGGAATAGAACCGCCAGCTCCGTTTGTGTTACTACTGAATCCAGGGTTTCCTACACTTATACCTCCTCTATTTGTGACTCCTGAATGCCCATGAGAACTTCCATGAGATAACTGTCGCAAAACAAAATCAATGAGAAAACAGAAAGAACATTTCAACTAACTTCATTTTAATCTGAGCAAGCCATAATTAAAGATCTACCAATTCACAAAAATGTGGATACCTGAGAGAAACCAACAGGTAGATTATTGGATGTAAACCGTCCACTTGACAAGCTTCCTGTAGGTTGCTGAACCCCACCGGAAGGAACATTATTTATGGTAGAGTTTCTAGATCCAAGGCTACCTGGCATGTTGGGAACATTGAAAGTCCCATGGATATTATGCAGCCCTTGCATAGATCCTGTACAAGATCACAATTGCAAAATAAAGCATACATATTTACAAAAACACCAACTGAAGCTCCAGAAATGACTTACCAGTGTGATGAAAAACAGGAGATGCTGCACCAGATTGTCCAGAGAAAGATGTAGTAAAAGAACGTCCAGTACTGTCTGGGAGATTTGAAGCTGAACCATTAAGCGATGACTGCAGCAAAAGAGCATCAAACAGATGAAAAATGAACCTCAAGAAAGAAATAACTTGGATTTGCAATCAAAGATTAAGAGAAATTAAATACACACTAAACCAAAAACAAAAATCTAAAAATGAGAAAGCAAATGACTTTAGCAGGTTAACGGAAGTTAACGGGAGTAATCTAATGTAAACTTTCTATTTAACCTTGCTTGGGTGTCTTGCAGAGATTAAAGGAAGGTTAACGGGGGGTTAACATTTAACTTTCATTAATCTCGAAACCTTGACCTCCAAGGGGGTTAATTGAAGTAGCATAAACATTTTAACTAATTTACATCCATTCACCTCTCAAACAAGGTTAATTTCAACTTTCATTTTTGTCACTTCCCTTTCCGTTCCGTTTCTCCCATTAACTTCCTCTAACTATCATCTCGATTAACCTTCTAACTCCCAAACAGAGGTTTAATTGAGTACAAGGGATAGAGTATAGAAGGAAATGCTACAAACAGGAGTAGAAATCTAAAGACCATTTAATATTCGAATCCCCCTATGCATAACAAGAAAATATATGAAATATTTAGAAAATATTTCTACATAAACACTTGTAAACTAATTCAAAACAGATGTCAGATTTGCATCATCATCGTCACAAGACCTGGTATTACAGTCATATATAAGACTTCAATTACTAGTCCGATGAGTTTTTACAGTGGAATTTACAGATTGGCTAGCAATAAGAGCTAAATTTTGACGAAGCGGATACTCGAACCTCGGAATAAAAATTGAACATAACAAAGCAAGTATAAAACTAAGGCAGAAAGAAAAGAGCAGTACATTAAGTAACCCGGACATTGCATAGATGTCAAAAGCTCAGGTCATGCAAAAAAGCATTCCGTCGTCGTTTTTGAGTCAAGATGTTGACCACTGATCTTCTCAAGGAATATCTGATCTGCAACCAAAAAAAATCAAGAAGATAGTTAGAAAACCACCGCAAATATTCAAGAGAAAAATGATAGAGCAACAGATCGGAGGTCGGAGCACCTTTATACGGTGACCGATACGGCGGCGTACGGCGGAACACGGCGGGAGATTTGAGATTTAGGTTGAGGGAACCGGGAAACGATTGTAAGAAGGGAGAGAAGAAGAAGAAGAAGAAGAAGAATTGCATCTTACAACTAAACCCTATTTCACCCTTATCTCTATCTGATCCTGACCGTTCATCATTTTTGCGGTAATCAACGGTCAGGATCTTTAGCCTCATTATGCTTTTTGGGCCGTTCACTAACAGCCCAAGTACTTCCAATTTATTTTTTTTATTCTATTTGTATTTCTTTCTTATTATTTACGAGTAAATTTCAGAAAGAAAAAAACGATGTGTGTAAAGTGTTTTTGAAAATGTTGTTTGTTATTTAATTATTTTGGGTAAATTTCAAAAAAACCACTGTAGATATTAAAATTGTAAAAAAAGTGATTGTAGTTTGATTTGTGACATAATAGTATTTGTAGTTTTATATTTTGTTAAGAAAATAATTTTTTTATTTAAATACTGTAAAAATTATCTCTAACGGTTTTAAAATTGAAAATCGAAAGAGTTAAAGTTATTTAGTACATCATTGATTTATTATAAAACAATATTTTTTTTGAGACAATCATTGTTTTTGTCTCTACACTGAACACCACCTAAACGACATTAAAATTAAAAAGTGAAATAATTAAAGTTGTTTAAAACGGCATTAATTCTTGAATTTTCTGTTTTTATATATTTGATGTCTCTAGCGGTCATTTTCACAATATCTAAATAAAAAAAAATCATTGTTTTGACAAAAATATAAAACCACGGTTACTTTAACCAAAGCAGTAACACTACTTTTCGCTTTCTAAAAACAGCAAACCGCAAGCATAAACAACAAATAACAAACATCAATCAGAAGAAACACAATCTCTCTTTCTTCCATCTCTTACTCTCCCTTCTTCTCTCAACAAAAAACTCTCTTGTTCTATCTTTTCCTCTGAATTTATACACACTGAAATAATATCTCTTGGTTCTCCTATAAATCTAAAAATATGTTGAAGAATTATCCAAAAGATATTTATTATTAGATAAAAATATTATATTAAAGAATGAAGGAAAATGAAAGCAAAAGTTTAAGAAAATGGATTTAGGAAAATGAAAATATATATTGAAGAGAAGTTATTATTGATTGAAAAGTATTTTGATTAAGTTTGAAGATAAAGATATTTTTTTTATAACTAAGAGTAAGATTATACTTCTATACAACAAACTAATGAACGAACAAACAATTGATTAAGATGAAACATAAAGACCATATAATAACATGATGGACCTAGTAGTGAATTAGATAAAAACATAGGTATAATTCTTTATCCAATTTCTATTATGCCAACCAGACGAAAAGAAACCGAATTCTTTTGGTTGCAGTTTCCACTCATCGTGATTTTGTTTTTTTATTAACTTGGATGGATCAGTTTGGTTATTTCAGTTTGAGAAGGTGGCTCAAGCATATGCCCTTTTGCAATTTAATATTTGGCAACTATATCATGCCATTGCCTTCATCATTTTGTTACTTTTAAAGTAGTAACAACTGAAAAGAGCTATCCTATTGTACATTAAGCATACAAAACACAATTAAGCTAGCATTTCCTTTCGGTGTTTTGCGGGATCATATCCCTCCCTCATTCTCAAATACAAAATATTACCACCGGGGTATCACTTGAGATGCATTGCTGGAATTACTTTAGCTGGAAAACAAGTTGTTGCATTTTCAGCGCAAAATTCTTCCAGCCGATTGCCTATGGTTCCTTGGCACATTGGAATTTCAAGTTTTGGTGGTATTCAAAACAAGACCTTTCAATTTTGGCATCAGATCTTCTAGGAACTCCTTTTTACTTAAAATTCTGTCGGATGTACAATCTTCCTCCTAAACAATATTCAATAATATATTTTTAGAACAAAGAAAGTAAATAAAAGATGAGTTATCATCATATTAGCGGGCGCCAAAACAAACGATATTCCGTTCTAAATTTACTTAAGCAAAGGTCAACTTTCAACAGTCTAAGAGATCAAACATAATAGTCAATGCGTGGAATACAAGAGAATCAGAGTCAGAGCATTTGTTGACTTACATCTCCAGTTGCAGCAGAAACAAGCGATAAGAGAGTCACGGTTGCAGTTTGATAATCTGTCAACACCTTATATGCTGAATCATCAAGTTTTTCCTGAAAACATCACACCCACATGAAATGGAATCATTTTGTTAAGAACTCACCTCTACGTATAAATTAATTCCATTTTAAGGCACTTCTGTTTCACGGAATATATTCTTCAGGAAAATATATTTTTCATTCTATATTCTTTGTTACTAATCAAGTTAAGGAACATGCTTTCCTAATCAAAGGAAAATCTTGTAGAGAATAACTTCCCTTTTATAAAGGGTAAGCTACTGTCTAACAAGAATTTACCTCTGTTTATAGAGGTTCGGGTTCTATTATACGAAGTGATTTCAGAAAACAATTCTCAACCCTGCCATTGCACAAAAAGTGTCCTCACAGTAGAGTCAAGGCAATGGTTTCTCCAAAAACCAACACAAGCAATGCAGAGTCGAAGAGAAATTCTCAGAGAATCAATGACCTTTAAATATTTCCACGATCCTATGAATTTTCACAAGCAGACTACTACAGGATACTGTGTTAAAAATTCTGGGAATCGTCAAAATAAATAATTTGTTCATTGTCATTATTTTTCTATATGCTATCACATTCTCTTCAAAATTCTGTCAGCTTAGATGCTATCTTTTTCCCTGAAAGAAACAACTAGTTCGTGTCACTGTAAGGCTTATACCTCGTGAAGATTTTTATTTGAATTTAAGACAAATTTTAGACAATGTGTGCTACCCTGAGATTTTCTTAGCCTTCCTGAATGAGATGACCCGGTCTCCAAAAAAAGGCAACTAACAGAAAATGGAAAAGGGAAGATGCCAAGAGGTCTGAAGGGGTCCATTGTGCATTATGGGTGGAGCTGCTAGTGGGAATTACTATTGAAATATTATTATTCACTAATCAACTACATTCTTTACAAAAATTTCGAAGCAACTCAAACAAAATTTCTCAAGATTTTTTGAAATGTATTTTAACATCTTTCCTTGTACAATCTGAAACGCAATTCCCAAACAGGATCATATGTTTCTGGTGGCACAACACGTTTACTGACCAAGGACTTTAAACATAAATCCAGATTAAATGATTTCCAAGTTCTGTCAAAAAGGAACACATCAGTACCTTCAGTCTAGAGATGGCAATAGAAATGGCCCTTCCTGGAGCTTGAAGGGCTTTGCTGTGGACCTAAAAGCAAGAAAAATCAAGTTTAAACACTGCACGAATAATTAAAATCAGCAGAATGTATGCAGGCGCATCAAAATTAGGCACAAAACCTGAATATAGAGTAGGGAAACAACTTTAGGCAGAAGAGTAACTGGATCAGATTCTGTAGAAACTTGTGTCGTCAAATCCTGATAGTGGAAAAACAGAAATAAAACTGAGCAAGTTTTATATAAAATACTTCATCTCTCTAGTTGTACATCAAGAACTCGTAAGAAGAAAAAATGGACATCTGCACTGATTGATTTCTATATTGTACAGATGTATTCAGCTGGAAAACACTTGAATCCAACACTCCATCATTCACACTTTATAAAATAAATAGTGGTTGTCAGGCTCAAAACAACCTTGACTACCTGCTGGCATTCAAAATAGCTGCATCGGTGTACATGGACATACAGAATACAACTTGGGATGAGGGTCAGATTTATGCCCAAGGTTATTAAGTTTATCTGCCCCATGATAGAAATCTTAGTTCATTTTTATCCTTTTTGAAGGAATTTTGATACTAATTTCCACCAGCATTTACTTAGAAAATGGTAAAAATTGAACTAGGTTGACGAGAGTAAAATTGAGCTAAAGTTTCTACTATGAGGACAAAATTGGAATGTTTTGTACGTTGAAGGCAACATTGAACATCTCCAATAACCTTAGCAGCAAATTTAACCCTTATCCCTTGCAACTGTGTAGTGAGCCTTCTGACTATAAATAGTTGTGAACATGTTTAAGTTTTAGCTTTTTTAAATTAAACCCAAGCAAACCTTCCGATATGAATGCAGAAGAGTTCTTTCCAACTTTTTGTCAAGCATTTTCACGAGTAGCCCACTGGAAAATGTAAAAAATGTTAGATTCGTAGACAAGCAGAACTCTACCACACACACACACACACACGCACAAAACATCCTTATGAAAACCATGAAAAAGGCACCAAAGCATTTAAAAACATTTATAGAATACCTTTCCTCTGCCATGTCCCTTAGTGACGTCATGAATGCTTCCACTTGCTGCGACACAACAATCAAATCTAAATATTACAGGAAATTCCACAAAATTAACATGCAGTTTCAAAAACTTTCGACTGGCTAAATAAGTGAAGTCACAAGATTGAGATCCTGGCTTTTATACCGATAAAGTCCCATGCAACCCAGGATCAAATTTTGCCAGGAGTTGGTATAAGGAGGTCTACCGCCAATATGCAGTCTAGTCATTAGAGTGACAATTTAAGATGGCTAAAAATCATTTTTACGGACAAAGACACCAACAATTTTGAGTCTCGCTAAGTAGACAAAATAATCAATGAAATTATATCTTGAAAATTCTCTAGAAACTTCAAGACAAAGAATTAAGCGGCAAGCTACAAAATCACCACAAAGTGAGATCAATTCATTACAATAATAACAGAGTTTAAGGAATTGGAAGTGAAAATAAACAAATTATTAAATGGATATAGATTTGATACTGCAACCTAAGCTAGCTAGAGTTGAGAAAGGGAAGATGAGAGTTTGAATTTTTTTCCAGTTTCCAATTCATCACTTCTATATAAATACATACAAAGAAGAACTATAACCCATCTCTCCCACATAGTTGTCCTTCAAAGAAATGGGAAGGAAAGAGAAAAAGGAAAGGAGTGCAGCATCATTTAACAACTATTCCAATGAAATAAATCTTGAAAATAAATAATTCCTACTGCACATGTTCAATCACTGACCTTGCCTTCCAAAGATTCTACTACTGCAAGAGCTTTCTTTGAAAGGGATGCTGGAAAACTTTTTGCCTGACATCAAACGAGAATATATTAAAAAAATAGATCAGCTTTGAACTATCTTCATTGGCATAAAGTGGGGTTAAAAATCTCATACAATGGCAGTTCTTTCTGCAGAATTAAGCATAATGGATTCTGAACTTTGGGATTCTTCTACTTCAGATCCAGTCTTCAGTTTATTATGCTTGTCCTGCATGGTCATCAATTGAACATATCAGACGTTCCCAAGAAGCACACTCACATCTTAAATCTCAAACACAATCAGTAGTAAGCCAAATGAAATCATATAGAGGGGTACCAAGTTATGAAAGAGTGTATCTGCAATAGAAGCACCTATAGTCCTAAGTAGATGCCGATGCAAAATAACCTGTAAATCACACAAAAATACTTGAATTTATCACATTCCATCATCATCAACAACTGCTTATTGTTTGTCATAGAAAAGGTTGTTAGCGCATTGATTTATCAATAACTTACTGAAGTTGATTGGTCATCTTCAAACAAATCGAGTGCTTTTTCATACAGCTGCATATTTAAGAAAGACTGCAAGAAGGAAAACAATAAAGAAAAAGAACCCGCATACATGCTTTAGCAAATAGGAGGAGCCTCAGAAAATATTATAGTGCAAGCATGCCAAAGGACAGACTGATAATTATCAATGACACATGTACTAACCTCATCAAGTTTCTTTTGCACATTATCAAGCACCCTTTTCATTTTCTCAGTATTTTCAGTAAATACTGCCTTCCTTCTCTCCTTCAAATAATTAACAAGCATAGGTCTCATATGGTTAGCTAAAGGTCTAAGGATTATCTGCAGATCTTCTATACCTGCCGGATCAGACCAATATAACAACCAAAATATGTAAAATAATACCAAATTCGACGAATAGTTACTTTGAGCATGCACATACCTTGCTCTTCAAACTCAGGAACCAGACTAAGGATCTTTTGCATCACCCACTCTTCTGAAGGAACATTAAGATTGTCCTCTTGCATTCTAGTTGAATCCTTCTTAGCTCCTGCTTTTGCATCAGATGCTTGAAGAGAAGATGCACCCTTGCCTTTTCTTTGGTTTTTCTTAGATTTTGTAGGAGCATAGGCCTCATCATCAGGAATGCTTTCAACTGTTTTTGACGCAGCAGATTTTCCCTTCTTCTTTTTCTGGTTGCCAGTATCACTGAAGTCACTAGACCTACTGGAATCATTTTTAACTTTAACTTCCTTAACCATGTTTGAGTCATCACTCAGCACAGCACCAGAAGTTCCCAAGAGACTGAAGGCATCCATCTCCTTTTCGATAAGATCGTATATAGACTGACCATTCAGAGAGAAGGTTTCAAGCATAAGAATCAACATGAGAAACTAAAAAGACAAGCAAAAGTAACTTATTTTGTTCAGTAATTCAATAGTGCTGGAGATTTGAGTCAATTGAAAAGGATTTTTTTTCCTTCTTTTCGTGTGTGTTTCTATCAATGGTTTGGCATGTGGAAAGGAAGGAAGAAGTGGCATTATTCCAGAGATTTTCAAGGAAATAAATAAGCTGAATTTCCAAACTGTTAAGCTAAAGAACAGAACCTAGAAGGAGGAAGACAATAAACCCCATTTCATATCACTTTCTCAATATTTGGCATCTCCTCAACCTTAAAGTTCAGAACAAAAGGTCAATAAAAGTGCAGCATCTCACCCAGTAAGCTCTTAAGACAATAAGACTAACATATACCAACTAGCAACAATTCCCTATGAGCACCCATGTATATAATATGTAAACATTGATAATATAACAGATTCAAAGTGTAGTATATTTCAGGAAAAATTCACTCTAATATTAGCATCAAGAGCACTACCTTGATAAAATTGTTACTGAAAACATAGGACTCCCCCAAGATGAGTCCTTTATTAACCTGAAGAAAAACAATAGCAAATGAACAAATAGTTCACATGGTTTAACGTATGAGTTAGCTATCACTGAGCAGAAAACGTACCTTGAGAGCAGACTTAACAGAAGGACAAAGTGACAAAATTTTAGATGCATCTTGAGATCCAAATGACATGGGCAACACAGAGAGAGAATCAATCCTGCAATGATCAATCACACCACACTATGAGAGGAGGAATATTGATTAAAGTAACAGCTCTGTCAGCTACTTTCTTTGAAGTCAGACAAGCTCATTCAATTAACATCCTACGTGAACCATATACCTAGAATGGCTATAAGGTTAAATTCCCTCCCCCTTCCACCATTTTTAGTGAATCTACATTTATATCAACAGTAAAAAATTCAAATTAAATGTTCAGAAAGCACAAGGGTTAGAATTGTGGTGATAACATGCAAGGAATAGTAACCACCTATAAATTGCATGTTCTCTTGGAATTTATTTTTCCTGTGCTACTGAACATAGAGACCAAAAGACAAGGAATTGAAAAAGTGAAATCAAGATGATGACCATGTTTTAAACATTGAGGCAATGGTAGTTCTTCCATGACCAACTACCAGCATCAGAAATAACAATAGGCATATGATAAATTACAGGACTATCACATGAAGGAAACTATGTGGAAGAAAGAGCAGAATAATTATACAGTAATTTTAATAAAATTGCTATGAAGCAAGTATAAGAAAATAACCAACATATTTATCAAACAAGAAAATCGGTTAAATGCTATATCGAAATACAATAAATGAATTTTTTTACATTAATGATATCTTTTCTCAGGTTTGAGACCCCAAATTCGGCCAAATCAGCAGCGATATTCATTAAACTAAATGTGATAACGAGAATCCCACCTAATCAATGCTGCTGCGACTGCACAGAGTGGCCTGCTATTATTGTGAGCTACAAAGATAGATTTCACTATTTATGGTTTAAGTTTATACCTAAAATTCAGCCAATCAGCAGCAACTTTCATACAACTCAACATGATGAGACCCCATAAAACCAATGCTATTGAAATGAAGTTGGCTTCAATTATAAGAGCTAGATTAACTATGTTTCTTTAACTACAAACAATTGCTTAGAAGTAACTGACAAAACTCCCTCGAATTCATTACATCTGTGGTTTTTGTCGTTTTCACTAGATCAAGGAGATATAATTATATTTATATTTAGGATAAAATTAAGTGGTAAACTAAATTAACATGGCTTTAGAAAGACTCAAAATTGTACTGCTGTTTGAAGAAGTTAAGACATCAAGAGAGTTATTTTTGAAAAGTAAAAGGGACATAAAATATGTAGGCATTTATTACTGCCCTTACCAGGTACCACGTTCAACAGCATCCTCAACAGCAGCATCCAATATTTCAATCAAGGAGGGGTGAGCAAAAGCTGTAGCCAAAGGTATGCCTTCCGGATACCTGGACTAAATAGGAATGTAGGATCACAATTTTGATTAGACAGCAGGAGAATCTTTTCAAAAAAGAAATGCTTGAATAGAATCTTATAAAAACCGAGGAAAATACATATGAGTACTCCAAATTTTAGAAACAGCCATTCAATAAAATACCTGCAAAAACTGAACAGGCTGGGATATTCCAAGTTTGTTCAAGGTGTCATAGCTGATATAAGAATTCTGCAGTGACAACAATCAATATTTGTTAGTATAAAAGTTCTAGGGCCTAAAAAGTAATTAAAAAAGATGATTAAAGTAGAGAGCAACTAACCAAGTTTCTAATTAGATGACACGACTAGCATTTGTATCCATAGTTATATTATTGTCATTCTATTTCTATGAAGCAGAATACTAAACTAATTGTTTTTAACATTCTACAGAAGAACATCTTAGGTGACGCACAATGCATCAACATAAGCAAACTAGATAGCAAAAACTCACAGATAAGTGGGAGAACTGGGCTTTCAAACCTGTGAAAAGAAAGAATCTGCACATTCCTTCTGAGCCGTGGCAAAGACCTGTTGCATAATTCAACTTGGAATAAGAACAAATGGTTGCTAATAATGATATATCTTGACATTTGGACTAGGTTTAGGACTTGTTATATTAGAATCTTATGTATAGATTAGTAAGGGCAATAGAAGGGCATTCGGAAAATTATTGTGGGAATCAGCCGTTTGGCTTGGGAGGAGAGTTTCTCTCCTAGGGCTAGTATAGGAGATAGTTCTTCTATATTAGATTATCTTTCCTGTGTTCTTTAGTCCTAATTTCTCTATTATCAATATTATAAGTTCAATTAGTTCGTATTAGTATTTGTTAATCTGTCTTTATATAAGTTTCCATCAAAATGCCTTGTGCTACAATAAATACTACATTGACTTCTTACATCTTCAATGGGTTTCTCGTGTATGACATACTCTACAATTCACCACAATTGAAATGAAAGGCAATAGGAGCTTTTCATTCTGACAAGATAAAGTGTAGCATAAAGTATTACAATAGCGCTAAAGATAAGACGACATACATCTGGAGTCCAATGAACTCCTGCACGAATCGCTCCAAGAACCTCGCCTTCCTTCACGAGTCCATTAAAAAGAGACTGGAAAAACGAACTTTCCATAGCTACTCCACTTGCTCCATCCATCTCCTGCAACGAATGTAGTATGGTTCCCCAAAGTACTGACAAATTCGCAGGAACTGTTATCGCCCTTGCAGCTCCACGAACCATGGCATTAACACGAGCAACATAAGCCGGTGTATACAGTTGTCCACCTTCAAGCCTACCTTTCACCTAAGAGCCAACGAAATTCATATTACAAATTTGTCTTCCATTAATACCACATTGCGTAAACGAGCACACAAGGCTTACCAAACTTCCAAGGCGAGCCTCTAACATAGAAGCCACCAACTCCGAACCAACATTTAACTGCCCAGCGATCTCCGCCACAGCAATTTGACTACATTCTTGAAGCCTATCATTGATTTCTTCAGCAACATTATCCCAATAAGTTTGTGATATAAGTTCTCCTTGAATTAACATGAAGTCCGGATGATCAGAGACCACACGTTGAGCTTGCTTCTCGACATGGTATAAATCAACTCCAGTAACGTCCGCGAGATCTATCAATGAAATACGCCCTAATTTCTTCACCTCCGCCACCATTTCCTGCTTCAGTTGTTCCTGCAGCACCACATACAATTACAATCAGATTCCTGATAATATAAAACCTAACTTGATACTAATTAGCTGAGCTCTATGTTGCCCGGACATGGATACAGATGTCGGACATTATTTCTAAAACATAAACTTCATAAAATAGTGTTAAAATTGAAACACGGATACAGGTACAAATACACTAGTAAGTAGAAACCTAATTTGATACTACTAATTAGCTGAGAGCTATGTTGCCCGGACACGTTATTTCTAAAACATAAACTTCATAAAACAATTACAAAATTAAATGATCAGATAATTAGCTGAGCTCTATGTTGTCCGGACACGGATACGGATGTGGGACGTTATTTCTAAAACATAAACTTAATAAAATAGCGTTACGGATACAGGTACGGGTAGGCTAGTAAGTAGAAGTGTCGGTGTAGCGGAATTAAAATTTGAAAGAGAGAGTGAGAGAGGAGTACGGGAGTAATGTATTCTTTGCCGGAGACGGTGTGGAGGAGGTCGAAATCGATGATATGAAGCTCATGGAGTTTTTGGACTAATTCGACGACGTTTCGATCGGATAATCGAATACTGGATTTGACTTGCTGTGCGAACTCGAATTGTTTTTGCAATTCAAGCAACTCCGCATCCATGATTGACGATCCTTTCCAAGATCAAGCTCACCAAAATGTTTTCTGCGTTGTTTTTCAATTTTGCTGTTTGGATGCTGGAAGCTAAAACTCGAGGATGATGATGATGATGATGATGATGATGATGATGATGATGATGGGCTTCTAATTCTAAAAAATGGAGCCTTTTACTTGGTCCATGGGCCTCTTTGCTTAGCCACGTAGATTCTCAAGCCCAATATTTTACAGAAAAACATTTTCTGGATTTTTCGCTTTTATTTTATCTGGAAAATAAGTCAACATAAAATGTTTTTCTTAGGAAACCATTTTCTGGAACGTAATCGTTTTTCTCTTAAACAATCTCCTCTCCATTTCAATAATCTTTAACCAATTTCATCCACCATTGTTTTCATTCTTGTCGGTGTTTTCATTCTTGTCGTCGTACCTATTTTACTTATAAAAATTTCCCTAGACACTTTTAAAGGATGTTTGGCCAATGTGTAACCCTGCCTTACAAACCGTGTCATGCAATTGACTCATCATGTCAAATGGCGTTTTGGTGGCTACAACACAAAAATGCCATACGACACGACGTATCCTTTAGTTAACATAGTGTGTTAAATATTATTTTTGAAGCAGAATTGATTGGCCAAATAACACCTATGTCAATTTGGTCACACGTTATGTTGCTTGATTGAACTAGCTTTAAGAGAATTTCAAACTTTTTATTTATTTAAAATGTCTTTTTTAGGCGGTATTTACCTAGGTACCCTCTTATGAAAAATGGTGTTAAAGCAACATATGTTTTTTTATATATATATATAAATAAAGCAACATATATTTAGATAGAAAATGGGGGAAGTAGTTTATGTTACATAATTTTATCCCATTTAATATTTAATTGAAAATTATACTCCGTAATGCTTTTCATGGTTCTTTAACTTCTTTTTGTTTTATAATTTTTTGGAATTTATGCTTTTCATTTCTATCATAAGATTATGTTTTACCTTCATATTCCAAAAACAAAAGTATAATTTTGGATACTGATTAAAAATTAATATAACAAATTGGCTAGCTACATTGTATGCTTGCCTATTTGAAAAGTTTCATATCTCATTGCAAATTTACATTTCATGAGCTGAAAGAAAGTAGGAAAATTTCAAATCCATCGTTGAAATCTTCGAATATAATATCTATGTTGATAAAAGATTTCATGAAAAACATTATTCTGATCCAATGAACCAAACTGGTATAAAGATGCTCTCTATACACATATACATATTTTTGGCGAAGAGACAATTCTCAATTCTGTAAAGTAAGAAAACATTTATTGGCAATTATGTATAATAAAGAAAAACATTGTTAAATACACGTCAATTGTATGGAAAAATGCCAATGTAATAATTCAAGATTGAATCGATTGGGGATCATATTACTGTGATTTTTCAAGATTTTATAAATTTGATTTCTCCTAATAAGCATTTACAGTTTTGATAATTTGAGGTGTAGATATTGTTCATCTTGTGCAATATTCCTGAATTAGGAGATGGAATAAACAAGTAATAAAATATAAATAATTCATTAGTATTATGTTTTAATATAAAATAAAAAAAAATAAAAGCGTTGAAATCCTTGCAAGAGTCCCACATGATTTTTTGTTTTGTAAAGACAGAACCTGTCATGCAGTAACATACTTTATATGTTTCTGAAAAAGGTAAGAATCATATTCTTAATTTTATATATTGTCCTGTTGTGACAATTAACACTAAATTTTACTCTTTTATGAGTTGAAATTTTTTTATAAATTTTTGTGTCTTCTGGTGCATTTGGATGAATTACTTTCCTACTTACTAACAGAATTCCAAAAAAGTTTATGCATTTGATAAGCTAGAACTATCAAGAGGAAAAAGATTATGTTTGGATAATTCAGGCATGTACATTTTGAAGTGAAAAAAAAAATGCACTGTCAAAAAAGATGCTGTATAGGATTATACTATATTGCATACATTTTCTTTTCATTGTTTAAGATCTCACTATCTGATAATACAGACATGGAAATCGACCGCGATCTGCTACCGAGCGATGATCTTCGTATACTCCTCAAATTCGAAGCCTCGATTCGATGTTTAATCACCCAATAACACATAGTACCCAAAGTTGTAGCCATTATACTTGTTCCTATAATAGTAACACTTATTGCCAACCATTTCTCCTCTTTTCCTACCACAATGAATGATAGAGCTAAAAATGCTACTGATATTAATGCACAAGCTATCCACATTAACTTATTAATTACCGCCATCATCTGCTTCTTCGCCTTGCTTTCGATCACGACAACCGACGTTTGGACTACCACAACAGCAAGGGAGATGAAGAGGGCGATTGAATCGAATATGAAGAAGATTATGAATGGTACTTTGTGAGATATGTTTGCTTGCCCAAGTGAATCTCCTGTCGGGATTTCACTTGGATCATCAACGTATTGGCCCGGGACTGTAAATATGGCTGCGAATGCAACCGTGGCAATTAGAACAGCTACCACGGTTGTTGAGTTTATGGCATTGTTAAGTCCTTCTGTGTGCATTTTATTGATTCTTTTCGCAATGCCTTGCACTCGCTTTCGAGTTTGACGGGTGTGTTCTAATTGGTAATGCACTTCGTGTTTTATGTCGCTCACAGTCTGTTTCAATTCCCGAGCTGGATTTGCCTGTGGCTTCATGGTTCTGGCGCTCTGAACACCATGCTCCCGTAAAAGGGCTGCAAGCTCCGGATGTGCAGTTTTCTCAGCAGTGTCAAGGGCTGTTTCACCGCTTTTGTTCACAGCTTTTAAGTCTGTTTCACTGTGCCGGAGTATCAAAAGGACAATCTGCATCATTTACAACAAATTTTGTCAATCTTTACATTTGCAAAATCTTTACTTTGCAGCTATTCTATTTTGATTTACAATGCAAGTCAATGGAGAAATTTAAAACTCAACCAGCTTAAAGATTCAGTCATAGTATAGAAAAAAACTCAAATTGACTTTAAAAATTAAGCATTAATTAAGCTGATAGAAAAAAATTTTGACCATATGCAACCTCTCAAATAACATGAGGTCAAAGCAATCTAGTTGAATAAACAAGTAAAAGTCTCATTACTCATTTTCTTTCAACAAGGACAATCTTTGTAAACTCAAAACTAAAATTGGTTTTTTATCGATCGAGGGGAAAAATGATTCACCTGAGATCTTCCTTTCCGGGTTGCTATATGTAAAGCCGTGTTGCCTTTTGTATCAATCATGTTTACCGAAGAAGGCACCGCATTAATCAACTCCTCCACAACCTCGACATTTTGGCCCTTCACGGCCATGTGAAGTGGCGTTTGCCCCTTTTTATCCGTCCTTGTAACCAACCCTGGCTCTGCTGCTGCCAGTGCCCTAACAACCTCCGAATGCCCGTTTCTTGCTGCAGAATGCAAGGCAGTTTTCCCATTGCTTCTTGCAATGGTTGCCAGACTACTCCCTGCAGCCAACAAAAATTTCAGAACCTCTATATGCCCCTGCATCGCGGCCGTATGCAGAGCTGTAGTATTTGATAAATCAACTGTCATAGCCAATTCCGGATGGACCTCCATTAGAACGGCCAATACATCTACAAAACCAAATGCACTAGATTCCATCAGAACTTCAAAGTTAAACGCACTTTAGCTAGAGCAGTACTAATAGAAAATACGAAATACCTAAATCTCCCTGCTTGGCAGCGATATGGAAAGCATCAAACCCATTTCGTGCCTTGATTCCTGCATCAGCTAGATCATAATACTTAATCATCTCTCTAACTAAATCAACATAACCATATTCAGCTGCAACATAAAGAGCAGTTTCGCCCGATTGATTTTGCTTTTCGAGTAATTCCTTGAGCTCTTGCTCATCATTACTGGTGAATATCTCCATTGCAGCTACTAGATTTCCTGCTCTGGCTGCAGAATGCAACGGCGTGTCGTTTTTCTTCCCTGTCAACTGTTTGGTCATCTTCTTCCTTGGAACTGGACTAGGTATTGGAGATTGTTGCTCCATCTGATCCAACTTCTATATAATTACTAATTTTTTTATTAGAAAACCTCAACTCTTTTTTTTCTTCCTAGCGAAAACCCGGATCAATATTTGCATCTTGTAGTCTCACAAGTCACCATTATTGTACCAAAAGCACCCCATTTCTTCTGACTGCATCCTAAATTAGAAACCTTGATTACAAAGCAATAAACTTTTTGGTGAAATCTGTCAGAGAATATATAAAAGACGTTGTTAGCTTTAAGCAAAAGCTCAAACTAATAGTTAACGCTAACAACATCTTTTGTATTAATCTCCAACAAAACAACATGGAAATTGAAAATCACAATGAACCCAGAATTCTTTAAGCACAAATATCAACATTGGAAAGACAAGATTGAATAAAGATTGACATTTGAAAAAAAAAAACATTTGGGTTACCTGATAAAGAAGAAGGAAGAAGCATTATTGTGTGAATCAATCAACCTGGAATGCATTTAAATTTGGGAGCAATAAAAATGGTGGAAGGGGTTTAAAAATTAGAAATAGAAGGAATGGAATATATAAGAATAATAATAAGAAGAATAAGCATTAGGCCAAAAGGTATAAAAAAGAGCACATGTAGGCAACCCCAAGAAGAAGAAGAACCATTTGTTGATTCAGAAATAAAAAATGAAATGTCTTAAAAATGTAGGAACAAAATGAGATAGAGAGAGTTTTGAAAAGGTTGTTATGATTACAACATTAATTGTCTTCTTTTTCTTTTCTTTTATATTGAAAAGGAAAAACAGAAAAAAAGATTACTGGGGAGGGATGGAAGAAACCAACGGTAATAACAGAACCACGCGCCTCAATATGTGATTAGAGAGCGAGTGTGATGTCTTTTTTTGACTTTACAGTTTGCTGCTTCACTCTTTAAGATATTTTTTCCATTATTGACACTCCTAATATTTCTTTTTTAAAAACTTATATACATAATATGTAAGGTAAAAAAAAATGTATAACAAAATTAGAGAATTATTGTAATAAATTGATAAGGATTGAGTGTACTAATCACCTCGAAAATCATTAACATGAATTCATAATATACATATAAATCTAAATTGATGAACTATTTTATAGTATAAGTACCTTGTATAATTTTTTTAAGTAAAATACTTCAACTTTATATTGCACTTTATAATTAATAATAAAGAGCAATTCTTTTATTTTAGTGTGTGATTTGAGTTCATAACCTCTTCAATTAAGAAAGAATTTTAATTATTAGACTAAAATTTTCACCATAATTGTTTTATGTGGTTGTTTATGTGTGTGTTTTTTTTCTGAGTATGGAAGAACATTTTCATGATAAGTATGGACTTTAATTGTTTGATAACTCCATTATTTCACTTTTGTTTAATTATTGATCATAAGTAATAAGTATGAACTTTTGTAGATTTACATATTTTTTTTATTACTTACTAAAATAAAATGGAACTTGCTGTACAATATTCAATTGTTTTGTTATTTTACTAAATAAGTAAAATACAAAACGTTCAGTTGGCTTCCATGAAATTTTAATTTTAATTTTTTATTTTTGATAGAATTTTAATTTTTTTTTAAAAGAGGTTTAAAAAATATTTTCATAAAGTAAGTTCATTGTTTTCATACCAATAACAAATTAGAAATTTCAATTACTTAGACGGTTGCTAGAAATTTAAATTTAATATATAGCTTACATAGCTAACATTATTTTAGGAATACATAATTAATAGGCTTAAACACCTATTTGTCTCTTGTGGTATCCAAAATGTTGGCATTTGCCCCCTGTGATATTATTTCGTTACATTTGCCCCTTGTGGTATCCTAATTCGTCACATTTAGCCCCTGAATCGACGGAAAGATAAAAAATGTCTTATATATTGTCACACGTCACTGTTTGACATTTGGACATACCACATAACAACTCAATTGGATTGTTTTTTTGATAATTTGCAATGGATCTTCAACAAATAGAGATGTCAACTGAGACACAGTTAAACTTTTGCTAGAATTAAACAGGTTAAGTGACATGTTCATATGCCAAAATAGTGGCCTGTGACAATATGTGTCAAAATTGCTATATTTTCATTTGATGAAGACCAAAAGTGACAAATTAGAATACCATAGGGGACAAATATTACGAATTGAGATACCACAGGGGGCAATTGTGACAAAATAATACCACAATGAGCGAATGACAACATTTTGGATACCACAGAGGGCAAAAAGGTGTTTAATCAATCCTAATTAATATTAAAAAAAAAAGAGAATTAAAAACAGTCTTTTTTATTTAACGTGTGGCTTTATACAACTCATTAAAATCATTTCCAATTTAAAGGATATGCATGATTCACATAATAATGTGCATATAAAGAGGTGGTATCAAGGAGAATAATGCCTTAACACGAGTCCTCATTTTAGGCCATTCACAAAGTAAAAACACATGTAGCAATTGTCTCAAATTTTTTTATTTTTTTTTTAATAAAAGCAGGGTAATGGAGAAGGTGCTAGGCAACATACCAATTGTCTCCCTTGATGAAGTAAACATAATCGGATACTAAGTGGACTAAATAGTGGGTAGAGTCATAGTTAAAAGTTAGCTTTCATGTGCATCGTATATGAGGAAGCTTTCCTAGTAACAGTTTAACCATTCAATACACATAAACATAAAATATTAGTGTGTATTTAAGGTCCACACATATTTCACTATAAAGAAATGATATCACATCTCAAACGGGTACATTTACTATTCACTTTTCTAACATAAAGAAGCATTGTCTTTCCTCTTTTAATCACTTAATTAGATTGTCATAGTAGGATTGTCGGTTAACAACATGTCATAGATCGCCAATTTTCTTTAGTTTTCATGTTGAAGCTACTGAACCTGGTCCCTAATTTCATTTCTATACGTACGTTAGACCATTGTAACTCCAAAATAACATATGTATGTGAATTATCGAGTCTCCAACATCTTCAAAAAGCAATAAATGATGTCAAAAAAGTGTGGAGGCAATCGCAAATGTGTAGATGCATCTCCATATAATTGAGTTCCCCAAATACACAATGCTTGTTTTTTCATGTTTAGTGGCATGAATCCCTCCTAACCTCCCTACCAAGTCTCATATGCTCTCCCAAACCCTTAATTATCAAAATACAATGGAAAATTGTAGTTTCCATCGGTAATTTCATTTTGATGTGTCGAATATGCTTACCATAATCATCATGTTATCTTATATTCAACTGTCATCCAATTTATGCGCTTATCACAATGAAATTGAATAACTTACATTTAATTTATTTTTCATCTTCTTTTCCAATTTCGTCATGATTCCAAACAAAAATTCATTCACAAATAGACTACACTCGCAAATTACAAAATCGGGTTAGGGAGTTATGCGTGTGAGGTTAATTTCGGGTATATGAGATGTGAAACATATGATTTGATAACATGTGTTGAAACAAGTATAAAAAAATGTAAATGATGGGCTAGTTTTATAATAACCCAAAATTAAAGGGATAAAAACACACATAATTTAGTCCACTCATCAAGTGACACAGCTGACAAACTAAAAAAACGTAGGTCCCACACTGTTTTCTGGACTGACACGAGGACACTAAACCACCCACGTGGCATACACTTGCATTTCATAAAACGATTTGTCGTTTTAACTGGCAATTCTCACGCGCGGTTAGTAAATGCACGCGCAGTACAAATATAGTTGACCATCCGACAAATGCTGATTCTCTGAAGTTATGCCCATATGCATTTTATCCAATTATGTCACATAACTATAATAAACTATCAATTTAGTCCCTTAATTTATGCATCACATCTTGCAATATATTCCAATCTAATTAATTGTATAAAGGAATTCTTTGTATTTTAATTATAATTTTGATAGGGCTGCTCTTAGTCATAATTGACTTTAAGATTGAGTTTGTAATACATCATTATCTATCTGATTCATTTTCAGTATTTCTGATAATGTGGAAACTAAGTATTATAATGGAGCTTTTAATGATTAATTAGGATTAGAAAATTTTAAATTGATTGATGTGAAAGATTTTTAATTGAATAATTGCGGAGATTAGGCAATACGAGCATTGAATTAGGAAGTTTGTTTGTATTTATTAATTTGATTAAGAAGACGTCAGTCTATTGAGGAGGCTTATTCGTCTATCAAGAAAAACATTTTAATTTTTTAGATTTTATGGAAATTCAACGATTAAGACATGCCATTTTTTGTTCTTTAATTTTGACAATTTTGAAAATGAGGTTAATTTAAGATGATGGGACACATGAACTATGCCATATGAGAAAACATGAAATTCCAAAAACAGAATTGAAATATAATAACCAATTACCACTTCATATATTCACCTCTTAATTTTGATATCGTAATATAATAACTAATTACCACTTCTATTTGTAACGGTATATTATGTTAAAGATTTGTCACGATATGTTTCTATCAATAAAGAATTTGGACATTTAGTCCAAAAGAACCTACAGTTTTTAATAAAATTTGTCAGTAAATTCATATGTATCAAAAGAACTTACGGTTGATTTATCCAAAATTATTCTAGACAATTTTATCATTTTCTATCTTTTTTAATAAATCCTCATTTTATATCTTAAGAACACATGTATATACATGTTTTCTCAAAAACACAAAAATGTAACTTATATATTATCCAAATTTTTTATTGACGCATTGTTGCACTTTTAAACTCTGTTATTTATGGATGAAAAAAATGAACTAATTAAACTAAATTGAAATTTGCTGAAGTGAATTGAAGTGTATTTACTTAACTGAACAAATTAAATCAAAATTTGCTAAATTGATTTGAATTTTGTTGAATTTAAGTCATAAAAAACACGACCTTAAAACACTTATAACCTTGAGCACAAAATGCTTGAGAGAAGCCTAAAACTAAAAGTTTTAATATGTAGATTGACGTATATATAAGAAAGATGTTATAGTATTACCTAGAATTAAGAGAATTATAGGAGTAATCTAATTTGATTAAGTAGAGAGTTGGAATTGTATATTGTTGTGCAAATTAGCACTCATACCTTTATCGCGTATAGTAACATAAAATTAAGAAACAAACAAACAAACAAGTCCTTCACATAGAAGGAAGCGGAATGATTAATGAAACCTAGCTAGTTTGTTGGTAGTAAATTAATTAAAGTAGAGTATATAATATGAGTCTTATACTTCTATAAAAAGCACCATTTGCACCCCAATATCTACAATCATCTTTTATGTTAAGAGAGTAAATTACTAATTGCATGTATTTAAATTATTGTTTCTTTTAATTGGTTCCAAGTACCACATGTGGCACTAGAAGCCAAAAGCTAATCCAAACAATACTCTGTAGTTTTTTCACATGCTTCAAGTTTATTTTCTCTGAAAGATTCATCCGATTACATCGAAGCAATACGGGAATTTGTATTACCCACAAGTTAAAAATACATGCATAGTTTGAGAAAATTTAGAAAGTTTTTGGAGTACGGTGTTTTCTGAAACTTTAAAAGTAATACGAAGTTATTTAACTGAATTAAACCACTCAACTGACACCGATTAAATGGTTTATAGTCAAATAATAGTTTTGAGCAATTTTAACTATTTTTTTTACATATGAAAATATTATATCCAACGAAACTGAAATAAATCGGATAAAAACTAAAGATGTTATAGAAATGTTTAGTTATTGTATATTAAAGAGATTTAAGTTTTGAAATAGTTGTAAGTACTGGTTTTCGAATCCAATGACGAAAGCAATTTTCGAGCTTCTCGTTCGGTCAGTCGCGCAAGCGCCAGTACTCGTTAAAGAACAAACCGACTTTTCGGAATCATAACTCCATCTACCCGCACTCCGGGAACACAAGATTGACACCCATGATTTGTTAATTATCATTTAATATCTAATGGAAGCACGGGCGGACCCATGATTTAAGGTTGTGAGGTTAATTTTAACCTTCCATATCATCGATAAATTTAATTTAAGAAAAAGGAAAACTCTTTTTAAAGTAGCTCGTAAATGTTGAATTTTTTCTAATGCAAGATAAAGTGTTAGTGACTTGTATGATGGAGCTATCTGATGTCGGGACTCACAACTCTCCTATTTGTATAGATTTTTCAATGTGCCAGTTAGGCAAAGTAGTTTTTTTACTACTTTGGTCGAGTGATCTAAAAATCAGCCTCCTTGATAGGGTAGACGCCAAAAATTTAAAAAACTTTTCCAATTACATTGTTAGGAAGTTCCAAGGCGGAAAACAACATAATGTGCACATAGACAGTCGAAGGCGAGACAAATCGAACCGATGCAGGAGAAAGTGGCCAAAGAATATTGGCATGCCTATTTTATTTTAATTAAATATTAAATATGTGGAGGTTAATTTGTTGGTATTTTTAAAAAATTAAGAACATTAGAGCATCTTTAAGAAACTCTATTTAGGTTCCTAAGTTAAAATTTAAAGAGTTTAGCATAAAATTCAACTCCAAGAGCCTCTTGACCACTCCTCAAATCACTAACAACTACAATCTCATTCCTCAAACTTAAGAATCTCTCTTCCTTCTAATTTATTTTTTATTACAATATAATCTAATCCCTCTCATTTTTGCATTGGTAAGTATAAGAATAGATAACTAATTTAGTAATAAAAGTTAAATAAGGAGTTGAAATGAAATATATTATTGGAGATGATAAAATTTAAAACCTCCCTAAATTGTAATTAAAAGCTGGGGATGGGGAAGAACTCGAATCCAAAAGTATAAAACAAAAGAAAAAAACAGATAAAAAACAGAAAGATAAAAAAATAAGCTAAAAGTCAATATTTTATACTATTTTTAGAAAATGAACTAAGAGTCTTGAAGATGCTTTCAATAAATGTTAATATATTTATATTTTAGATATTCTTTTACACTAAAAATATTTGTTATATTATTTTTAGATAGTATAATTGATATTTTTAAGTGACATTTATAATATTTTATTTAAAGTGTTTTTTTTGGTTACTTTGAAGTAACATTCACTTTGTTTTTATCACCATTAGATTAGATTTTATTCACTAATCTAATGATAATTGTAAACGAAGTGATGGTTACTTTGTAAAGGACAAAATAACCATAAAAAAACCCTTTATTTAAAATAACTAAAAAATATAAAAATATCAAACCGGTTAATCCCTCTATCATCGCACTAGATGTCAATTCTTATGCTTAATAGAGTTTTTCAGAAGATCTTTTATCTTATTAGAAATTGTAAGTTTTTTTTTTCTTTTTTAATAACAATTGTAAGCTTTTTTTATTTATTCACAAGGAGTGTGATTAAAATTTCAACCTCAGAGCTCACAATTTGATGGATATATCAATTAAGTTAACTCTAATGGGATTAAAAAAAATAAAAAATTCTTGGTAGTATCAATTAAAAGTGGAACCCTAGACCAAATTTCAAAAAGATGAATTTATAGTAATTAAAACAAGTGATATCAAAAACCTACCTACATGCATAGTTTATGATAAATCCCAAATGGCCTTTCATTGTCATGAAAATGTTAAAAGTCAAATCTTCTAGATCTCAAAATAAAGAAAAAGCAAAAAAGGGAAATGTATCTAAACCTACATATCAAGAGCTAATAATGATCAATTCAATAGGCCAAAGTGTTTCAAAGAGTAGATTACGACATTAATGGCTCCATTTGTCCCACGAACCTAATCATTATTAATTTTTGAGGTTTTTCACCTAAAGTAATTTACTACTATATCTATTATTATTATTGGCTAAAAGAAATTAAAATTTATTCTATAGTGAAAGAGACAAAGTAACCAAAAAATCAAGTTGCCACAACCTTCATCTTAATATTTATAAGAGATTTCATGTACATATAAAGTTTCACAATTATGTGTTCACATTAATTTATTGATTATATGTTTTTTCTGAATCAATATACACTTGACATGATTTATTAACTTTAAATTTAATAATTTTGAATGATTAGAAATAGAAATACATCAAGAAGTTGTTGTGATAGTTTAGTTATGGATTAAGCTGACTTTATTACTATTGAACGCCAAAGAGAATTATGCCTATATTATTAGAGGATAGAATGAGGGAAAAATATAAACAATTAATCTAGATTTAGTAATTTATCTAATAATTTGGAATAAATAAAAATTCAAAGGATCTAATATTGTAAAGAAGATGAAGTAATTTATGGAGAAATTCTATAGTTACTTTGTTTTGTTCACCATTAGACCATAAGGTGAAAAATTGATCTAATAATAAATAAAACAAAGTATAAAAAAGTAACCATAATTTATAATTTGGAATAAGGTTATTATGTTTTGTTAATTAAATAATAAGTTTTGCAGTAGTATTTTTTTCGCTTGACTTCACCAACTCTATTGAAAACAAACATCTGCACGAATCATCAAAAAAAAACAAAAAAATAAACAAACAGCTGCATGGATCATCCTGCAGTCTTATTTAATGTAAGAAAAAAAGTCTTAAATTAATTAGAGTCAATAAGTGGAAAACGCTTTTATTCTTTGCATATGTGCAATTTTTTAATTGTAAAAATGGTCCACCATTATGACAAGAGTGAAAACTTATTAGAGAACACAAATTTATCTCTAATTTTTTTCACAAACAAATTTATCTCTAAATGGAATAGCATAATTTTGATCCTAATTTTTCTAAAGAAGTTTAATATTTATTTATTTTAACAGGAAATTAGAACATGTGATTTACACTATTTAATTAATTCTTGAAATTTTTTATTTTGAAAGAGCTCTCAATCAAAACTATCATTGTCAACCTTAAACTCACAAGTTATATTTAAAGTCATTTAGGATTTGCTCTTCAGAAACGACATACCACTTAAATGAGTATACCAACATTCATGAAGGGATAGTCCACCCCACGAATCCAGGGTCAATAACAAAAAATCAAATATACCAACAGAAATAATTTTCAGTAATTTCACTCTATACGAAATTTATAACCGATTTGGCATCACTTAAGCAAGATATGATGGACATGGAGTAATCCGTTGCTCATTTTTAGTTCAAAAAAATAATAATCTGTAATTACATACTTGTACCTCCAACTATTTATTTCTGGTTCTGCTTTAAAGCTTCAACCATCAGCTTGTACAGAGCAAATCCACCTTGATGGCACCCAGGCATTTTGGATAACATATTTTCTACTTCCATCTAATACACGTAGAAAGGTCGGTGAGTAATGTTTCGTATACATTTGATCAGCATAGAAGTAAAAAATATGAATTCTGTCATAGCATAGCATGTCACAGCTTTTAAACACCTATTTTTTTGAAGGCCATTTAAATAATAATCAGTTTTACTATTAGGCTATGCTCGTCAAAGTTTCCAAAATGCATCATAGGAAAGTTAGTCGACGCAACGCTGCTGCCTTCCCTTCCTTTCCATTTCCTAGCTAACCTCAATCTCATATGCATGTATAAGTAATCGAATGTTGTCCGGTAAACGGGATTTATTAGCTACTAAAGAAAGATAACCAACTGTTGAAGATAAAATAAATACGGGGCAGCAGTAGAAGATATAACATTTGGACTAACCATTGTAACAGTATAAAGTTGTGTTGATTCATAGCCATCTTGAGCATTACAATACAACTGTTGAATTTCTTCAGACTGAAGGCAGCATTTGATGAAGAAAAAGGCAGCAGACCTAACATTCAATACCCTACGGGATATACCTATAAACAACGGATCACACTGCAAAAATATCAACAAGTCAACATTATTAGACAGACACCTAGTTACTACAAGTTGGTAATTGAAGGCAATAGAAACCCATCCATTTCGTTAAAAATAGCTGTATTATTGACTAACAAATTCCATAGGCCTTGGGAAAAACCAAACATCGTTTTGCATGTTTGCTCATTACAAAATATATCTAGATCGCAATACACGCAACGTCAAATAGCTGTCAAGTCGCATATAGAATATGACAAATAAACATCGAAATTGGAAATAGGAAGACATAAACTGCAACATCATATTCATACCATTGTCAAGAACTCAGAAGAAGATATGCTGATGACACAACGTTTATAAAATTGATGTAGCTTACCAGCGATGTTGCAGGTACTCCAATTTCTTCAACTACTTCACGAATAATACTGTCAAACATCTCTTGTGAGACCTTCTTGTTAATAATGTCAGAGTCCACATTGTGTTCAGTGCTCTGATGAGATGTTATTCCAACTTCTTCAGGCTGTATTAGAGATTAATTGCAGAGTTAAGTCAAGGTGACCCATGATAATTAATTGTAAGCAAAAGAATGATAGATACTCAAAAGCTAAGGTAACCCATGATAGTTAATTGTAAGCAAAAGTATGAGAACTCAAATGCTGCAAAAGAATATTCCGCGAATGAATGACATGATCCTCAAAACAGTAACATCTGAAAGAGAAAATGTGTCAAAAAAATTAACAACATCGACAAATCATAACAATTCATATTCTTTACCTCTGGGTGGCCTCCAGGAAAAACAAAGTGTCCTGGAAATTCCCCAACATTATGACTTCTTTGCAACACAACTATTTTCTTGTCAGATGTCTCTACAATGGCACCATTACCCAGTGGATCAGACATATGCCGACACTGTGTAATATCATCTGTCAATTAAAAAGAAAAAGTATAATTGTACAAAACTTATGCCAAGTAAACTCAACAGACATTAGAAAAGAGAGATGGATGCAATAGGGAAACTTCATCCAATTCCTACTTCAATGCTTAATTTTATAATTTACAAATCAGGTAAATTGGGCTGCAATACATAGCCAAAACACAAATATGAACATTAGTAAACACATTATGGCTATCATGAACTTGATGGCCAGGAAATATAATTCTGGTAATAGGAGTATCTCTTGAAGACAAGAAAACAGCAAACGGACCAGACAATAGCTGAGAAGTTGTACAAGCTACAATATAATGAATGTATGGCACCTTATGAGCTGGTCAATCACGGATGCATCATACCTTACTATATAGCAACAGCATTACTATAGAGTTCAAATGAAATGATGCAAAACAGTACATAAAACTTGCTTTCTTTTTCAGAACGATAAAAGTGGTGATATCAAAATCTGCAGATTTGCTACAAGCACTTGGCGACCATTTCATCACAAACTTGCCAAGAGTGGGGGAAGCAGAGCACTTGCATGGCAGTCGATTGAGCAATTCTCCAAGAATGGAAATTTCATTGTGATACCAAAGTACCACTCTTCCAGCTTAGAAGTTCTTCAAACATGTGGTAGAAAAATGAGGTGCCCTAAGAGTATCTATAACTACAAAAATGGGTGCTTTCCAGAATACTATCATATGTTTAATTATGTTTCTTGGGATCTAAGTTGTACATGACAGCTAAATATAAAAGATTTAAATCTTTCACACAAGTAACTTTGTCATTACATATCTTCCAACTAGTGAAATTGAGCTTTCTTTATTGACGTTCCTCAATTTTGTTTTAATAGCCAAAAAAGTTCCTGGTGCTGATAAAAGCCTTTTTGATATTATTATGAATCAGCTACCACAACTGCCTCCATACTATTGGTAAATGATGCAAGAGAAGGAATTATAAGTTGCATTTATTTCATAAGGAGTAAAAGACAAACAAATAGATTGGACAAACATTCTAACATGGCTTTTAATATTTACACAAATAAATTTAAATGTGATATTTAAAAAATAATTAGACTACGATTAAGATACTATTAAATATATATGTTCTTAGGTTATTTGAAATAAATAGTACATAATTTATATAATTTCATATACAAACTATTTTTAATATTTTTAGTTTAATGAAAAGTTAATAATATTGTCTAAATTGTATCCTTATATTGAAAGATAAACAAATATTATATTTCCATGTATATAGCACGTGAATAAATATCTTACAACATTAGTCTAATTATTAGATGGATCAACCCCTATATTCTTGAGTCATAAACAAAATCAGTTTGGTGATGCCTGAAAGGGGAACTATGGAAGCTGTATTCCTAGTAAGCAGTTGGACAGACAAGTACAAATATTCAAGAAAGGACCTACATATAGTTGCAACTCACCTGACGAAAGCTTATCATAAATTACCAAGAGGGTGTGGAGAACAAGATGATTCTTGTCAAATGTTGAAGACATGTACGCACATTAATGTTAACCCCATAGTTGATAAAGGCGTGCCTCAGGCATATACTTCGAGTTTTTACCCTTCTACTTAGAGTTTATATCCTTTTATCCTAGAGTGATCATCAAGGACTTACTAAGAGTTTTTATCCTTTTACCATAGAATTAACGAGTTCATCAAGCATATACAAGATGGTATCTTGGTCCATGCTATTCACAAATGATACAATTCCTATGGATGAGACTAAGGAGGACGTGAATAGGAAATTGGAATTATAGCGACGTACCATAGAAGAGAAAGGTTGAAAGATACTATGCACATAAAGTTTAACTAGAGAAACACTAAGTTCGATATAGATGATCAAGTACCTCTTCCTCAGAAAGTACTGCTACAAATGATTTATTCATCATATTGTGGGAGATATGAAGAGGATATTAGACATGGGACTAAAGTAGAATGGTAGAAATAAGTGTTATCAGTTACGAGACAAAAATATGCCAAAAGAACTGAAAGGAAGAATTTATGGAAAAACTACTCACCTAGTAATGCTTTATGGAAGTGAGTGTTGGCTGAAGATAAAATATTTCAAAATGAGTATAGACAGATAGATAAGCATGACAAGTAAATAAGATGAAGAATGAGTGTATTTGAGGTGATTCAGACATGTTCAATCCCGGTCTATGAATGCTCTCATGTTGTAAATGGGAGAAGTCAAAGATTGATTTAGCTAATAAGGCTAAAGGAAGACCAAGGTTAAGAGGATGTGAAGCATGACCTTTGATTAGATAATAAGATATTTGAGAAGATCTTAAATAAACAAGAGTTGGAAAAGAAATGTACATAAACCGGTACCAATTAGTTGGAAATAGGGCTTGAATATCGTTTTTCTTATACTAATTCTCACCTGCTTAGTGTTTTGGGTCCTTGCGGCCTCACATTAACTAACGGCTTGTGTGGCTCATGAATTTGCACCAATCCTTGGTTAGCTTGCTTGAACGTGCCCCAAATAACAAAATAATCATATATGTTGGCCCCATGACCTTTGGTACCATCTTAAAACAAAAATATCTCAAAAATATTCCTTCAAAAACTGTTAGTTTCTAGAAAAAGCTCTAAAGTCTGAACATGCAAGACACATAACTTCATCATGGTAATAGAAGTAATAAGGATGTAATTCAAAAAATTCTTAGCACATAATGAATATGGCATACTACCTTCCAATGGAGCAATAAACTTTTCCCACAAAGGATTTAGGTTCGTCCCCACAAAAGTCCTGCGAAACACATAGATCCTCTTTAATCCTTTAATTCAGATGCACATCTCATTAATTAAGAAGAAAGCAGTGGAGAAGCTTCAAACCCAACAGATTTGTAGATAGTGATAAAATTATGCCAAAGCCAAGCTAACACTTTTAGCCTAAAATTAATGGTGAATTGAAGAGTTTCTTATCTTGCATTTAGCATCCTCTTATCATATAACAGTGAAGCATAACAAATAGTGGCCTCCATAGGCATACAAATTTTATTTTGAAATGTAAAAATGTAATGCAGAATTCAGAATATAACAATAATTGCAAGAAGCTAACTTGCGAGAGGCAAAGTAAAAGATATTGATAAACATTTAACTAGTCCTAATCTATCTCATTTAACGAAGTATTCAATTTATTCTTCTTTAAGAAACCGGTATTTACAAATTCATTAGAAGACACAAACGAACAGGCATGATCATAAATGAGAGAAAGGTCAAGACCTATAATCCGTCAAACCAAGGTGGAGGGATACATGATAATCTTGGTTAGCTCCAACTCCACTATGCAAATTATACCCTCCATACTGTCAAATTTTTGGACAAGACAACTGATAAGCATTTTCAATACATAAGAAAATGTGAACTATCTATTGGAGGATAATCTTTCGACATCAAAATGTAAAACATTAAGTAAATATAGGTCCACCAATATTTCCTGTTGCATTAATACTCACATCTCGTGCATGAAATGCCACAACTGAAGAGGTTTCTTCACTTATGTGGTGTAGAACAACTCTACAGATTAAATGCTCAATCTCATCAATAATGTAATCTCTGTACAATCTTAACCATTGAGGACATTGCAGACCCTTTAAAGATCTGTGGGACTAATGTTGTGAAGATTATACCACATGCACCTAATTTCAGTTCGCACATTGATAACGGCAATCATGTCACGTAAAACTTAAGACTATGCCTTACCATCTGAAAGTTTCTTTCTTCCTCTAGTAAAATAATAATAACTGCAGAGATTTAATGCTCATATCCTAATAAATTTGAAAAACAGAACAAAAAGGTAATCCAATATGAATTTTGTCGAAATGAATATTTGAAACAAAATAGAAAGGCAACAAGATCAACATACCCGGAACTTTGTTCCATTGTACAATGATGTATTCTTCTGAGATCTTTGTTCCCAAATCTACTTCAGTATTCATGAAACCAAAAATTATTCCAGAATCCATAAATTTGAACCTATTCAGAATAATAAACTACTTCAGCAGGACAATGGCGTGAATTTTCATTTTTTTAAAGGTAAGCCTATTGAAATGTCTTACTTAACTGATAGAACTAAAAACTCAAGCTGATAGTTAAGGATAACAACATCTTTTATATTAATCTCTGACACACTATCTCACACAAATGCCCCCCTTGAAGGGTGCACAACACGGAGTCCAACTCACTGTGTGTTTTTAATTCAACAAATATTAATGTTGCCAGTAACCGAAATCAGGGATCCTTTCAAACTCATGACACTCTTGTTAAATATCCCAAATTATTAACTTTGAAAAGCTAAATAGCTCCTTAAATATAGCAAGCAATCATATCCTTAAGGTGCATTTTGGGTTAGTTAGACTCTCCTAAGATGGTATTACAGCCAATGGTTGAGCAATGTTGGAAGCTTCCGCTGAAATGGCATCACGCACCAAATAAATTGGATCGTGAGGAGGGTGTTAAATATCCCGCATTGCTAAATAGCTCTTTAAATATAACAAGCAATACCATGTTACTTAACCGATTAAACTAAAAGTTTGAGGTGTGAATACCGTGGAGACTGCGTTTTCTAATTGAGCATCATCATGGGGAATTCTATCAAATGAAGGATCAAATACGACGGATACCTGAATTCGACAACGAAAGAAAGCAAATCAGAAAGACATACTGAATGAGATTGAAATGGAAGGAGGCAAAAGGTGAACCTGAGAAGGTGATAGAGCAGATGGGCACCACAGAAGCAGCTTGTAATCACATTTCGCCATTGACGCACACCAACTGTTTGCTCAAATTACTCAATACAACCACTAGTGACTTCACAATGGGGTGGTTTTTCTTAAACTGTGTCACACAGCTTCGATACGTCTGCAAATATTGAAGTTGTTAACACTTATTTCGATTACGTATGCTTTTATATAATGTAAATTAATATGTTGAACAAATTTGAATTGATAGTTATTTTATATTAGTTTTTGACAATCATTTTATTATGTTAAACTACAAGAAAATATTTGTTAAATCGTTTGGTAAATTTTGTTGGTGAAAGTAAATTTGTTTGAATAAAACTGGAAGCTAGCAAACGAAAACGGAGTTCGACAAGTGATGTGATACAAATTCTCAAAATAAGTATCCTTTGAATTGAAAGGCTAAAAAGAGCCAATTTAACCATATCAAATAGAACATTCGAACAAGTACTTACATAAAATCTTATTTATTTTTTATTTTTAAAAAGTTTAATACATATATAGTGTTATGGATTTGTCCGACTTTCAAATATCGACTTTTAAATGTTACAAACAATAATAAGTACTTGTCTAAACATATCAGACAACTCCTTATATTATTGTTCAACTATTATAAATAACTCATTATACTTATTAAAATTTACAAAAAAATCTCCCTTACCAAGGGTGGTTTGCCCCTACTAGGTGCTTTCATTCTTCTCATTCGCTGAAATCTCCCTTATAATTAGTGTTTCGGCCTCTCTAGTTTAGAAATTTATTAAGAAAATATGATTTCCAACAATAAGTTCGTTTGAATCTATAAAATAATGTTTCAAATATGCTAAATTTCGTCGAAAATTTGAAAGAATTCGTCTAAATTGCAAAAATTCATCTGAAATCTGCAATTTCGTCAAAATTTCCATTGTGGGAGAAAAAAAATTCTTCTAAGTGTTAAGTCGGTCTCCACGACATTCCAACTCTAGATTGACCATTATTTATAGCGGAATGAGAGTTTTTTTAGACATGTGGACACCTATTATTGGACTATGAACAAAGTCGGTTAAGAGTGATTGCTTAAAAGCTTTGGTTCACATGATGAACACACGTTCTTCATGTAACGATAATGCATATTCCTTTTGGTGATATCTACGGGTAGGATTTGACTACGGTATCCTTACAAGAAGAGTGATTGTCCCTTAGGGATTGTGCCACTTGTCCGTAGCTCTATTTTATGTGATATCATCTTCAAAAAGAATTCTCAGTTTTCATTTAATAACTCAAATCACCCCTGCTTTGATTAAGAAGAAGATGGTGAAAATTGATTATATATAATAAGAGATAAAAAACCAAATTAGCATAAACCAATTGGCAAATAAATGATTAAAAGAGGTTAGTATGAATAAATGTAGAAAATATTGAGTGAGAAAGAGAGAGATGAGAATAATTTGAAAAAAAGAGTGTAATATTATATGTGGAAGAGAAAGAAGAAAGGGACAAAAAATAAATGGGAGAGGGGAGCATGAAGGGTTAAAAGAAGGGTGCAATAAGTAGGGCAACATGGTTGGTTTATGTGTTTATTAGCTACCAAATACCATTTTCAACAACTGATCCTTTTGTCACATCGCCAGGCTTTCTATGTCTTTGCCTTTTTCTGTCTATTTTTTCTTAGCTGGACTTCTTTTTTTTTGTTTTCCGTGTTTATATACACCATCTATTATTTATTATTATTATTATTATTATTATAATAATTTTCTGTTTTGGCTATATTTTTATGCAAAGAACTAAAATTTGAATAACAAAAAAAGAACCTAACTGTATACATATACTATTGTTTTAGAAATGGAGAACAAATTCTTACTGGGAATATATAATGGGAGCTCTTATGTACACAATATATATGTTCATTTTACTGTATGTTAGAATTTTATTTTTTTTTGTAATATGGAGGGGTTAAGGACCTCGAAAAGCAAGAAAAGAAAGAAAAAAAAAAGAATTACATTTTATTTAATTAGTGGAAGTTGCTATATGCACTACGCTAGGTCTGTTTACTCTAATTAAGTTGAAATTCCATTTGATAAATGAGAGCTATTTCGACAATTTTAGTAAAAAAAATCAAACACACTGATATATCATATGACCTCAATGTAGTACCTCCCTCTAAGTAAATTATATAAATTTTTTTATTATAGTGATATAATAATATATAGATAATTTACTACTTCAGAAATTTAGCATAAATCAGTGTTGTGTTGTGTAGTATATATTTTCTCTTAATGACTATGAAAGGGTAGCCGGGCACTATAATAATAATAAGTATATATTTATTGGCAAAAGTTGTGGATGGATGGACCACACTCTTGCTCTAAAGTGTGTATTTAAATGCTACAATCAATATTTTTTCTGAACATACTGCAATATACATATATTTGGAATTTCATACAGTTATCCAAATAGAAATTTATATGTAAAATATACCAGATTGAGTTTAATGTTAAAATTAAACTTTATTTATTTACACATCAAGCAGCATTTTGAAGCCTAATTAATCTTATACAAAGGGGGGGTAGAAAACATTGGTCAAATCAAAATCAAACAATGTGTAGTACTAGCTGTTCATGCGACCTAGCAAATCACAAGTGCAAAAACTTATCTCATACTTATAATTCTTGCCACCAAAGTACAAATATGTATACAAGATATGGGACCAACAATTAAACCTCATCATCTTTTTGAGAAAAATAAAAATAAATTCTTATTGGCTTTTTCTAGACCATGTCATGATATATAATTTATGTGTAGTTTCTGGATTTATGCAGATTTTTCAAGTTTTTGGTTCATATATAGATTATTAAAAAAAGAAAGAGTAAAAAAAAAAAAAGAAGAGATTTAATATAATGAAATTAAGCAAGTTCAATAAAAGTGGTGCCGTCAATTAATGATACACTTGAAACATATTAATCAGAGAAGCAAGTACTGCTGGCTGGGCAATAGCATGTGTTTGATGGTCCATATATCATGACTCCATCTTGTCAAACTCATATATGTCTTTTTCCTTTCTTAATTAGCTTTAACATAAAAATATCTAACAACTAATTAAAACATACACTTATCAAACACAGAAGCTGGCATCACAATATTCACCATTCAAAATTTTCAATCAAATGTTGAAAAAATAGAATTCTAATGCAAATGCAATTGCAAATATAAATAAATGACTAAAATATATATGTGTCACTTAAGAAAATAAATGTCTGTTACCAATATTTTCAATTTGGAGAAATTTTGAATCCTGACAGAATCAGCTTTTTACTGCTTCAGATTACATTTCTCCAAAAAAACTGCTTCAAATTATAAAATTAATTATAGGCCTGGATTCTTTTCCCCCTTCCATGCCAAAACAATGTCATTTGATTTAGATAAAAATAAAATAAATATGCACCATTCGGCATCGTTGGGAATAATTAGGGATGGTTAGATGAACAATAATTAAGGAAACCACCCACTAAATGTTGTATTGTAAGGGATGGTTTAGCTCGGTCGGTCGAGGGCGTGTTGTTGATACGTACCCTGCACGCCCATGTATTTGCTTCCGAACTCATATAAGAGTCCCGTTTTTACGGATTTTGTACCATTCTTACATTAAAAACTTACCTACATCTTTTCTAAAATATTAGAGGTAAAAAGATAAAAATGTACCCACCAAATGAATTATAAATCACAACGGAAAAAATATAAAAAATACTAAGAAAATGGAGTAGAAGGACATTGTGCCAAGTAGATAAATTGGAAGTAAAATCTTATTGGGTTATGAAATCCACAAAGGGATTCAACAATAATCACCACAACATAAAGAAGAAGTAATATTGTACAAATTCAAATTGAAATCTAAAAATATCAAATAGTAAGAGTATTAATTCAAGAAATAATAAAAAATAAATTACCCTTTATGATAAAAAAAAAAAGTAAAAAAAAATAAAAAATCATTGATCCTTTAAGGAGGCATAACGAAGGTAGATTCATCTTCATTATTAATCCACCCAAACTTCTCCATGAAAGGATTGGCCAATGAATTAGGTGGATAGGAATCAATGCATTCTCTCCATGCATTATTTGAATCATTTAAATCTCTTACCACTTCCCATAAACAGCTGTTACATTTAAACCCTGCCCCAAAACTTATCATCAACACTCTATCTCCTTTCTTCAATCTTTTTTTAGCTTCCATATACCCTAACACATACCACAAACTACTTGCCGATGTGTTCCCGTATCGATGCAATGTCATTCGTGCCGGTTCTAGATCATACTCGTTCAACTCTAGGTTCATCCCTATTCCATCTATCACTGCTTTCCCCCCGGTGTGGATGCAAAAATGATCCACTCCCGTCTTGAAATCGATCACTGCACGCCCCGATCCTCCTTTTGTTTGACTCCATTTTCGAATGTACGTCACCGCTAGGAACCTTAAGAGTTCCCTTATAGGCAAGATCTTCGGAGATATTTCGCGGAGATTGTCTATGAATGCTCTTGTCGCGGCTTTTGGGAGGTCTTTCCCCAAGTGAAACCCTAGACGGCCGACCTCATCCTCCTTTTGGAAACAACAGTTGTATGACTCGTCCCGTCCGCCATGATGTGTCCTCACTAGACATTTTAGTTTGAACATTGCTTTGTCTTTTAGGGAACTTTTGTTTGTTAAGAGCATTGCACATCCACCCGAACGAAACAAACAATTCGCGAGAATCATGGATCTGTCATTGCCTGCGTACCAATTCGGACTCAAAGACTCGGAAGTTACGACTAGCGCGAAAATGTTCTTCCGAGTCTTGAATACGTTTTGAGCAATGTTGACCGATATAAGACTCGCACTACATCCCATACCGGTTAGATTGTAGCACTTGATGTCTTCCCTCATTTTATAACGGTTTATGATTCTTGAACATAAAGATGGTACTATAGATAACATTGAGATATTGACTATAAGAACATCAATTTCTTGAGGGGAAATTCCTGACCTTTTTAAGAGGTTATTAATGCTCTCTTCAAAGAAGTCTTCCATCTCTACGACTCCATCTTCATATGTAGGACTCTCTTCTCGGCCTTCGAAAACCATTTTCGGTGCATAAGTTTGTTCTCCAAGGCCGGAGCTGACTATGGCTTTCAGGAGGAACTTATACTCGTTTAGACCGAGATTCGTGTTCCTCTTGATGACTTCACCGCAGAACTCGGTGTTGAGCCTTCGTTCGTCTGATGGTTTGTAGCATTCATAGTCGAGAATGTAGCATTCTTGGTGTCTTTTTCCATCTATCCATCTCCAAATTAAGAAGAGGAGATACAAGGTCAAGAATGCATACATTGTCAAGAGCAAATCCATCAAAGGAAAAAAAAGAAAGAAAAAAAGAAAGAAAGAAAGAAAGAGGAAAGCAAGAAAGAAAGAGTAATTAATGGGAAGAAGGTAAAGAGAGAAGATGGAGAGGGAGAGAGGAAAATGGGGTGTGTCTTTATGTTTGTGTTTAAGTGTAGGACTCAAATTTGTTAGGATGGAAATCAAAAAACGGAAGACTTCTTATAAGGAGCATGGTTTCAAAACCGGTCCGGTCGACTCGGTTAAACCAGATTTAATAAGCAAACCGATTTCGAAAAACATAAAATATTCGTAAGTTGCTTGTAACCATAAAATTTTACCCATCCAGGTTATTTAGCCGGTGGTCTATAAATCAAGACACGTTTTTATGGGTTGAAATAGGTTTAACTTTTTAATTTTTTATACCGAATCATATGAATTCACGTCACTCACATACTGATGTGGTAGCTTTTCATCGGACTAGATCAGTACTAGTCGAGGTCTATACTAATTTTTTCATAAATTACTAACATTGGAGAAATACACACATGCATATATATCTACATAAGAGATGATTAATATAAAAATAAATAAATATAAATACTAGTATACATTTATTGACATAAGGTGTGTTGAACCAAGAATATTTAAAAAATTCTCCTTGGCAATGTTTGCAGTATAATTATACTACTATTCTTTTTATTTATTTTTGACAAGTATACTACTATCTTTTAAATATGATATATTAGTTAATTAACTTATTAATATTTTAAATGTCGAACACGATTCAAGTCTTACAATCGACAAAAGTAAAACTTAAGAAAAAAAATATTAACAAATATTAAAATATTTATGTTTTTAAAAACTTTTATATATTATAATTCTTCTTAGGATCTATAGATAGTCACATTCTTTTCTTCATAATATTTGTAATAATTTGTTTTCTTTTCAAAAAATTACACTTATATTAAATAGTAAAGAAAATTTTCACTTTGATACGATTCAAACTCAAAATCATACATAAAATCTTTAACCATTAAGTTAAGACCTACACCACATAACTTATTTAAAATAACTAAAAAAATACGAAAACATAAAGCCAACTAATCCTCAATTAACCTTAAATAATTTTCAGAGGCACTAGCTACTCGACGTCTACATCGAGCTTTCTACAACACTTTCAATTTCTTCAAAGTCATCAAATCCATTGAACCAAGAGTTTATCTTAGTAATCCAAGCTCATTTTGCTGTCTGCTAAAATTTCATTAACAAATAAAGTTGTTAAAATCCAAACCGTCAACAATTTGATGTAAAAGAATCTCATAAAAAGCATTTAACTAAAATGTTAAACTAAATAATATTATTATCAGATTTCGCCTCCAATTTTTCTGAATTTTTATCTTTTTCAATTTGGTATTTCTTGGTTGTTTTTGTCTTTTTTCATGAAAACTGTTTTGAAAATTACTATTTTAATTGGTTGAACTAAAAACTCGAGTTTATAGTTAAAACAAAAATATGGTAAATTTATATAGTACATATTCCCTCATATGCAAATTCCTATTAGCTTGAAGTATGCACGACATATGCCTATCACACAATATATTTTTAATTCACCAATAAATATGGTTGCCAAGACTCGATCTCAAGACTTTTCAATCGCAAAGTTTCTGATACTATATTACTTAACCGATTGAATTAAATATTCGAGTTTTAAATTAAGACTAAGTTATGATTCATACATCGATTTCTCATAAAAACTATGATAAAGGAAAATGGAGAATGAGTTGGACATGTGAAGATATGCATAGGAAATATTTGGGCAAAGCTCAACTCCCACCAACTGATGATACTTTCGTATCAGTCTAATTTATTGCAAATTTCCACTTTAATTACTCTCATCACACTTATAGCATGTGAATGATATCAAAGGAGAAGAGAGACTTCATTGATGCAATTAAAACCCAAACTCAAACTCAAACTCAAACCCATTTCTTCTTCTTTCCATTTACTGCCATGCTTTTCTCTTTTTTTCTATACCTCTACATAAAGTGCACAATGCGCACCCCATTCTTAAAATGAAAAAAAGATAATATTATTTAAATATAAAAAAAAACCCATTTAAATTTAATCTAGTTAGCGTCAGCTACATGATCTTCCACTCTCTCTTTTCAAATTTGCTTACAAAAGCCATTATACTTCACAGTTAGTAGCTTACCCAACGTATGTATGTAACCCCTCATTTAAGACAGGTAAGGGAGTAGTTACCATCCCAAATTATCATTTTTCTATTATTAATCATTCAAATTTTAGGATTAATTACATCCACGACCCCTCAACGTTGCTCTTATTTCCGTTTTAATCGCTGAATTTTAAAAATTAAGCATAAGGACACATTTTACAGTTGATTAAAATGATCACTCCGTGTATAGCAGACAATCTTCAATATTATATATGGTGTCAAAAGAAATTATATATATCATAAGGAACTTTAGATTTTAACTTTTTTTATTTGTGAGGTAAATTAGGTGTTTTTAATTTGTTTAAAACATGAACTAGGAAAAGTTGCCAAAATAGTAACGTGGAAAATTTTGAAAATAGTAATTTCATCGAAAACATTCTAAATAACTCTAATTTTTGAAATTTTAAATTAGATAGCCGAAAGTTTCTTTAACATAGTTAACAATAAGAAAAAGTCCCTATATATGAGTAAAATACAAAACTTAGTGACCATAAAATGTTATGTTTGAAAATTCAAAGTCCATAATAAAAATTAATGCAAGGTATGTAGGCACAGATGTAATTTACCCTAATTTATTAATATGCTTCAGAAATAAGTTGGTTACCAAATATATGTACACATAAAAGAAATACGGTGCTTTAAATTGTGAACCTAAATCACCAACTTAGCTAGGTAGCTAACATGCAATAATAGGAAGGTACAACTTATCTTTCTAGTTTTAGAGTCGATTAGTTATATTCTGTTCTGCAGAAAAAAGAAACAAATTCATAAATTTTTAACGAGTTTAAATTGTTAAAGAAATATGGAATTTGATTTTTTATTTATTTATAATGGGATAACAATTAAGACTCATATCATATTTGAACCAACCTTAACTAGTAAAGAATAATTCTTGAATATCACTAATCTAGAATTATAATATTAATATTTTTATGCACATCAAGATAAGAACAATCTTAATTAGGATAAAGATAAACAAGATTAGGACTTGGCAATCTATGAATATGTAGCATAATTAATGAAAGAGTTGAGAATTCAACGATAGTTTCATTAAAGACTCCCTCTGAATGTTCTCAGCGGCCACTTTTTTTTTATTCCGATTAACCATTTGATTGACTATAAAACTGAAGCTGACAAAAGTCAAAATAAATAAATAAATCAACAATATTCCTCAAACTTCGAAGGTTAATTGGACTTGAGAATGAGAAGTTGAGAACCTGTAAACTAAATAGTTGAACTGACAACTTGTATATTTTATATATATAGTTGACTTCTTATATGACCAATTAATATGTTAGGTGAATCTTTTTCTTTTTTCCATGAATTCAAGCAAGCTTTGTATTTATGATCCGTATTTGCATTCTAATTGCTTCATTTTCGAAATTGAGTACTCCTAATCTCAGAACTCAAGTGTGATTTTATCATTCATATAATCATTGTTAAGTTTGCAAGTTGAACTGATTTGTACCTGCAGTTATGAGAAGCGCCATGATGAATCTAGTTATTCACATTCTATTACATGTGCTTATATTATCAGTAATTAGTTTTTCAAATTTTATTTGAGGTCATTAGTGGTTGTTTTGAAGTGTTAATATATAGTAATCATATTGGTAGAAGGTGTAAATTGAGTGGTTTTTATGTTACATTTTGAAATTCGATAGTCATATTATAAAAATGAGTAAAGTTTTGAGGGCATTCATATAATTCACTTGTAGAATCAGTTCAATCATATAAATATTACATATATAACTGTATCATTTATATTATTAGAAGTATAATTGCTTTTGATTCTCAATGCTGGTCATGAGATGTTTTATTAATCCAAAAATTCATTTAACATAATCTTCAATGTACTAGAAGTTCGTCTTTGCCTTACTAACAGTGATCTCACTGAATTTTTGTTTAACATTAAAAATAATGCTTTTTTAATTATAGGGAGAAGAAACAAAAATCGAGGATAATGTCAGACATTCCAACTAAATTGACAATAGGGTTGGAAACAGTTCAGTCTAGTTCAGAGATTATAAATCTTTCAAAATTAGTTTTGGAAAAAAAATATATAATAAAAGTTATATGAAATAATAACAAGCAGTGTTCTAAAAATCGGCCGAGTTGACTGATTAATCGGTAAAATTGAGTATAGCGTACCGATTTTAGTGAATAGGTCGTTTTAAATCGGTCAATCGATTTATGACCGATTCAGAAAAAATTAGCCCAATTAAGAAAATTTTGGCCCAAATAAAAATGGCCCGTACAATTTTAATTAAATAATTAATTTTTAAAAATAACAAAATAAAACAAAAAATCCCTAAAATACTCAAATTACAACATTTTAACCACTAGCAAATTGAAAATTATGAATTTGGAGAACAATATATGGTTGAATAAGAGCATCTAAATATGTTACGTTAATTTGTTGGTAATTGTTTTTTTGTTAGAATATTAATGTAATAACATCGAAATATTTATGTTTGAATAAGAGCATCTAAATATGTTACGTTATATTTATTATTATCATTTTAGACAAAAATAGTTATTATTTTTAGGTAGTTTGGTCAATATATTTTGTTTTCTAACATGAGTTTTTATGTTTTTTTAAAAAATATTTATATAATTTATTTAAAATAATTAAAAAATAGAAAAATACAAAACCGATTAATCCCCGATTCATCATTTGGATCACTGACCACGCCGCGACCGCATAGCGATTTTTAGAACACTGATAACAAGTATTAAACACATATAATGTAAAAAGGTTTAGGTCCTTTCCTCATTTTCCTTATTAATTTGATCATTGTAATGGTTGTTAGTTCTCAGACCTTATTTAGATCACATTTAGTTTATCTTATGCAAATCGCGGCTTCAGACTGATATCATTAAATCCACCAATATCAATGGTGCAATGAGCATATGGATCGGACAAATTCTTTTGGAGTGTTTTGTCCATCTTAGTTAAATTTAGTAGCATGTTGTCAAAAATGTATAAAAATTTAAATAGGCTAATCTAATGGCATAACTTTGTAATTATCCCCAAGTTTTTCTATCAGCAATAAAAGTTAGTTATTAAATACTACTCCTAATTACCAACTCCTGCTAAAAAGAATAAGATTGCACTAATCGTTGTCATTACGCATTTTATGAATACTAATTTGTCTCTAATAATGGAACATTTGCTAATTAACCTCCAAATGATATATAGGTACAGCTAGGTTGACTAGTGTTTGCTTAATATTTTTGCATCATATCATTATGAATATTTATGGGAAAAACAAGTACTAAACACATATTTATGAAACCGAAAAGAACCTCCTATTTCTGCTAATTTCAGTTGTAATTATTAATTTGAACAGCCCCTTCGGCTAATTGATTGAAGTCATGTGGGAAACAACTAAACATTATTGATGTATAAGTGATTTTTTTTTCTTTGATGGATCTTTGAAGGTTGATAATTAAGTGACACCAAATATAGATAGAGATTGAAAAGACTTATTTTTTCTTTTTAAAAATGACCTGCTTTTAATTGTAAAATTCTATATTTTGTTGTAATATTGTGATAAAAATAAAAACTATACATAAAAATGGCAGCAATAGTAAGGGCGGACTCAAAATTTGAGGTTTGGAGGGGTCAGTTTTAGCTCTTTACATCGATTTTTTTTTCTCCATATACGTAAGATACAATTAAAAGTAAACTATATAAAATTGTAATTGTTTCAGAAAAAAAAAACTATAAGTTTGAAGAGTTGAATTCTTAAGTTTGAAGAGTTTCAAAAAAATACTCTCAACCTCTCTTTATCTCCAACAAGGTAGTGTTCTTTATGTTTTTAGTTCATTTCAGTTCAATAATTTTCAGTAAATTCGCTTCAGCTCAGTTCAGTAAATTTCAGCTTAGTACTTTAATTTTTAGTCATAAAGAACATATGTCTAATATGAGACTGGAATCCGTCTAGAATTCGACAAAAGCTTCTCTATCTCTTCTCACGTGGTTCGTTGCACCTGAATCAACAACCCACAAAAGATCAAATTCAATCGTTCTAACAATACTAGATACATAAAGTTCAGTCACACATGAGCTCATCAGATGTACCTTGATGTATAGTCACTTGTATAATGCCCCTTAAGCTTATAGTTGAAACATTTTACATGTGAAATATTAGGCTTCTTCTTGTTCTTCGCTTCTTCTCTTTGGGTCCTTTTGGGTCCTTTTGCTTTCTATAGATCTTTCTCCAATTCTTTACCCTTGCCATTAGAGATCTTGCACTTCTGGCCTTCTTCCCTAAAACGCCTCCGCCTGTAGTAAGAACCCGCATAGTGAGTTTCAGCGTTGACCTTGATCGATGCAAGGCGTCCTCCTCGAGTTCGAGGTGGCGAAGAACATCATCAAAGGTTGTGATACCTTCAGTGTGCATCAGGTGCATCTTCATATGCTCCCAACTATTCGGTAAAGAACGGATAACAACTTGCACTTTCTGCTCCTCGGTCAGCATGTGACATGCTTCACTGAGTTCATTGACCATATTATGCATTTCTCTCAAATATGCTTCCTTATAGTGCGATCCAATCGTTTCTTGTGACTATCTACTTGATAGTGGGAGACATGGCTTCGAACTTCTCCTTCAAGGAATCTCACAGTGCCTTGGCAGTCTCAAGCTTACAAATTGTCGAGTGAACTCATCATGCATTGAGCTTATGGGAAAATATATGCAATGGAATCTTTTTCTTCCATGCCAAATTAATATCTTTGTCCCTTCGATGCTGAGCAATAACGCCTTCCTCGAGCATAGTCACAACTTCTTCCAAGGTGTCTAGAACCTCTTGTTCTTCCAACACATATTTAGTTTTTGTTTCCCATACGTTGTTGTTATCCCCAATTAAGTTTCAGGTCCTTGTTAAATTCATTTACAATCGATTTTCTAGCTGTAGTCATTGTTGATAGGGGGTGCAATGGAATTGCACGTCTTATTAAGAAGTTCTAAAGGTTTAATACACGCCTTAAATTCTCTTAGCAACCTATATCCATCTAAAAAGTTTAATACTGATAGGAATGACTCGAATCACCCTTTACACTTTAATGGTTACCATATTGGGTAGATATTTTATGCTTTGAGAATTTTATGATACCTCGCGTAACAAGTTTTTGTAATATCTTACAAGTGGTGGTTGTGATGAAATCTAATGAGTTTGAGTTTATTATGCTTTATGTTGAGGCAAGTCTCACTTTTAGGTTCATCATGAAAAGGCAAATCATATATGTATAATCAAAAGCATAATAACAATTCAAAACAACTCGTTGAACTAACTGATCAAAATTTCATTTAATAACCAAAAAGAATCATCCAACCATAGTTGGATAAAAATGAAAACGAGCTACTTGTTCTAAAAACGATAAAACAAAACTAACGTGAAAGTTTTCACAAGAAATTCTGTAATTCATAATTTTAAAGAGAAACAAAAAATACACAACCCCAAACACCTAAACAAGAACTACTCAAAACCCCTCGGGTTGAAACCATAATGACAAACTTTCCGCGAAAAACTGCTAAAAACTTCATAACACATCTTTCATGTGAAGAGTCCATGAAGGTGATCAGATCCCCTCTTGTAAATGGGAGTCTTGATTTCTCTTCCAAATCTCAACATCATTCCTTTATGACCCAATGGGAAGGGAACACATAGGTCATCTAGATCATCTGAAAAGATGTGAACAGATCAATCAAAATTCATGTGAGATCTTATCCAACTACTAAAATACATATGATTGAGCTTTGGTACGCTTTAGCATGCCTTGAAGTTTATGTTCTTTCACAATAGTAGCAACGTGACTTTTTTCTTTTCTTTTATTCATGATTAACTGAAATATACAATATATTTACAGAAACGTCGTTAATAAAACCACGTTGTCTTGAGCCGTTTTCGCATAAAATTATTTCACCTATTAAAAGTTGTTCTCAACCTCAAATATCTCAAGTGTTTGGTAAGCATGCTTAATTGATTTTGGTGGCAAATGATGTTACCATATCATGTACTACATCAAAGTAATAAATATTTATGTAACTGTATCCATACAATATTGCAATGATAGCAATGTTAAGGATAACAATAGCTACATATATATCAAAAAACATGCTATAATACAAGATATATTATCTATTTTTAATAATATATAGTTCAAATTTGACAATTCAAAATTGAAATCCAAATTTTAACTTTATCGATCTCTAACAAAAGCTATTCTCGAATTGAGCTTTCGGTTAAATCGATTTGTTGAAAATATGGAGTGAAATCAGTAATTTGGCATATGATCCATCAATTCTCATTAAAAGAAAGACCACAAATTTCCAACTGGAAGATGAATGTGATATGTAAATGTTATGGTTGTTAAATGATGATAATGTCATAATGACAACTATATATATATGGAAAATAGTGATTCCGTTACAACTTGGATTGATTTGATGTTATTAATTTGTATAGCAAGCATTATCTTCTTAATTTTAGACAATCTGTTGGTTACTTTTTGTTTGTTATTGCAACTCCCAACTAATTCTTCTAGACCAATACTTAATACTTCCTTTGGTTCTAACTTTAGAAAAACGGAAATGGATAAGAATATGTATAAAATGAAGGCATAATGTTGACTTAAATAAGTGATGCATCAAGTTTAATATACATACATTTAATGGTTCATACTTGCAGTTTCAAATGTGTTACTTAAATTCATATTCTATGGTATCAACTTGTTAATAGACAGTGAATGTTTAATAAATAATCTTGAATACTTCATTGCAAATTGCTGATTTTATATATAAATGTATAATGCACTTAAATAGAGTCTGGCTTAGTTGTTTTTCTCTGAACAATGTTCTTTTTAATCAGGGGAATAGAACTACAAATTAATTGGGTGAGGTTGGCTCAGATATTTATATACAACAAGAGTTAGGGCATGTTCTCACTACTTTCGGTTTGGTTCTCAGAGAAACCCAACAAATTTGAAAACTGAATTAGCTTAATCTATCTTATTTTATTTCGATATTTTAGTCTATTAATTAGTATAGAATTATATTTACAATTATGCATTTAGGATTAAAATTTTGTAGTTAAAAGAAATATAAAAAAGTTCAAATAAATTCATAATTCAGTTTCAAATCCAATCAAACCATAACAATCTGAAATATTTCGGTTCAAGTTGAGCCGAATCGGATTAAAATTTGGTTTGGTTTGGATCATGAAAAATGCTTTTGTCCGGTTCACGCCAATTCAGTTTGGTTCAATATTAAATTTGAACCGGACCGTGCTCACCCTTAATTGAGAACTCATTGTTGATCCCAAATAAGCTATTAGAGGTTCTAGATAAGAGTGATAAAACTACCGGAGATTCTAAACTTAATAAAATTCCAAAGACAACAACAGTACTAAAGTCCCGTTTTTTATGGCTAAACTGAACTGAATTGAATTGCTGAATTGGCTGAAGTTGGATGACTGCAGAACTAAATTTGGTTGAACTAAATTGGATTTTGCTGAAACAAGTAAAAAAGAACAAGGCCTAAGAGACTCAAAAGCAATAGCGTTTCTGAATCAACGCTTCCTAACTTTCTATCAATACCCATTAGTGCAGAGCATCAATAGAGTATTATCAGAAGCTCTAGATAGTCTGCAATTGAGTTAAGATGGAGATTTTAGATATAAACACTAAATAAGCAAAATATAATGCAAAACGGATATATTCAGAACACATAAGGAATAAGACAGTCGATATAAATATACAAGAATTCATCAAAAGAAAGAAAATTTACAAGAATTCAACTCTAAATGAGCCTTGTTATAAAAAAAAAACAAACTTTTGAATGATCCTAAAAAGAGAGGCATCCAAGTCTATTTTCTTCAAAACAAAGTTGACTTATCCTCGGATCTATTCTTCACCTTTTGATCCACTTTGGATCCTCCTTCCATCTGGTGGACTATGTCAATATGTCATGTTTTACCAGGTAGATTCTCAACATCGTCAGCCGCAACATCTTTATTTTTCGTATTTCGTTTTAGTGGCATTGTTAGGTCCAATTAAAAGTGACAGAAACTATTTTGTCCTTTTTATTCCTGAAATGAGGGTAACCGAAGATTTGTACATAAATTCCAAAAGTTATATAATTTTACTTGGAAGACGATCATGTAAAAGCTAAAAAGACATAAGAAGTTTAAAGTTCGCAACTAATGCTAATGTACGAGATTAATAGAAACAATGCACCAAATTAAACTAAAATCTCTGAAATTTGAAATTTGAACTGAACTTTAAAGCATGAGAATCTTAAATCAAAACTTATTGGACTTGAAATAACAAAAACTAGATAATTTTGAAATTAAGACAATTACGATTGAAAGTGAATAAAGCTATTTTGATTATAGTTAATTTGTTGAGTTTGCTTTGTAGTTGAGTATTTTTGTGCGTTGGTGTGTTATTCTCTGCCATATGAATCTTCTATGGATATTGAAATTCTAGGTAACTCCTTCTCACATTATCTTAGTTTTTCTTGAGAAATTTTTACATTGTTAATCTTGAAATTCGAACCTAAAACCTTAAGTTTTCTTTTAGATCGTAATAATAATTAATTAAGCTATTGTTTGGTGGATACATAATCTTGTTTCTAGCTTCACAAAAGTGAAATTCAGATTTATTGGGTTGTATGACATTTCAACTTTTGGGCTTATTGGATAAAGGAAGGCCAAGCAAGATCGACAATTTGGGCCTTTAGTATTTTTAGGCCTTTCACAAGCTAGAAGTATCCAGCTTGAAGCTTGAAATCCTAGGACGAAGTGTAAAAAGTCCACCCTTCAAAGAAAAAAAAAAGGTGTAAAAGTCCATATTTATACACAATTTTTATTAATCAAACTTATCGAAACTAGTACAATAGATAAAGTCCATTGCACTCACACAATGGTGTAAAATTTCATCCAATGAATCCAGACCATTGTTTAACTTTGATAAGAGAAGTGGGAAATCTTTGTGAAGCATTTATAATTGAAGTGGAAGGTTTGTTAAATATTTGTAAACTTTTTATGCATTATACAAAACTTTGCAATTAACGTGAAAACTTTATGAAACGCTTTTTAAACATGTTTATCTTGAGAAATTACATTATGATGCACACCAAGTCATCAAATCACAATCAGATGTGATGTGTCAATAGCAATTAATATTATTACACTTGTCAATTAATTAAGTTTCTCAAATAATTAAAACAATAATTACCTTTTCTCACAGTAAAATCAATGTCACAGGATTTGTATCTGATTATATACTCGTCTCCAATCCATAGGTTTGATTCCTTTTGGATTTGGTATGAAGTATTACATAGAAACATGTAGAGAAAGTGAAAGAGGATAAATATGTTCTTCTAAGTTCTAACTTGGTTCGATTTGATTTTGCAATTGGAGAACCTTCATTGTAATGATGTGATTGGTCATGGCACATGATGTCTATTGTGACTTGGTGTGCCGGAAACATAGAGTTCTCTTAAAGTATTTGAATTTGAAATAAAGTATTTTTTAGCTTGGTTTAGTTATGACATATTTCACTTTTTAGGATGCATAAAAATCACCATTTTGCTTCTTTTTAAGAACAATTAAAATATGAACAACCAACAATAGTAAGAGATTCGTTTCAAAAAAAAAAAAAAACAATAGTCAGAAAGTTTAAAAGATGAATAGAACATCAAGAAAATTGCAAGAGCTAAAGTGGAAAGTAATAAATCAAGAAACTCAAAGCCATAAACAGTTTTAATATTATTGAGGGACAGTGATTAAAAAAAAGTGAAAAAATCTGTTATTGTCGACTTTGAATCAATCATGCATAGAAAACAAGAGTCCCTATCCTTAGGAGCAATTGATGCAATTTTTGTCTGGTGTTAACTCAGAATTTGATACTGTTAAGGATCAAATTTTGTTAATGGATCATCTTCCATCCATTAATATTGCTTACTCTATGTTGATGTGTATTGAAACTCAAAGGAGGACAAGCAATGGTGCTGATAGTAAAAGTGAGTTTGCTCATTTTTCATCTGGATCACAGGAAAATGGTGGTGGTGGAGATTTTCATTTACTGGCTCCAGTTCCAACTACAACAGAAATGCTCAGAGAAATAATAGAAATCTGGCAGCAGGAGGTGAAGGTTTCCAAAGACCAAATGGCAGAGGTTATAGCAGTGAATCTAAAGAAGACAAATATTGCAACTATTACAGGAAAGGAGGACATGATCATAGTGATTGTTTTCGTTTGAATGGATATCCAGAGTGGTTAAAGGCCAAAGAGTCGATGGTTCTGGTTCTGCCAAACATCAAGCTCATATGGCTAAGAAAACTCAGCAATGCTCTCTATTGGATGAATATGCTGCAAATTTTGAAGAAAGTAGTGACAACATCATTCAAGCCACAGCGCAGACAGAAACACATTGAAGAATAAAAGGCCACTAGAAGGTTCATCTACTAGTAAACTGAACTCTCATGAGTTTTCAGCTTTTGCAGGTGCTTGTGCAGATAGTTCAGGTTAAGGATGCTTGGGTGGTAGATTCTGGTGCTACCACTTATATAACCTATGATCTTAATTTGTTGCATGATATTACTCCTCCCAATACTCCTACAAAGGTGTATTTACCAAGTGGTGAAGTTAAAATGGTGGAGCTAATGGGGAAAGTGGAATTGGTGCAGGGTTTCATGTTGTTGCAGGTGCTATATGTCCCTACTTTCTATTACCATTTGATGTCAGTTAGTCAGTTATTGCATGATCAGTTTTATGCTTCAGAATGTGTGCTAATGAACAAGTCAGGTGTCAAGATTGCAAGAGCAACTTTGCAAAGGTTGTATTACTTGTCTCCAGCAGAATTTCAAGTTGCACATACAAGCTTGACAGTCATAAGCACAAATGATTTCACTATCAATAATGTGGACTTATGGCATAAAAGATTAGGGGACATATATCCCATACCTTGAGCATGTATCTATTTCCATTGCATGACACACAAATGATTAGCATCGACTATCATGAGGATTTTTAGCCCAGTTACCAAAGTTACAACGGTGAGAGTTTCTTGGGCAGTTGCTGTGATTAAGGGATGTGCAACACAACAAGTGGACATCAACAATGTCTATTTACATGGGGTCTGTAGATGAAGAATTATACATGGTCCCTCCAGAAGGTTATGCTGAGACAAATAAGGGGGATTGTGTGTAAGTTAACTAAGTCATTGTATGGATTAAAGCAGGTAGAAAATGGAACAAGGCCTGCAGTTGCTAGAAACAGGCTTTTCCAAATCAACCCATGAATATCGTCTATTTACCAGGCTCAAAGAAGGACAATCTGTAACGGTTATCTATGTGGATGATGTGCTCATATCAGACACTTCTATGCGACAGATAGAAGAAGTGAAGCAAGCTTTGCACAAAGCATACACTATTAAGGACTTAAGGGAGGCCAAGTTTGATTTTGGGCATTGAGCTAGCCAGATCACCAAGGGGAATGTTGATCTTTCAACAGAAGTATATCAAAGATTTGATATCTGATATGATGGGACTATGTGACAGATTGGAAAAGCACATTTACCATAGCCACTTCTACCGATATCAGATGATACCTAGGCCTTTCACTTCACTTACCTACGAGGTAAGGCTGAAAGTGATACGCACTTCAGAGTTAGGAAGCGAAGATCTGAATAGATCTGGTAGCGCCCTGCGCCTAATGAATTGTATTTCTTCAACACAAGGGTATCAGTGCTAGTTAACTCTTATATTTTAAAATAGAATCTATCCATTCCTACTGGGAGGGTGTGATATGGGTTTAAATGATGCAGTGGCTCAAAAAAGAAAAATGATGCAGTGGCTGTAACGAACCCTGGTGTTAAGTTTAACAGTAGTGCAAAGATGCTGCACAATTTAAAAGATTGGTGGATCAAGGACCTACTAAGTTTGATTGGTCATGTTGTTAAGTACCTCAAAGGTACATTGTCCACTGGTCTATTTTACTCTGCTGACCTGAGTCATGTAGAAGGTTTATGCGACTCAGATTTGGGGCGATACTAGGTAACTCGAAAGTTGCTTATTATGTGTTTATTGATGGGTACTTGCAGTCGAAGTTCAGATAAAGCTGAATATCGTGCTATGGCTATAGCATCATGCGAGTTAAAATGGCTGTCTCGAATGAGTCAGACATTCAGCCAGAGCTTCCAATTCCACTCAGATTTGACAATCAGCCAACAATTCATATTGCAGTTAATCCTGAACATGTCGAGATAAATTGACACATTGTTCGTGACCATCTTCAGCGAGGTTCTTTTGTGCACACCATATGTCACGGCTCATGAGCAGCTTGCAGACTTGCTAACATCCTGCCAAATGACTACAGATCATCAGTATACTCTACCTCAATTCACCATTTCATAATTTATACGGAAGTATTCGTAATCAAATGCAAGAAGCTATGAGCAAGATGAAGATAACGGCTTCATCTTGAGGAGGGGGTGTTAAGAAATAAGAACTTAATTCATATGGCCATTATGTAGTGGGCTTTTAGTTGGGTTTATTTTCTGTATTGGGTACCGTTTTGCTTACGTGGTGTAACAGATACTTTTGTATTCTCTTTTCTGTTTTACCGTTTGATATTGTTTTCGGTTGTAACTGACTCTATAAAGTCAGGCTCCTTCCTCTATGTTTGGTTAATACGAATATTGATCCTCTAAGATCTCTAGAGGTTTTTCACCTTTGACAGAACGAGGCATGATAACTTGTTGTGCTGGTGGCGGTTGATCGAAACCTGCAGTAAGTGTTGCAATAGCTGAAGATTTGGAAGCCGCTTTTGCTGAATCTGGAGACCCACCAGATTCTGGATAAACCTTTCTTACAACTGGTGGCGGAGTTGAAAGGTTCCTTGGTGCTAGGGTTCTAAAAAATTTAGCAGCTAGTGCATTGAAAGCTGGCAATCTTCCCCCGACTCAAACTCGGTCAGGACTGAAAGAAACGCTTCTGGAACGCTGTGATTTTTCCATAAGAGACAGGCGTCCTTCGTTTGGATTTCTAATCAAACATCATTTTATGTAATCAGAAAGGTACAATACCAGCGAACAAAGGCATATGATGTGGATGTAAAACAAGAAAGGAACTTACATCTATAACTGGAGTTCCGCCATTTGTATCAATTATAAGCTTTCTCTGAAATGAGTTCCCATGTATCTGCATCCAATTGATTCATGTAAAAGTAAGATCTCTTACGGAAATATCATACTTAACTACTTTAAAATCATTGTAATCTAACTTACCATTGCTTTTGCAGAGTTGCACGTCAAGAAACGTGCAAAGGAAGGTGGCTCATTCCCTTCTGTCACAAAATATATTGGAGTTTCACGTTATAACTTCTCGTATAGAAAGTCATTCAAGAAATTTCTGTCCAGAGCAATCAAGAATAAATGATTCAATTAGATGCAATTAAGAAAAATAGCACATTAACACAAAAAAGGGTATCATTATGGAATTTTCCACCGTGTCACTATCTAACGCATACCTCGCCAATTGATAAAGCATGTATTCTATTCGTAGAGTCTTGCCCCACCCAGACAAAGATGTTGGAGTGGCAATCCAAGATGAATATATCTTCGGTCATCAAATCATCTATAGCCTTTCCACAACTTCATGCTCTTCCGCGTTTGTGAGGTTCCCAGACCAAGTAAAGACAGCGGAAGTGAGAGGAATTCAGAGACGATGTGACCTGATTGTGCAAATGAGAAAGTAAATAACATATTATATACATAAAATAATTTTGAAAACCAACATCATGTACATATCAATGGAACCTAGTTTCAACATATACTAAGATTACACAAAATAATATGCAGGACAGCGAGAGTGTGGCAGTCCTTCTAAATTGAGTCATACAAACTGTAATGCCTTTTTCTCGAGTAATATACAATAGCGTAATGCAACTTCTGTCACTTTGAAAAACACCTTGCCTGTAGTAAAAACTCTTTTAGATAAAAAAAAAAAAGGTGGATGTATCTTAGCAGAGTCAAACTGTGACGTCCATGCAATTGTATTGTAAAATGTGAACATTTTTTTTCCACGGTGAAGATTTTCTAATTGAAGAACAATATGTAGAAACATGAGACGACTGGAGAAAAAGTTAAACATAAAACAGGTCGCACAAATTCCCAGAATACTCATCAAATGATGAAAAGAGTGCAAGTGACTTCGACCGAGTAAAAGTCGCATGCCTTTTGTAGTCAATCTTCTAGGCTCTAGCTTCAATATTTAGTATTAAAAAAAAGAATTATTCAGCAATGAAAAAACAGGAGACCATGACATACCGGTTCAACTTGTATTGCTTGCATATTATCTGGTCTAGAACCCTGAACATGGGATAATGCAACTCCATCCTCTTGATATGTCTCATCTTGAGTTCCTTCGCAATATAATTCTTGTACTCGGAGCTAAGACCACCCTGCTTTAGATTAGTTGGCTTGGTAGTGAGATTGAAAGAGGTCACGGCTAAATTATAAACAATGAATGGATGATTATGATACTTCCAACATATCTCCAAATTCCACAAACCTTAAAAATTATAAAGCTCTGGAAGATTGTAAAGAACTGAATTGGTTCACTTCCTTTATACAGCCGAGCCTAAAACATCAGTAAAAAAAAACTCATTATGAGATCCTAGAACACGTAATTTTTCAGCTTTATATGAGAGAGATCAATGGCTAAAGAAAACAACCTGGGCTGGGAGAAACTTTAATGATTCAACCATCCTGCTCGCTAACGAAAGAGAAGAAGCTCTTTCCTCCTGCAATTCGAAACAAATGCATTATAAGTGAACTATAGAATGATGCAAGTATAAATACTTAGTCTAACAAGAAGCTTGATTTCATCTTTTGCAAGTTTTTACTTCTAGCAACAAGAGAGACCAAAGGCAATCAAGTAAATCTGAAAGCAGGGTAAAAGAATTAATGCAAACGCATAGGCATTACAACAACACGGGAAGATAACTATAGATTGACATCGAAATGTGTACCACTAAACAATGAAGACGACTACTCCGACATCTCTATCAGATCATTCAATATCTCAGACACAGACGACTTCATGGTCTGGGCTACCGACGAAAGAGTCCCAAAATACTGCAGTTGGGATCCTCTTACTACCAAAGAAGAGACCTTAAACTACATCAACACCAAAGTCCTAACCCACCCTTGGTGCAAGCCAATATGCCTTAAAAACAGGCCCATAACCCATTGGGTACATTTAAGTGACCAAAAGTTCTGAAAATCGGGCCGAAGTTGGGTATGTTTTGGCCTTCAAATATATTGGGGGAAAGGGATTGCTACAAGGGCTTTGAAATTGGTGGGTAAGAGTATATTTGAAGAATACCCTGAATTGGAGAGACTTGAAGCTCTAGTAAAAACAGAAAGCTGTTAATACCTAGAGGAGCGATCTTAAGTCTTGCAAAAGTTTCATGCTCTGGCTCTTTCCTGAGAATATCAGCTGCAATTGGATCAGGTTGAACACCATGCATGTCCCCAGATACACTATGGAATCAAATCATGCTTGAGGCAGGTATAGGAAGCTGCTCCCCATTGGGAATGGAATTAATGTGTTCGCCTCCCTGCACAAGAGGTTCAAAAATAACAACACAAAGCTTCAAAACATGCAACAGAGAATAAAAAAAGTGAGAGCAATGTTTTCCATGATCACTGCTTTTACATGCTGCATGTAAATATGTCAAAACAGATTAGCTTATTAGAGAAGTGAGAGGTTTATTGACCATGCAACTAAAGAACAAGTAGTATAAGCAAATATAAACTTACAACAGTTCTGTTAGTATGCAGATATGAAGTATCAAGCTTAGAACTATCAGTCATATTATCTTCTTCATCTGATCCCTCAATACTTTCAAAGGCACTCGCACTTGCAATAGGAGACTTTGGAGAAGTTGGTCTAATAATACTCCCACTTCTCTTAGGCATTGCTTGGTTGGAGGTTTGAAGAGTTTCATTAAAGTAAGGGGAGGGGAGGTGAGTTAAGGGGAGGGAAGGTGAATTAGAGCTTACATATAAATCTTGCTTGGTTGGAGGTGGAGAATCATAAGGTTAATTAATCTTATGTTGTTTGTTTTGGAGGTTTTATAAAGTAAGGTTAAACATATTAACCTCCAAATCCCACCGATTTGGAGGAACCAAAAACCCAACCTTTAGGAAGACCACCAGCTTTTCCTACAAAAGAAGATGCCACATTATTCAGAAGGAAATATCACAACTTCTCACCCTCACAAGAAAACTAAGGCTACACTAAGCCAGAAAGATCAATACAGCATATAAACAAGCACACATACGCAAAAATGATATAGTGAACCCTAAACAAGTATAAGCACATGACAAATACTTCACCAAATTTAGTAGTTCTATCACCATCAAGGTCAGCAGAAGCTATCTTATTCTCAGTTGGATGTCATGTTACAGAAACCACAGTATCAGTGTGGCCATCTATTCTCTGAACCATTGTTTTCAGCTGCAGATCCCACAAGTATACACATTTGTCTTCTGATCCACTTACTATGTACTTCCCATTTGTCACTGAGAAGGTTGACGTTATGCAGTACATATTATTTGTATGCTCCTTGTACATGTTCAAGAACTTCCCCATCGAGTAATTCCACAGCTTCTGCATTAACAAACACATATCATTACATGAACCAAAAACTCATGCAAATATTAGGATTCTGGATGCTCAAAACCCAGATATTAAGAATTCATATCTTGCTTTCTTACAACATCACAAGTGAAATCTAAAAAATCAGGATAGATGGCCTTGTTTAATTTTTTATTGGGAAAAATTCCCCTGTATTTCATTTTGCCCTTTGTATAACTTGGTGAAATTTAGTTCATGAACTACTGTTGTTACAAAATGTGCCCCATTGATGAACACAGTCATCGATGTACTCTTTCACCTAAGGAACTTTGCTTCTTCATTCCAAGATAGTTTTTGATGGCTTTACAAATTTTATAAAGACAAACCTCCAATTTGGTGGAATTTAAACTAACCTTCATTTAATCTCTACAAAATTTTCCAAACTATCCTTGCATTATTTAGCCTTCACTTAACAAAAACTAAGGTGCCAAATCTCATCATATCGAAGTTTAAGAGCCAAAAATCAAAATACAACCAAGTAAGAACAAAGATTAGTAGGTGCATTAACATGATGAACTCTGATAATTTGAATGAAGGACCCTGAACGTTCTATTCTTATAATATTTATATACATAGGTTCAACTAAGATATTGAACTCGTCCAAATTTTACACTTTCACCCAACCATAGCATTTCTAACGCCATTGTAAAGGCGGATCAACAAATCCTATCTAGAATGGCCACTTCAATAATCCATGGGAGATAAACAGGTGATCTAAATGACTGAACATGGTGACGGAAAATGCATATTTTAGGGTGTGTTTGATAGGAAAGATGCATATTTTAGGTGCACTTTGAGGCATGTGGTTTTAATTCGCCCTACCAAAGACACCCTCATTGGGACTAGGTGATATATGATAGGATTTCCTCATATATTTAAGGACGGAAAATGGAGAAAGAAAGAAGGAAGAAAACTTACAAGAGTGCTACCAAGAGTGGAGACAAGGATGAATTTGCCAATAGGGGAGAACTCAAAACGAAACAGCAGGAGTCTTATCCTCAATAAGCGTCTTCAAGCAAAGTCCACGCCTCCCAAATTTTGCAACTCCCATCATGAGTCCCCGACACAATCAACGACCCATCCCGATTAAAATGCACCAACGACACCGGAAAAGAAGAAATACTAGAGTATGTAGTCACAACAAAACAGTTGATAATGTTCAAGACGATATGTAGTGGATCAAGAAGTCACATAGCATATCACCAATGCATAGTTAACATTTTCTGAGGATTCAGCCTGATGCCTGAAGCTGGTGAAATTAATAACGATAAAAAAAACTATTTGGACCGTGGAACGGGAGTCTTAATCGCACATTAACAAGAGGAACAACTGGACCAGCTACCTTCTATTGGTTATTAGATCAGATTAAAATCAAGCATGACCACAAATCAATAAAGCATACTTCCAAATTTTAAAACCAATATATGCTGGATGTGATTCGAAGTTTGTCACAAACTAATAGTAGGAATAGGTAAGGAATGTAAGCATCTCACAACTGGTCTTGGAAATTGAGTACAAGTGAACAAATTCAAAACATTTTGTCACTTATTATCTAGCTCTCAAGGTTAACTCATCAAATCGTGCCCAAACTTCTTCAAGCATTTGTAATCCTTGACATGTATACTGACATTCCAACCCGTGACATAAAATCGACAATTATCCGTCAAGTCGTAAATTGATCATATATTTCCAAGCAACCAGCGATAGTATAAACGAGACAAATTTGACGGACAAATCATAAATTAATCATATATTTCCAGGCAACTAAAGCGACAGTATAAATGGGACAATTATCCGTCAAATCACGAATTGATCATATATTTTCAGGCGACCTATGCAACAGTACAAACGGGACAATTATCCGTCAACTCGTAAACTGATCATATATTTCCAGTCAATGCAACAGTATAAACAGAACAATTATCCGTCAAATCGTAAATTAATCATACATTTCTAGGCAACCAAGGCGGGCAGTATAAGCAGGACAATTATCCGTCAAATCGCAAATTGATTATATATTTCCAGGCAACCAACGCGACAGTATAAATGGGACAATTATCCGTCAAATCGTAAATTGAATATTTCCAGGCAACCAACGCGACAATATAAACGGGACAATTGTCCGTCAAATTGTAAATCAATCTTATATTTCCAGGCAACATAAATGAAACAATTATCCGTCAAATCGTGAATTGATCATATATTTCCAGGCAACCAACGCGACAACATAAATGGGACAATTATCCGTCAAATCATAAATTGATCATAGGCAACCAACGCAACAGTATAAACGGGACAATTATCCGTCAAATGGTAAACTGATATTCAAAGATGGGCAACATAATATAGTACATAGAGTGTCTTATAAAGGGATTCTTTTCAAGTTTCAATTGAAGTTATCCTTGCAAATTATAACAATCACAGATATTCAAAAGACAACGAATGGACTGTTTTCATGTTTCAGTAAAGGTAAATTCGAATCACGGGACAGATATTCAGAGACAAGTTAAATAACGTAAAGTAATAGTGAGTTTGGGAGAAGCTATTTTCAAGTTTCAATTAAACTTATCCTCATCTTTACGGATAGTTCAAAATAAAACAAATCAGCAACTACGAAACCTAGATCCAACAATTTCGCAAGGTAAATATCGCAAACCCTAAATATAGATAAAAGGTTTTGTCGAAACCCTAGAATAATTTGGAACATACAACAGGATTCAATAATTCATCCAAACCCTAAATATAAGACAAGTAAATACGCACCACAAAATCAATCAATCCGATTGTTGCACCATCTCGAATCACCCAGAAAATCAGAGCCAACATTATTAATCAGAGGCAACATTATTAATTCAATTGTTGCACCATCTCGAATCCATCACATACGCAAAATTTTCAAAGATGCCCGAAATAAAGCATTGGAATGAAGTCAGTATGTTATGATTTCCCTATACAGTATGTTATTATTGCTCCCTATACAGTATGTTATGATTGTTCCCAAAACTTCTTTAGCTAACAGTCGTGATTGACTATCACCGTGATTTGTTAATTTCACACCACCACACAAGTGTCATATCTCATCTTAATCTAATTTATTCCCAGACAGTATGTTATTGATGTAATATTATTAGAAAATTGATGCTGTAGAGCCAACCTTTCAGATCCTCAATAGTATAACTATTTTCTCCAACCCAAACTATTTTACTGAAGTAAAATCTTGTATTAGCTTCATAATGGACACTGGTAAAAGAAATTAAATTCTCAAGTTCAGCAGACATCTTGTTCAAACAAGTTCTGTTTATCCTTGGAATAACATGAACTCCATCTGGTTGACAACAATTAAACACATAAAATTTACCTTCACTGTTACTCTCTGTCACAAAGTGAAAACTTGATATTCGTTATTCAGCCATCTGTAGCCAGAAAACTCAATACAACATATAACAAGCACACCCAAATACAAAAATGATATAGAGAACCGACGCGAAAGTATAAACGGGACAATTATCCAGCAGATCGTAAATTGATTATATATTTCCAGGCGACCAACGCGACAGTATAAAGGGACAATTATCCGTCAAATCATAGATCATATATTTCCAGGCAACCAGTATAAACGGGACAATTATTCGTCAAATCATAAATTGATCATATATTTCCAGGCAACCAATGCAACACTATAAATAGGACAATTATCCGTCAAATAAAAAATTGATCATATGTTTCCAGGCAACCAATGCGGAACAATTATCCGTCAAATCAATAGATCATATATTTACAGGCAACCAATGCAACAGTATAAACAAGACAATTATCCGTCAAATCATAAATTGATCATATATTCCCAGGCAACCAACGCGACAATATAAACGGGACAATTATCCGTCAAATTGTAAATTGATCATACATTTCCAGGCAACCAACGCGACAGTATAAAGGGACAATTATCCGTCAAATCATAGATCATATATTCCCAGGCAACCAACACAACAGTATAAACGGGACAAGAGGGACATAAGTGACATAGGATACAGCAGGGACATAGGATACATAGGATACAGCAGGGACATAGGATACATAGGATACAGCAGGGACATAGTATACATAGGATACAGCAGGGACATAGGATACATAGGATACAGCAGGGACATACATAAAGCATGGACATAAGGGACATAGATAAAGCATGGACATAAGGGATATAGATAAAGCAGGGACATAAGGGACCAATCTCACAACATATATAATAACCCGCGACATGGAATCAAGCTCAGAACATGTAATAAACCGTTTGCTCGATAGTCAGGAGCCATGCACAAAACTCCGTGAAGGACATTCCATCAAGAAATTGAACAGAACATGCAATTCGCAGAGAAAAGACCATAATACCAGCTGGATAATATATACTAAGTTAGGGACGGACTGTTTATATAAAGTTACAAACCGTTCATGCATGGATCATATATGTATTATACAAGTGTTAATGAATTGCCACAATCGAAGTTATCTTCAAAATGAAACGAAGCCCAGATCAGATTTCAGTGTAGAATAGTTCCCATTACCAGCAAAGACACCTTAACACATAGTAAGCAAGTATTGATGACTACTCACTAGGAAAGGAAAACAGTTCCAGCAACTATAACAGTAATGCATTGGATTCAAATGTATGATGAGGCACGCACATACCTCTTTTGCACTTCTCACATTCAGAGACGGGAAATATAACTGTTTTCAAGTTTGAATTTAACATGAAATAAACATTCAGAGACGGACTATATAATTCCGCAAGGTAAACATCGCAAACCCTAGAATCATATCATTTGGAACAGACATCAAAGTTGATTCAACACCACAATAATTTTATCCAAACCCTAAATAGAGATAAGAAAGTAATACGCACCACAAAATCAGAGGCAAGATTTTGATTTTCGTAACCCTAAATTGCACCATCTGGAATTCACCCACAAAATAAAAGACGCAAGATTTTGAATTCTGAAACCCTCAACAGCATCTCGAATTCATCACATACTGCAAAATTTAGGGGCAAGATTTAGATTTTCGTAACCCTAAATCGCATTTCACCAGCAAAATCAGACCAACATTTTGATTTTCGTAACCCTAAATCGCTCTGTTGCACCCAAATTTTATATACCGTAATCCTCAAATGAAGAAGCGTTGGAATGAAGTCAGTCTATTTACGAGTATTTATAGAGACTGGTTTACTATGTCGGTCGTATAAGCCCATTACATAAGGCCCCAAAATCATGAAGCATAAGCCCATTACATAAGGCCCATTATATATTTCTACCAGATAGAATATATTTAAATAGAATACTTTCTGCTGTCAAAAAAATAGAATACTTTCTTTTTCATAATAATAATCAAATTGAAAGATAGAATGTTGGTAGTATTATTTTTCTTTCTTTTTTATTCATCTTGCTTATATTTGATTTCGTATTTACAATAATAAATGACTTTTACTTTTCCTACAACTTTATATTAATTGCAAAAAATAAAATAAAATTAACAAGAAATAAATTCCTAATAAATCTAACATAAGCTCTAAGATTTATAGAACACAACCAAATTGATAGAACAATTTGTATTTCCAACTCTTTTACATAAATAATATGGAATAAATTTACTGAAAACAATTTAAATTTACAGAATAAAAAAATACAATGTAATTAGAAGAAAACACACCTTTATTAGAAAAATAAAAGATGATGAGTGGACTTGGTTTATACACTTTGTTGTACACACTTCCCTCCTCAGTTGTACAAATTACACCCTAAATCAACCTTCCTAATTCAAATTTCGAATTCTAAAAAAATAAAAACAAAAATTTCAAGCGCACAACAAACCTCTGCTCATAAATTTGGGGGGTTTAGGATATTCAGAAGTGACAGAACATCCCAAAAAACCATATGTTGTCTCCAGGGAAGAATTTGTACAAGCCTTTTCACAACTTCATGGAAACAACCTCATAATCTATTAGACAATGATAAACTATGAACAAATTTGAAAAGAACTAACAAAGTGAGAAATTTATTAATTTAATTACTTTTATTTGGTATTTTGTTTCCTCTTCATAGATATATCCCTGGTGCCTGCCAAAGCATATTCTTGCCATGTATGTCATAATCATTCTTTATACATTTTGTGTTTACTAAAAAGCAACTTCTTAACTCATCCCCTTCTCTAGTTGACATTTTCGTTTATCTTGAAATCATAAATTATTATTTATATACTGTATTCTTTTGAAACGGCCGTCAAGTACGAAACGACATTGGATTTACAATGTTCCCCCTAGATTTCTCCTGGAAAATTCAAAGAATAGTTATTTTATTTCTATTTTCCTTTTCCCACAAACTTTTATATTCTACCTGCTGTTATAATCATACTTTTCAAGATAAAATATTATACTTTGATCACCTATCATCGTTTAATCCTTCAAACAAAATCCCCCAACAAATAAAACATGTAAAAATTAAACATCAGAAATGAAAGAATTTGTATTATTCATCTTAACTACAAATGTATGTACTCTAGCTAAAAAAATTCCTTTTTATGTTTCCAATGTCCACAAAAAGAATTATAACAATAAACTAAAAGCTAACGCTAAGTTATCGACGATGCGTTCCTCCAGAAGAAACTGACGAAACACTTTCTGATTCGGTTCCAAAGAACAAATCGGATAAGTAATTCCCTAAATCATCAGGGGCGAATCTGACAATTTTTGAGTTATTTCCAAACTCGCTCTTCACCACTATCCGAAACTTTTCATAAAATTCCCGATATGCTGGAACAATCTTTTGCGCCACAGAAACTTTAATCTCGTCTCTTAATTTGGAGTCGGGCACAACCCACGATCTTTGCTTCTTATAAGCTTCTTCAAATGCGGAGTTAAATCTCTTAAACCGGTCACTCACTTCATGCATTGTCTTCACTGCGGTGAAATTCTGAGGCAATGAATCGAAAACCTTGCTCCATCCTGTGCGCTCGTAATTCGTCGAGTATTGTTTTACCTTGGCTTCGTGCTTAGCGATCCAATCGTCGCCAATGAGTAACTTCAGGCTCGATTTTCGGACTTTGCTAACCACATATTGGAGATTATTAGCCAAAAATAGATAAGAGAGAGATACATCCTTGTAAAGCTCTGCCTTGCCATCCAATTTGCAAAGCAGAACAAGGATAAGCCAAGCCATCCGTAATGAGATTGTAGAGGTACATATTCCATCACTTGGCACGGGGCTTCCGAAGTAAGATTCCGGTAACGGAGATGGCACCGTTAAAGGCCAATCAGCTACTATATCTGTCAGGACCCCAGTGTAATCTGCTAGGAACGCCACGTAATTCATAACGTACCGTGTTAGGGGGTGAACCCCGCCCCCTGGTACCGGGGTTTTTGAATGATCATTAGAAATTGCGGACTCGAAGTCCGTTAGCATTGTACGTACGCCTTCTCCGAGCTTGACTAGAGAATCAACAGCCTGTGATCGGACAGCTGAAGTAGACTCAAAACTGAAAATGAAATCAATTTCATTCCAGAGATCAGCTATGGCTTCGTAGAGGTCAAGAGTCCGGAACATCTTCTCGGGAGTTTTCTTGCATTTGGCTACACTTTCAGGGAATCCAAACAAGTTCAAGGCACCTTCTTTTGTAATCTCCGTAAAGCAAGACTCCCTCATCGAATCAGAAGAAGCGAAAACGTGATCACATAGAATCCGTTCGCCATGAAACAACGTTTTAACGGCTACTTTTACCGCGTATAACCAGTTCTTGATTTTCTTCTCAAGAACCTCCCAATCCATCTTCTGAACCCTAGCAAAAGTCAACCTATCAACTCCAAGATGATAAAGAGCCTCATCCACAATCGATTTCCTCACAATCTTATAAACATTCACACACTCTTTTCCATAACCAGAAGATATCATACAATCTGCAATCGACTTCAGGTCCGTCATCGCCATCAACGAGCCTCTCTCCATTTCTGAAACCGTGGTATCCCCGAATCTCGAGGAATCATCCTCAGATTCATCATCAAACTCTGAAACACTTGCTCTAGATGAAGAAGCATGGCTGGAAACCGATTCACCGTCAAGATAATCTCTATTCGTCTTGAGAATCTGATAGAACTCCCGCTCTAACCGCTTCATAGCCAACTGCATGAGATTCTGAGCTTTAACAAGTAATTCACAAGCAGGATTTTCCGCTATGTAATATTGCATAGCGGTCTGGAGACCTTTTATGGAGTTAATATACTGATTAGCTTCGTAACGGTCTCCAGAAAAAAGAGGAGTAACGCGAGGGTAATTTGAAGATAAATTACTAGTATCAAAATTCCATTTAGAAATGAGTGATTCCGCATTGTCGATATTCTCAACCATTAAGGTATCTGAGAATGTCTGACGATGAGGAGAGCGCATCGGAGACGAAGAAGGTGTCTCGTTGAAGAAAATTGTCCTCATTCCTTTACGGGGCATATCACGTCACGGGTACTCAAATATTGGGAAGAAGGAGATTAAGATTTAAGGGAGAAAATGATGAGGATGATAGAAGTTGAGGAGGGGGTATTTATAGAGAAAGAGGGTTTGACTGAGCATGTAGGACCTACTGCTAATGTGCGCGTTTTATGATGCTTCGTTTATGGACGGCTTTGTAATTTCATTTTGGCTTCTTCAAAACAGTCAAACCTCGCATTTTAATCTTTGTAATTAGTAGTGCTAATTAAGTTTTGTTTTTTTTTTGTTTTTGTGAAGATGAATTTAAATTGAATTTTGTTTGTTTGTGATATTTTAGTTATTAAAACAAATAAGGGAAAATAGAGACGTTGTGAAGATGATTTGTTGATATTTGTGAGTAATGTGAATTAGCAACAGTCTGGCGTACGTTGTCTCTCATTTATAAACTTAGTTGTGCAACATATTTTTACCAGTTGGATTGAAAATGAATGAGTTGACAACTATTTGTAATCTGTATCACATTATATTTGTGTGTCAATATTCTGTTTTTAGTGATGAATTCTGTTGAACTTTAATAAGTTACTATTGCTTTATTTCTTCATTAAGATGGTGCCATATCAACATCTTTGTAGATAGGCCCACCACCTAACCTCTAATTAGATGAAAGTTTTTTCTTTATTTTAACAAAAAATATTTAGTTAGGGTGGCCTATCCACTCGTAAAGCCAGAACAAAACACAGATTTCGATGAGGGTTTATAGTGGAGTTTACAAATTGCATACTAGTAAGAACTAAATTTTAACGAAGCGGAGATTCGAACCTCAAATCTTTCAAACAGAAAATGGAGCGCCTTACCATTTGAACCAACTCTTATTGGTACTGAATGAAAAGTTTGAAGAAAAGAGTTCAGAAGCTTAAATAAAAATTTATGTTTGGAAGGAAATGGTTAAAAGGTTAATTAATTTTGGATTCAAAATTAATCATTTTTTCCTGGACTTGTGTTTTCATGAGTATATAAGTTCCATTTAAACATGAGTGTTAATTCTTACTTACCCTTTCAAATCTTTTTAAATCCAGTATCCAATCAAAGCTAAAGAGTCTTACGAGTCATAACAATTTAATACATGCTTTGATTAAAGTCATGTTCTTTACGTCGTGATATAAGAAATGTGTTATGTTTGTCCAATAATAAAATTTAACATTTTTTGAACATAATTATGTTTTCGAAATTTTCACAAAACACTTTATCTGTAAAACAATGTTCGTATCTAAATATCTTTCTTTTTTCTGTAAAAAACATCTGATTTTATTTGTTAGGCTTTGATTTTATTTGTCCCCAACTTGTCTTTATTTTTCCATCAATCATACGCAAATCAGACTTTTAACTCCTAAAATTATATATCCTTATCAAATTTATTTAGTTTTCCTTATTCTAGAATGTGATAAACGTAACCTCTGATCAAATTAATTAATTAAATTCTAAAATATAACGGGTCAGCAAATTCTTCATTTTTATATTAGCTATCAACGTGAGTCTATAGAGACCTTTTCATATTTTAACTTTTGATATTATATAGTAAATCATAATAATCACTTCCTTTTTTGATGAATAATATTAATAATACGTATGATTATACGTACAATAATTGTTTCCTGTTTCTTTCCTTTATTATCTTTCAATCTTACAAATAATAATAAAGAAGTGAAGAGCTTGAATTTCTTTCCAACAAAATATACTACTAGTAATTCATTATACTGAATTTGGATTTGACCGTTTCGTTATTTGAAAAACACAACCAATCTTATTTTTATCTCTTACCAAAAAAAAATCTTATTTATATCAGATACATACTTTCCCACATGGTTGTAACCCAGATGTGACCCACCTGCATGTATGTTATAGTGTTCTTTAACTACTTAATTAACCGTGCAAAAGTTTGAGCTTAAGCTATAATTAATTAGTTAACTAATGACATGATAAATACAATGATGAAGTCAATTATTTGGGCATTATCAAGCTGTTGTTTAGCGTTTGTAGTTTTTGATTAAAACCAAGTCAACTTAACAAACTCCAACCTCTGGGGTAATTTAATAATTGCACTAACTCAAGGGGTTTGCCTATTTGGCTATTTTTTCTTTTACTTCTTAACAAACTCCTACTAATCATTTGTTTTATAATTATAATTACAAAACAGATGCCGAGTATAGAAACTACAGGCAAATTTCAATGTTTTTTAGAATTCACTTTAATTATGAAATTCGGACCTGTAATCTTAAATTCCTTTTCAAATGTAGAAAATTTCAATATTAACTTTTTAGTTTATTGGATTTGTGGATAAATATGTTGATGTCAAATGAACTACTTTTAAATTTATCTTATAAGTTTTACTATTGATAATTTTAAAACAAAATGTAGAGTCTTCTTGAAACGACTCCTATTCGTATCAGTTGAGGACTGAAATTATTTGCTAGAATTTACTTTTAATAAGTGAACTTAATTAGATTTATAGCTTATCGAAGACGCACCCTAAGGATACTACACATAATGGATATGTAGATCAATACTTGAGATCTGAATACATGTTATGTAAAAATTGGATAAATGACTATTAACTAACTGTTAAAAATTGGATAAAAGCACAATTAACCTTTTTTGTATACATATATACTTCCCCTTCCCCATATGGTTGTAACCCAGATGTGATTTCACCTGCATATATAATATGGTGTTGTTTAACTAATTAAGTTCTTAAACGTGCAAAAAAGCCCATAATTTATTTATGAAGTAAACAAATTAATAGTATGGCAACAAAAGTCTAATTAAAATAGGTGTTATTTGAGATGATGAAATACAATGTGATGAACAATGAATTGGACGTTTTGTGCCTGTTGTTTAGTGTTTGTACTTATTTGATTAAAACCAAGTCAATATAACCAACTCCTAGTCTATTGCGTTCAAAATAGGGAGATAGAGATTTGCTTATATTATTTTTATCATTATAAGTACCTAACTAATTTAATTAACACCCCTACCAACTTAGGACGTTGGCCCATTTGTTGGACTTTTTACCTAATACTCTCTTGTTCATCAACCCATGCCAACTGTTTCCTACTTAAAAAAAAGTACTTTCAACTACGGTTTTTGGCAATATGACGGATAGGGTTATATATTAGCGATGGATATGTAGGGGCGTTTAAACCGCCTCTAGCACTAGTTTTTTAATAAATTTTAAATCGCTTCAAACGTTGGCTGGCTGGAGTGGCGCGGTGATGAATATGCACTTAAAGATGGATTGTGGACTATGTTACTTTCATTCCACATAAAAAGAAACCCATCAACAGTTGACTCTCTAAGAAAATAAATTTCAAAAGGTTTTGTTATATGAAGAAAAAATAAGTGGTTTTTGAAAAATCAAATAAAAACGATGAAGTGAAATATGAAGGTCACACAAATGTGAAACAAGTTGAAGAACATGAAAAAGGAAAGGTGTGTGGAATTTTGATAGGATAACTGTCGAATCAATATGCCTAAAAAGACTAACTTTTTACAAGTTGCCTCAATGGATGCTTCTTAACTTTATGTCTATATTACTGTTATTTGTTATGTTCCTATTCTTGATAATGACTCTAGTATATCAATTATTATTAGAAGCCAAATGTTACCAAAAAAAGTATTAGAAGCAAAATAAAAGAAAAAAAGACAATGAGGACCACTCAATTTTGAATGTTATTTCACTAACACTGTGATTGAATTTTAATTTGTGTCATATTTTCAAAGATAAAAAAACAAAAATAAAATAAAATTAGTGTCATAAAAACGGATTGTTGTACTATAAATCCTTGTTATATAAGTTTTTGTCTAAATCTTCATAGTAAAATTTAAGGTAAAATTCAAGAGAAATATATATAAGTTTCAGTAAACTATCAGATTAGTAATGTATGTATTGTGATAAAAAAAAAATGTTTATAATTTTTGATTTTGTTAAGATAGTAATTTTTTATTTGAACGTTGTAATCGTTTACTACCTCAAAAATAAAAGAGAAAGAAAAATTCAGTTTAATGAGTTTATTAGTACATAATTTTTGTCAAAATTCACTGTTTGGTCCTTATATTTTGAAAAACTCATTACATGATTTTCATATTTTGTTATAATTAACTTTTTGGTCATTTTGTCCAATTTTTTAGATCTATAACTTTTATGTTTCAGTATAAGCAAACAGACAGGACATAATAGAATCACAAAGTCATTTTGTATTGCAGTATATGAATGTCTTAAAAGTTGAAATATATTACGTTTAAAATTTTAAAAATGGACAAAAAGGACTAAAGAGTTAATTATGAAAGAAGATGAAGACGTTGTAGTGAGTTTTTTAAAATATAAAAAACAAACAGTGAATTTTGATAAAAATCAGGGATTAATAAAACATTTGCCCGATATACTACAACTGCTAAAATAACTATTTTGAGAGAGTGTGCTAAATGTTTGAGTTGTATAATAAATAAATATAATTGCATCAAACAAGACCGCATAGCGCAGTGGATTAGCGCGTTTGACTTCGGATCAAAAGGTCGTGGGTTCGACTCCCACTGTGGTCGCTTTCATTTTTTACCTTTTTTCTTTGGGCCTGTTGTTCACTCTGAATAGGCTTGGGCCTATTGGAATGTTTCCAATTTTTATTTTTTGTTAGGGAAAAAAACCAAAGGAATTACCTCCTAAATTTATATGACTAAACCAACGCAAAATTTAATTAGTATTTGTAATTTATTTATTTTTTGTTGGTTTCAGTTTTTCACGAATGAGTCTTTGAGGTTTTTCTTTGAGAAGAAAAAAAGTATCAAAATTAAGAGAATAATCGATTTTGATGATGTGCACGAGAACAATTTTGTCCAAAAAAAACAAGAAGCTCTTTGATTTAATTTCTTAACTAGTGAAGTTTGATTCTGGCAACTTTAGCAGGAGATGGATTAAAATAGTATTGAAATGAAACAGAAATGTACAAAAATGAAAGGAATAAGAGAAATAGAAATAATGCTGTTGAAAATGCTCAACTCGATATTCACTCTACAATATCGCAATAGGGCTTGGGCTGATCTAAAATTGTTTAATCTCACTCGAGCCCGATTTCTAAAAAAAAAAGAAGAATTAGTCCACTTTAGTTGTATCTGTACCTTAAAAATAGTATAATACTGTTATCATTTTTGTATTTTTGAAAATGTTGTTACTCTTGGTATTTCTATACGTTTATGATTATACTAGGGAAGAGTCTTTTTCTTTTGTCAAATCTACCCTCTTCATCATCTTAGCAAAATTTTGAAGTTTTGCAAGAGATGGCAGATCACATAGTAATGTTTCCATGGATTGCAATGGGACATATGACTCCATTTCTTCAACTCTCAAACAAACTGGCACAAAAAGGCTATAACGTCACGTTCTTGTTACCCAATAAAGCTATTCAAAATTTACAACACTTCAATCTTTTTCCCGACAAAATAACTTTTCGTCCTCTCATAATTCCTCCCGTGGACGGCCTCCCTCCAGGCACTCAGACCGCCTCTGACATCCCAATTCAATTAACCCATTTACTATCTATAGCTTTCGATCAAACCCGTGATCAAGTTCAACAAATTATACAAGAAACTAAACCAAAACTCGTTTTCTATGATTTCGCCCATTGGTTACCAGAATTAACGACAGATTTTGGAATTGTCGCTATACAATTCACCGTTGTTTGTGCAGCTGCCATCGCTATAGGATCAGTCCCTTCAGTTAATTTGAATGATCTCTCAATTCTACCCACTGGTTATCCTTCATCAACTGTTTTGTTACGCGGATCTGAATTTCGCTCTTTGTCGTTCATTTTTGCACCTTTTGGCGACAAAATTACTTTTTATGACAGACTCTCGACAGCAATTAAAAAAAGCGATGCAATAGCGATGAGAACTTGCATCGAAACAGAAGGGAAGTTTTGTGATTATATTGGAAGCGAGTACAAAAAACACGTGTTTTTAACTGGACCCCTTTTACCCGATCCACCCAAAACACCATTAGAAGATCGTTGGGAAAAATGGCTAGGCGGATTTGAGAAAAAATCAGTAATCTTTTGTGCATTTGGAAGCCAAATTGCTCTTGAAAAGAATCAATTTCAAGAACTGGTATCGGGTTTTGAATCAACAGGCTTACCGTTTTTATTGGCATTAAAACCGCCAACGGGTGTAGCGAATATTGAAGAAGCATTGCCAGACGGTTTTCAAGAAAGGGTTGGAGGGAGAGGAGTGGTTTGTGGCGGATGGGTGGAACAAGTGAAAATACTAAACCATCCATCGGTTGGGTGTTTCGTTACCCATTGCGGGTTCGGGTCGATGTGGGAATCATTGATGAATGATTGTCAAATAGTATTGATTCCTCATTTGGGAGATCAAATTTTGAACACTAGATTGTTAGTGGATGAGTTGAAAATAGCCGTGGAGGTTAAAAGGGATGAAAATGGATGGATTTCTAAGGACAAGGTGAGTGAAGCTATTAAATGTGTGATGGATAAAGATAGTGATTTAGCTATAACATTGAAGAATAATCATACAAAATGGAGAGAGATGTTGGTTGATGAAGGATTTATGAGTAGTTACATTGATAAATTTGTCAAGAATATCCAACAACTTGTTCATTCATTAACCAATTAACATTTCTTGTTTTTTTTTTTTTTTTTATGTCCTTTTGCTATTCTTATATCTTTGCATTTTATTCTATTTTGGTGTCTTAATTAGCTAAATTTCAAGCTCTAAGAGTAAGGCTAGCTAGTTTGATACCCTTACTGTCAACTTGTAGTATATGGGAGAAATGCAAATCATTTTTAAAAGATTTAATAGTTTTTATATAACATTATATATACATCTAATTTTCACACCGAATGTACAAATTTTAATATATTAAGAAGTTGCGATAATTAACTAGTTAATTTCTTTTTTCTTTGAAAGAACTTAATTAGTTAATTAGTTAATTAATTAGTGAGTTAATTAATAATGTAGGGGAGTTTTTTTTCCAATAAAAGCGGGGTAGCGAACCAAAGGCAGAGAGCAACATGCATCTCAACTAGGTTGGCACACCAAACTCAAAGCCATAGACCCGACCCAAATGTTATAAGATTAGTGAATGATAACTTGATAAGTATATAATTTGTTATGACACATTAATCCACTATCTTAAGTTTTGGATTATAGCATGTGCTATCAGTTAACTCTTATATCATTTCACAAAGCTCATTACTTTTCCCAAACATTGAGCTCTTTTTATTGTTTTACGGATAAAAGGCTCAATTTTTGAAAAAAAGTATCAATTTAAGCTTAATGTTTATTGAGATTCAATATTTATAAAATGGTATCAATTTGAACATTGATAACAAAATTTGACTTCCTAACTTGCTCCTCTAATCATTACCTCTAGTATATGATTAATGGCCTCCCATTTTGCTATTTTTAATTTATCCATGCAAAAATATCCGTAAAGCTATTTTTTAGAAGTTCACTATAAATCTAACTGTATAAAAGTTAATTTTTTAAGGTTACACATGAACCAATTCCTTATCGGCAAAAGATGTAAAACATATAGGCCGCCATATTAACAACCTAATTATGCATCAATAATGTCGAAAGGTAAGTTGATTCTATAGACTAGTGGTAGTAATCATTTCATCATACAAGGAATAATTAATTATATTATTAATTAAGTAAGCACTAATTTGAAAGCTTTAGTTTAGTTTAGGATACAGATTGTGAGTCCACTGTTTGCTCTCCCATTCTTCCTTTTTTTCTCTGTTTTTTTTTCCTTCTCACATTTTTTTCCATTTGGTATATTGAGTTTCCCGGTTAATTACAAAATTGACCCAATTCGAATTCACATTTACATATATAATATAGTTTTTACATCATTCTTATCAATTTATTAAGTTTCTTTCTTTGGATATAAATATCCACAACCCTCTCTGATTCTCTTATATTAATATCTGACAATACCACGTACATATGATCCTACTCTCCTCTTTCTCTTTCTCTATACATATATATATAGATGCAATAACTTAAACAAAAGATAAGTTAAAGAGTTAGTGCATAATAGAGAAGAATCTTGTTGTCCAAAAATGAAAAAAATGAATCTTTTTTGTTCTTCTCCCAAGTCAACAGCTATATGCTCAAGCTTAGACCATAGATCGATGGTCCGCCGTGCCACAACACCTTTGGATCGTCTCATCACTAATTCTAAGACTTACATTTCTTGTAATTCAACCATTCATCCAAATTCTCACTATCATCTCAACAACAGAAAAAGTTTTTCTTCCTCTTCAGGAAAAACATCACATGACCATCAAATACGAAGAAAAAGCTCAGCTGATATTTCTGATAAACTTCCTTATATCGATTGGATTTCGGAGTCCGCTCAATCCTCTCCGTTGATCCTTCATTCTGCTTATCAACATTCTAAGCCTCCGAGATGTTCTTCTTACACGTCCTCGCGATACAATTCTGCCATTAGTCACGGATCTGATCATGCTTTAAAATCAAAGTCTAATTCTCCTGCTCTAAAATTGTCTTCCTCAGCTCGCTCTCATGACCAGGTTCTTTAATATTTTGTGCTTTTGTTGTTTGTCTCGCGTAAATTTTTCTAGACATTTGTGTTTGATTGTAATTTTCGCCGGAGTATGTCGTGTACTATAGACATGTCTGAAGGTGATAACGTTTTTTCTTGTAGTGTTAAATTGAGTATAAAATTTAAAATGTTGCAGGTGGTTGTTTTGTGGGTCTCAATTCATTGCAAGGGATGTGAAGGGAAAGTCAGGAAACATATCTCCAAAATGGAAGGTATGTTTCATAAAACAAATTCAGCTTCTTGTAAAAAATGTTCACTAAGAATTTGAAATTAATCACAACAACATTTCAGTCTTTTTTCTTATAAGAAAGTGGATTTGTATATGTTAATTAAGGTTAAGTTTATGAAAACTGTGTGCAGGAGTGACATCATTCAGTATAGATTTAACTGCAAAGAAAGTAACAGTGATAGGGAACGTTACGCCGTTAGGAGTTCTTGCAAGTCTCTCCAAGGTTAAAAATGCACAGCTTTGGCCATCTCAACCTTCAAAGTTTGGAACCTGATCGATATGTAATATGTTTTATCATATTTCCTTTTTGTTAATTTTTGTTTAAAATAGTGTGTTTTGTATTATCAATTACTATCATGTTCTGAAATAAGTATTTTAAGTAATGTAAATGATGACAAGTCTTTTTAGTTTTTTAATGAGATCAGAATTATATATAGCTTATGATTCTGTGCGTTGAGATCATCGATCATCATCAAACAGTTTGGTGTTTTCGAATTATTCCTTGGCTTTAGTTTGATTTAAATACTGAACAAAAGATATTGTTTAGGCTGGCATTCTGATATCTGAGCATGTGTCTTCTAGTTTATTATTATTGAAGAACACAATAAATGTAATTTAATTTGTATAGAATATATGTTATGGATTTTCGTATTCTATTGATTTAATCAAAAGAGAATTAGATACTGAATACCAGTAGCAAATTCTCTTTTGATTAATTAATTGGGTTGAAATTGGTTAAAAGGATAATGATGATTAATCAAGGCAGGCAGGCATGGCATGCTCAGTTTGTTGGTAGGGACTCACAGATAATTCAGTATGTTTGTCCATTTATATGTTTTTTTTTTTTTTTTTGAAAGGATTGTCCATTTATATGTTATAAATATAAAATCACTCAGAACCATTAATCATATTCATTTCGACTATGGGGGTGTATCTTTCATTGCCTCAAGAAAAATTTAATTGCATGAGAATAAAGGGAAAGGATAACAGTCAAGTGGCTACTCTGAAGTAGTAAGTGGGTTTGTGGTACCATCTCAAATGTATATGTATATGTACTTATCAGAGTGGACTTGACAATAAGAAATTATTTCATAGGGTTTAATTTCCGTTATTATTACTATAGGTGTGTCTCTATAGATGGAGCGATTTATAAAATATTGCAAGTCTTTCAGTAACCTTGACTTTCACAAATTAAAGATTGGAGTAACCATTCCTTTAATCTTTTTTTTTCTTGTACAAATTTATACATGAGCAAAAATTATTAAATTACTTTTTGAACACAAAAGACAACTCTATTAAATATCAGTTTGTAAAGCAGTACAAAGAAAGTCGAGGAGATAAAAAATCACTCACCCTTAAATCTACATTGATGCTCTTAATCGCGTGAGCAACACCATTAGTAGACGTAAATTGACTGAGATATGAACTACAACTCATTAAGCAAAATACCACAATCCTAATTAAGACATTATAAAGAGACAAATCCTTCTGATGTGAGCACCTATCTATCTTAAACCTATACCAATTTTAACTTTTTTGTCAGAATAGAAAACTAAAATCATATATAGTATCGTGGCTAATATTTAAACTACAAACTGTTAATTCAAGCTTGTATCACGAACAAAAAATTATTTGATGGCCATCACTCCGGAAAATTAAATGTATATATTGGTGGTCTACATATTTGAATTTTTTTTATTTTTTGTAGGACATTCATATAGAAATGTCAATTTTCTGATAACATTTTTCCTTTTATTTCTTTTGTGAAGCATTGTGCCCTCTCAAAAAAGACCAAATGATGATACTCTTTCAGTGAATTAGAAGGTTCATTTATTTTAGATTTATATTGTCTAACAATGGTGGGGCTATACCTGCACGCAGCTGCTCCATTGCTCAAGTTACTTTTCTCCACAATTTTGCTTTTTGAAACAATTATTATCTTTTCCGTATATATGTTTCAGCTTCAAGGAAAATTACACATTAGATAATATATGTTATTCATTAGAAAATATGTGAGGAAGCAAAAATTCCAAAATATTTATCTCTATTACCTCATGGGTTTGAATTATCGCCGGATTATTTGGCTACTTTAATTTCTTTGACTATAAATATTGGACGGCTCATTAAAAAATTCAAATACAACTCAAAGAAATTAAGAAAAGTAGGAAAATAGATTAATCTCCCATGCACAAATTTGGTGATTTCGGTCGGCGCACTATCTATGCTTTGTCAATTTCTATCATTTTTAATGTATTACAAAATTGAAAAGTTTGTATCTATTCAACATGAAATTAATCTCGGCATCAACAAGATTGCTCTTTGCCCAAATGGGGTTCTTCGCTCTTAAATGTGTTAGGTTTAGTTGGGATGTCTCTCATTTTCTTGCTAATTTCATTTCGATCGTCAGTTGCTTAATGAATTATCATTTTCACAAAAAAAATAAAATTGAAATCCTGGCATCACCTATAATATCTACTTTTGAATGTTAATTTTTGTTTGTTTTTCTTCTTGGTGCGAAAAAGTTTAGCTAAGAGTATGCCTACCTACTCATAAGGTTAGGAAAAATCACAGATCTCGATGAGGATTTATAGTGGTATTTACAGATTACCTACCAATAAGCTAAATTTTGACTTGAATTTAGTTGATTTTTATCTACAAGGTAAAGTGAAATAAAAAACAGGCTAAGAAAAATTAACACTAAAAAATCAACTAAATTTGTAAAGTGTAAGATTTGAACTTTGCACTCTCAACTCACACATTGGTGGCGAGTGTATCAATTGAACTATAATCAATTGGTATTGTCTATTGTTTTGATAAGTGAAGAAAGCTTATTCAAGGCAAGATATATGATAATTAACAAAACTAATGCTATTTATCATATGACAATTGAAATCGACCTCAATATTTACTTATCTGCTTATGGCCTATTCCTTTTTTACTAAATTGAATTATTGACTGAGACGCCGTTCTTTTTGGCTGAACTGAACTGAATTTGTTGAATTGACTAAATTTTGCTGAATGAAGAAGAAATTTTGTCGAATTTTGTTGAACTGAACGAAATGAAACTGAAGTGAATTTTGCTGAAATAAAGTTAAAAAAACAGAGCCTGAATGCCTAATGAATTTTGTTAAATTTACTGAATCGAACTAAACTTAAAAAAAAAACAAGGTCTTATTAGTAGTTTTTTTTTTCAAAAAGTTATTTTAATTGTTTATCAAATATTCATCCACAATCTAGGCCGCGAAAGAAAGACAAAAATAAATAAATAAAACACACACTATTGTGTATTGTTTTGAGAGATGAAGAAAATATGACAATTAACAAAAAATAAATAAATTAAATGATTTGTATCAAATGACAACTTGATAGAATCCAAGAAGCTTGAAGTTAGATAGAGAGAAACAGAAGTAATGAAATAATAAAAACAAATTTACTAACAGTGAGAAATAAATTTCAACAAAACAAAGTGGCAAACAAAAGATCATGGAATAGTGTAATATGAAGAACATGGAATAGAGGAAAAGCTGAAAATGATATTTGGATATTAAGATAGAACTGGAAAAAAAGAAGGGCCAGAAATAATGATAATAATACCCATATTATTGTTTGGTTTACCTCCTTTTTCAGATATATGTAGATAAAGAGTTTATTTTATAATAATAAAACAATCACATGTATGTTTTTTTTTTGCTAGGATGCAAACAGTCAAGTTAGCCATGTTCTAACCGAATTAAACTGAAATTATGTGCATTTTCTGAAGTAAAATAGTTAAATTAAACCGAACTGCTGATAAAGCATAAAAAGCAGAGCCACTTTGTTTTGTTGAAATTTATTTCTGATGAAAGCAGAATGAAATTTCTGTTCTGTACTGTTGTTTTGTTCAACCAAACACTAACAATGAGAATCAATGATTCCCATTCCCAATCACGTGCGAAAAATTAGTTAACGAATCATCCCCTACGTATTAGTATGACAAATGCTAAATGTTGGAAGTGGAAGGCTTGAAAACATTGAAGATCCAACCAAAATATGTTCAAAATTACAGGTTATAACACAATCAAACAATAAGAGTAACACTAAATTCTAATGGCTAAATAGGGACTATGCTAACTAACGTAAAATCTCTCACTCAAATGTCAAAGTGAATAATGGTTCTTAAAGCAATCTTTCGACTACACAAATCCTGCATTTTTATACATATAAGGTTAATAAGGTGATTACAAATTTAAAAAGAATATATACATCTTCCGTTTGTGCTGCCACAATAGCTCCTCATTTCCTCGTTTCGGACCCTATCCCAAACACCGAGTTTTATGGGATGGAGTCTAATAACAATATCATACATCATGGTTAGTTTAAAATAAGCAAAACTGTCATGTTCAAAGTTCTAATTCAGCTGATTAGCCGTCAATTTAGACACATCAAAAGAACGACAACCAAAACTGTACTCAGAAAGATCCAATTACCGTGATTTTTAAACCAAGATACTAGTATGGTGAGTAAAGGAACGAAGAACATAACAGGCCAAGCATGAGCCCAATTCCGATCCTCCCCCGACAAAAACTCCTCCAAAAATATGAACCGATCAAAGACTTTAGCAATTGCCTTTACAACTTTTTGGAAAATATATTTCTGTTTCCATTGCCTAACTTCTTGGGGTCACTCATCAAAACTCATATACATCCTCAACAAACCAATACTTCCTTAACAAGTTCACTGGCACCTCCAAGCCCCTCCTCACAAGAATGCTTAACAAGAGCTTCCCAACCATCACAATCCAATCCCATATTCCTCTTCTCCATTTCCTCTAACACAAAGTAAGCCCCCTCAACATTCCCGGAATTCACGAGACCAACAATGAACCGATTAAACGTGTCAACACGCGGTACATGCTTACACGTCAACATAGCACTCATAACCTTTAACCCTCCCTCCAAATCCCCAACAAGCGCAAACCCATCAACCAACATTCTATAAGTCGCCGCATTCGCCTCGCAACCTCCCATTTGCATATCGAACAGAACTTTATAAGCCTCTGCCGCTCTACCTTCCTTGCAAAGATAATTTATCAAAATATTATACATCACAACATCCGGCTTAAACCGTCTCTTCTTCATTTCAACCATAATACCCTTAGCCTCATCAATCTCCCCTCTTTTTCCAAGATCATTCATCAAAACACCAAAATTCACAACTCCCGGTTTACATCCCCGGTACTCCATATCGAAAAGCAACTTCTTCGCCTCGTTATATTCACCATTCAAACACAAACCCTCCATCAACAAAGCATAAGTCACAGCATTTGGGCGTTTCCCTTTCTTAAACATATCCTCAAACAAACCATTCGCCTTAACCAACTCCCGGTTTCTACATAAATACCCAATTAAACTATTATAAGTAACAACAGTAGGTTCAATTCCCTTCTCAAGCATTTCATCAAACACCTTACGAGCATCATCATACCCGCCTTTCTTCAACCACCCTTTGATCAATACATTAAACGACACCGAATTCAAACGAAAACCCAATTCAGAAGACTTATCAAACAACCCTTTTGCATAAAGAAACCTATCATTATCAACAAGAAGATTAATCAACGAGTTAAAAGATTGAAGAGAGCGAACACAGTTAAAACCCGGAATCCTATGGAAAAGCTCAACAGCTTTATCTACAAACTGAAGTTTACCCAGATGTTCAAATATAACAATGAAAAGATTCTCCTTGCATGGTACATTGTTGTCATGTAAATAACCAAGAACAGTATCGACACCTTCAAAATCCCTGAAATGAAGGAGTTTGTAAATGAGAGAAGAATATGAAGTGTAGTCATGTTTGAATCCCATTTGGTGATATTGATGGAAGAGAGAAATAGCTGAAGCCGGGTCGGGAGCTTCTTTAACGTCGATCATGAAGGCTGTAGGTTTGCGTTCCGGGGGAGATGAATTTTGGGGTTTGGGATTACGGATGGGTGTGATATTAAGCTTGGGGGATGCATGGTGGTGGGGGTGATAGTGTTTAAGGTTGAGAAAGAAACGAACTTGAAATGTTTTGGGGTTTGGTAACATCATGGAAGTTCAGTTGAGATAGAGCTACAATCACTACTTTTGTTTGTCTTCCTGGAATTATACTTTCCATTTGGGAATTTTGAGTTCATACCCGTTAAGCCCAATTGTCCATTGGGCTAGGTTTGGAACTTGTTGTCGTACAACGCGGCTGGATAGAGTACTATGACCAATTATAAATTCTTTCCTAAGGTCTTGTTGTTCTAGTAAAAGTACTTTCGGTACTCAGTATCAGTGTAACATGAGTGTCTTTGATGGAATTCTAGACAACTTAATAGATTACTGATTGATATACAACCGGATCAAATCAAGTGTATGCTAACTTAGCACGAGATGACTAGATTTGGTAGTAATTAAACTCAACAAAGAATATATTACAAAATATAGATAAGCAATTTAACAGTCAGTACTCAACATGCACATATATATAACTTAACAAATAATAAGCAAGATATATGTAAAGTGCTAAATGATAGAAATAGAGGAAGAAGAAGAAAAAGAAAAGAATTGAATTTTTAAATTTTATTTTTATTTAGTTTATTTTTTATGTTTTTTTAACTTTTTTTTAATTGATTATTTTTCTTTTTTAACTCTTTCTTTCGCACGCTTCTAGAGGTTGAATCTCACATTTTTCGCCATGTCAGTAATTTAGAGTTAGTTTATACGATTTTGCAAGTTTAGGGGGATTTCTGTTACAATTGAAATTATTTTGTAAGTTGTTATATAAGCATGGAGTCAAACATAAGGTTGCTACACTATATTACCCTCGACTAGTGGTCAGGTTGAAGTTTCAAATCGAGAACTCAAGAGCATCTTAAAAAAAATATACGCTCCTCTAGAAAAGATTGGTCGCTAGAAGTTGTTGACGCTTTATGGGCATATAGAACTATTTTTTTTAAGATACCAATCGGTATTTCCCTGTATAGACTCGTGCATGGGAAAGCCAAGGTACTGAAGGACTTGTGATGGTTTATACATCGCTCCATCTATAGAGACACACCTACAATAATAATAACAGAAATTGAACCCAAATGAAAAACCTATGAAAATATTGTCGAGTTCACTCTGATAAGTACATATACAGAGTTAAAGCTCATATTGTATTCCTTGTTAATCATAAAAATCACAAGGTGTACATATATTACATTAGAACACGAGTGTCATAAAAGGACACATAGGCTCATATAGATTATCGGCTCAGGTTCCTCAACGACTTGACTCGATCTTGTAATTAATCTCCCACCATAAATCTTGCAGCCTTACCAGACGCCTGAAAACAATATGACGGATCATACTTCCTAAGTGTACAATGTTGTGGAAATGAGAAGCAAATACACCGTCATGGAACCTCATTCAGCCATTACTAATCAAACTCTAGAATGGAAGAAACTTACCAAGGAAGGGTGTTTGAGAACGGAAATGTTGCAGATATTGTTTCCACGATCACGAGAAAGAAGAAGCCTTATGTGTGGAATGCTCTTCCAACTCTCTCCTAGAGCTGGTTTAGGATTACCTCCCTCTCCACCCACCATATGGTTCGTCACCTTCAACAAACAATCCGAGAGTTAGTGATCAGCAATCCAAAGTAGAGAATACTTTGATTAGAAAGGCAGAACATGAAGGTGTTGTTCTAAAAGGTAAAAAGACTTACCAGCACTGAGATATTATGCTCGTGTGCTAACTTCTTAAGCAAGATGCCAGCAGACGTCATCAAAGCATGTCCTGTATCAACCCATCAATCACAAACTCATTCCAATGAACAATACGAAACCTTCATTTCTCAGTCAACGTGCAGGAATGAGTTCATTTCTCTCCAAAGAAACATGCTTCTAAACAAAACTTCAATAGTAATTGTAATACAGGAGAAATAACGAAGAAAAAGAAGGGTAAGATTCCAAGCAATGTAAAAGACAATATGTTGAGAAGGACAATTTGTTATATGGAGAGTAGCCTTCAAACTAGCCGCCTAAACAACTGAAACTTATAACTGAAAATCATATTATGGGGAAAGAACCCCAGATAATTACTCACGTGAAATCACAGTGCTGAGGGTACCTTGTATTAGAAAGATCAGCAGTAATTATAATCACCCTAAGGCCTAGATTTAATAAGGTTGGACCAAACAATTGGTCACTTAAAGTCCATGCGAACACTACTCATATATAGATTGAGAAGCCTAGCCAAAACTTTGAAGGTTTTCTTTATTTAGTATTTTTTGCTGAATGCATTTGTAGAGAAAAGGATGACTTACTCCTACCTAGGAAAGGAGAAACGGAAATCATATAGGAAACTAGAAGAAACTTTTAAGGAACCAAATCATAATGTAATTAGAAACGCAACAAAGATAGCCACACGGGAACATGCACAAGAGCTTCTTAAGAGGCAAAATGTTAAGATAATGTGGACTCAGATTAGCCAACAAAACCATACCAGCAATAAGCCAAACAACTGAAGAAGCAAAACTGAAAACCAGAATCAAGAACACCATATAATAGATTATGCGACAATGAAGGAGCTGAAAGGAAGGAAATCGACATTCAAAAACAGAAAGATGACGGAGGCAAAATTGCAACGTATGACACTGGTTGGATAAATTTTCCGTAGCTCTAGTGGCTGATAAGAGCCAAAAAGAATAGAAGAATACCAAAAAGCACAACTCAGCTACTAAAACTACCAGCCCCTGCTGCACTTTCTCTCAAGTCAAACCATTTCCAGCTCATACAACAGCCCTATCCCTCCCATGACATCTTCTTTTTATCAGTATAAACATTCAATACTTGGGATCTATGAGATAATTGAACCAAAACCACCTCATTTCGTCTACTGCTCCCCTATTCAATTACACACACTGACAGAGAACTCATGATTCCATTAATACCAGCAGATCACAGGAGAACAACCTTCATAGTAGGATGAAAGTTACTAGAAACTAAAATGATGAGTGGTAAACATGCAAACATGGAGACTCCAGAAAGGGAAGCTCTCCGTTTGGTCAACCGAGACACCTTATCTGACTAAAAGTTAAAGGACCTCCTGCAAACTGCTCCCTGTCTCCCTATATTCCCCCATCATGCCCCTGCAACCTTTAAGTTGCATCACAAAGCAACCACTGATTCACTATCCTGCACTTGCCTCTTTCCTCTCGTATAAATTTTCAATATTTTTGCCAACGCCTAAGAAGGGCCAGCTTTTCTAGCTTACCAGCTTCTTATCAGTAACAAATCAAGAAATTTGTGCAGTACATGCAAATTGCATACCCTGTGAGCCATTTCCGCCAAGGATTGGAGAAACCAATGATGAGACTGAATCCACAATCAACAATTGCACCTTAGAACCTTCTTTGTTTCCCTGAATGAGCAAGCAATGTTGAACAACATGGAAGTAAACTGTACACAAAAAGTAACGTAAAAGACTGTTTCTTTTAACGGATACCTGGGATCTCAAACTTATGTCTAGCTGATGTAGCAGCTCAAACATGGAAAATATGTCGTAAACAGAGTGGCAAAGTATGTTGCTCATTACCCTCTGAAGAAGAGATTGACATGATGAGGATGGCTCTTCAAACAAACAATAGAGGAAAATAACTGAACACGCACATATTTGACCTGATTAAACGCAGAACCAGAAATCTGACCAACGAAGTGCTCTACTCGTTGAGGAGAAAAAGAGTTGCCCGTATCAATAAAAATAACGCCACCGATGTCTTGTTTTGCAACATTTGCAGTTAGATGCAGGCAAACCTTAGCATAACCAAGAAGTTGACTTAGATACTAGATATACAAACGTCAGTTTCAAAGCATCATAACAGTTCTTGATATTTGAAATTCGCTCACTCATGGCTCAGAAAACGCATCACAAGCATTCACATACAATTGGCTACTTGAAATGAATACTTGTTTTCTTACTTGTGTTTTACCAGATGATGATAGGCCAACCAATTCTGTCAACTGTCCTTGCCGAACACCACCTCCGAGAAGAACATCAATCCTGATATATACAAATCAATCCATCATATACATAAAAATCAAAAGAACAAACTTTTGTCGGGAACAGCTATAAAAGCATTAGCCTATCAGGAAACATTCAAGAATACCCGTGCAATCCGGTGGATAAAACATGTTTATTACGTTGAGCATCTTCCAACAACTGCAAACCATTGATCCACGGTTGGTGTAACCCGTCTACGATAGAAATGACTTGGCTGATTCCCTGATTCCTCCAAGTAGCAATTGGTTAAAGAAACATTTTAGAAAAAAAAAAACATAATGCTAACATAAAAAGAAGGCTAAAAGCACCTGTTTCAATCTGTTTGAGTTGGGTTCTTTTTCAGCAAATGCAGCCAACAAGCTTACGTCTTGTATGAGAAAATCCTCAACTAAGTGTCAAAACAAGAAATTAGACAAAAATAATCCTAGTTTTGTTTTACTCGAGCGCAGTCCAAATATGTTAAGGAACTGATTAAACCATAGAAATGATGAAAAGAAAGCATATAAAATTACGGATGTCACAGATTAATATAAAAGATGTTGTTAGCTTTTAATTATTAGCTCGAGCTTTTAGTTTTAGTATTATGGTTAAATAACACGGGAAAATGTAAGGAATGGGAAAGAAAAGGAACCTGTGAGAATGCCGTGAGAAGCACAAAAGGACTGGAAATTGGAGTCAAAAATAGAGTAATCAGCCTCCAGAGATTTCAATGGCGCCATCTGACATCAATCAAATTGAAGACTTTCATTTTTTATTTTTATTTTGTTTTGTTCAGAGTGGGAAGGTGTGGGGGAATTTGAGCCCACTTCCACATAATAAAGCCCAGATTTGAATCCATCACCTTTATTGAAGATTTCAAATTTAACCTTGCCTTATAAAATTAACATAACCAACTACAACTTTAATGTATTTCGGAAAATAATCAATTTGGTTGGTACTAATGGTTAGACACTTTCTAAGTTCAATCTCTGCTCTCTTATGGAGCAATCCAATCATTTATAATTTATAATGGTCTTTTTTGTGTGAGCGCGATAAAAATACTACGTGGTCAAATAAAAAAATGTATTAGAAAAGTACATAATTATAGTTTATCTCTAACGTATGATATGATGAATTTTAGTATTTTGCCCTCAATATTTTTAATAAAAAGCAAATTTATCTCTAAATAACAGAAAATTAAGCTCAAAACAACAGAAACTAATTCATGGTCACTATTGTTGGATTACTGTGTAAGTTCCTTTAAATCTGAGTTGTACAAGTTTAGGATGTCTTGTTCATGATTAGTATTTGAATTTTTTTTATTTTTTTTACAGTATTTGTTCATCATTTTTACTGAAACATAAAATCAAACCTTTGGTTCCACAAGAGAGAATAATACTAATAGCCATACCATGATTAGGTAACTTTGTTCGCGGCATAATTATGTCTTTAGAACATACTATAGACACCCATCTTTTAAATGTTCTAATGATATAATTAACCACGAATAAATCTACCTAAACGTGGTAAATGGATATTAACTAATTGTTGATACATCTCCAAAAGGGAATAGTTAGGAGGATTTGGTTTTATATATAGAGAAGTAGAACACAATTAATTAATTGTTGATCACTCCTCTAATTAATTTTTTTCAACAGCCACCGGTAGTATATATAGAGAGCTAGGGTTTGGTTTTGTCAAAAAAATAGAGAGAGGGTTTGGTTTTATATATATCCTTCTTTTTTTCTTTAATATGGCATGTTAGTGATAATTATCTTTTACTTATGTGAATCAAAAAAAAAAGTTAACTTATAAATTTAGACAAGCCCTTGAAAAGAGCTCAATCAAAAACACTCTTTTTACTGTACAATTTGAATCAATTGATTATAGAAACAAAATATATATTTGAAAAAGAATTGCATAACTCAAAACTAAGGACAAAAGCATCCCTTCAACCAATGTTTCTTCCTCGGCAACGGAGCATCTGAAACGAGTTTAAACGACACAGTATTAGTCATATATTCAAATACTCGACTCTCAAATCGACTTTAAAATCGTAATTTTTTTTTAACCAAAATATAAGATAAAACAATAAATTAATAAACCTCGGATAGAATTGTAGTGCTGAGCCTCGGACCAAAAACTCAACCTGAACTCTGCATTATTTGGAACAGAGTTGAGAAAATCATCAACAAATAACATAAATGCCTGGACATGAGATCAATATCCTTACCACATTTAGGTAGATTTAATTGTGGTAAAATATCAATGAAACAATCATTTCCGAAAGACGTTATCAAGGTTACTTTTGCTGCATACTGCATATGTAAAAGGCATCAACGAAACGTTGTTAAAGGAGTGTAAATTTAACCATAGATTAAAACCAACAGAAACCAGAATCTTTTGTAAACTTAATTGCACATTTGAAACAATAATTGCCTAAAATTATCATTTTTAATTCAGGTTAAGAATTCATGAATGGCTATTGTATATACTTATTGCAAAACATAGAATTTCTTAAATGTTAGATTTTTGAAAAGTTAAAGTGTTTCAAGCTACTGATGGCTTAATATATGAGCCAGATATAGGAAAGTAGATGTGATGGAAGAATGGAAGTGATAGATAGAAAGGAATCGGTAACAGGTAATTACAGTCGGACCAGATTCAATAGCGCTGGTAAGACCTCCAAGACCAAGAGCTTCTACTATACCAACAGCTGATTCTCATACTCCCACACCGGCTACTGCTTGATTGTATATCATACTCAATTATGCATCTCGGACACTGTCCTCTCCAGCTCAGCTAAGAAGAGCATGGATTTACCTAGTTTGCTAAAGAGTACCGGATTTGAATCTGGAGCTGTTAGCCTTAGGGGTGAACGGGTTGGGTTGTTAAAGTTAATCCAAAAGTAGGCATATACACTGTTCTATTTAGAAATAACTAACTACTAATACATTTAGTTTGGTTAACACTAACCTTGTCGGCAACAGCTTGTAGAGTAACATGGTCCCCCCCACTCACCGGATCTGCACGAAAGAATTTTTCGTTAAGAAACTGAAGTCAACCTCAGAAATTAGAATAATCGCTGTACAGAACTTGACATAGCAAAAACAAATGATGTAGTTATTAACTTATAAGAGAGTAACTTACTTGGCCATTTTTTGGCAATATAATTTGTACTTCATGGGGACATAGCTCCCGTATAAACCTCGATTATCTTTTAACTAGAACAAGAAAATAATAACTAACAGTACAATTCTGGAAAAAGAAATTACACAAACCAATCTAGTTTTCACTATTAAGAAATCCAACCTGCTTCACAACATCTTTCCGGATTTTCTTATGATATTCAGGACAGCTGAACACCTGATCCGAAATGGCACGAAACTGCATTTGTATATAGAGATCTAGTGTGTTATTTTCTATGGAGATTGACAAAGAGATAAATCCGAGATTCAATTCTATATGCATGTAGATATATACCTGACAATTGCCATCTTTAGCCACCTCTAACTCGCATAAGCCAACAAATTGTAGCCTATAAGAAACATTGAAACAATTAATACAGACACTCAATTCATAAAACAGTTAAATAGTCGTTGGCATTCCTTTGAGTCATCCGTTGACGATCCATACGGAAGAAAAGATTGATCCAAACTTAAGATTATACCAGCAAAAGAAAAAATGACAAAATCCAACTTAAATTCCCAATCACTTGAAGATTCCAAATGGCCAATGCATTTTAAAGTCCCAATTACTTCCAAAAGCATTTACAGTTTTGGGTACATATTTGGCTTTACCATCTGCTTTTCATAAGATGTACATTTCACAATCTATCACTACATTGAATTTAAGATAACTAAGTAATTGCACCTATACTAAACAAGTAATTGCACAGAAGTTATGTACAGCAAAAATAATCGCTTAGTCGAGAGCAAATTGTGCAAATGAATGAAACGACAAGTGTCATTACTCTCTACATTCACATCTGACAGATAAGTTAAATGTACCACATGCGACTCAAAATATCTTTCCAATTCCTAAATATGGTTAATGATTCCAAATTTTTTCCATTCATCAAAAACTGGCCAATTTGAAGTCCTAAATTATTTGCAATCCCCATAATCGAATGGTCAGGAAGGGAAGCAAGCAAGCAATTCGGACAGAAGAAAGAGAACTAGTTGCCTTTCAAAGCCCTTATTCTGTGCATCTTTCGCTGAGAAGGAATTGGAATTGACAGTTCCAGTACATATTTGGCTTTACTATTTGGTTCCATAAGACGTCTATTTCACAATACATCACTGCATTAAACTTAAGATAACTATACTAAATAAGATGCCAGAATGAAGCAGCCCTCAAGGTGCAATTACTCTACACAGAAAGCAGAGCAGCCAAACGGCATAAGATTAATAAAGTAGTCGAAATGCTCCAAGAAATCAACCAAAACTGAATATTGATCATACCCACATATTAATGTGTCCTCCTGCATCAAACCCACATATTAACAACCAATATTTCAAGCTAAACAACCCTGATTTCACATGATTTATGAACTTCTTAAACCAAAAAGTTCAGAACATGAAGCCTAAGAACTCATAATTAGCGACGACAACTATAAGCCTAAAAGCTCATAATTAGCGACGACATGGAACCAAATACCATGTCTAATGTCGTATAAATTTAGTTAAACGTGATGGAGCCCGAACGAAATGCACAAGCTCAGTCAAAAACTCGGGCACTATCCACAATATTTAGTAGTAGCACAAACTTTTGAGGATAAGTATCAGTTACAAAAAATTTGATGCTAATTCAGTGCTAAATCGACGCAATTTAATGCAAAATAAGCCATTTTGACGCGAATGAGATTTTAGACGACGAACTATTTTTCGCAAAGAAAGATAGTTTGTCGCGAATGAAATTTTAAACGACGAAAGTTTTTCATTTTTATCGCGAATGAAAATTCAGACGACGAAATATATTGCAAGAAATAATTTTGTCGCGAATGCAATTTTACACGACGAATGTCATTCAGTTTTGTCGCTAAAGAAAGTTTACACGACGAAGTTTTTTTATTTTTGTCGCTAATGATATTTTACACGACGAAATATTTCCATTTTTGTCGCAAATGATATAATAAACGACGCATTTTTATGTAATTTTGTCGCGAAATACATTTTACACGACGCATATTTTTTCAAAATAAGCCATTTTGTCGCACTTACACGACTAAATTTATTGCAAAATAAACCGTTTTGTCGCGAATGACATTTTACATGACGCAATTTATTGCAAAATAAGCCATTTTGTCGCCACTTAAACAATTATGTTCCATTAGCGACGATTTGTTCGTTGCAATAATATTTTTTTGTTATTTTCTCAGACAATGGCTACAAACTTAAAATGAAAGAAAATTTAGAAGAAAAGAATCCGAACCTGTAATTCCAGCAGTACAGTAAACAAGAGCAAAAATCATGCCACCAAAAGCCCAAGCAATCCCTTGAATTCCAACTGTTGTACACTTAGTAGGCTCTTTAAGGACACCCATTACCGTCAAAACAGAGATATAAAAAAACAAGAACGTCGCCACAAACTCAGCAATTCCCGCCCTGTAAAAAGACCACGAAGTCAGCTCACTCAGCTCAAAAAGCGGCGCCGGAGGTGGCTCAGTGTAATCCTTATCATCATGGCTCTGAGCCGCCGCCCCTAAAGGCTGAGTTTCTCAATTAATTTCCAATTAGCTCTCGAAAATCATGAATCATCTTATTACCACCAAACAAACATCCTTTACCATATTCATATTTGAACATAGATAACAATATTTGCAAAAGAAAATAATAATGGGAGTTTTTCCAAATTGAGTTGAGAGCTAATAATATTAGTAAGGTAGGTCCCTTGCTATATGGTCCAAGCCAAATTTACTTTGTACTGTTGCTCGTGCAGTGCATTCTGCTACAGCAGAAATCACATGTGCCTAGAATTGATTTTGGAACACGTGTCGACATTTTATTGCCTAGAATTGATGTTGTTAGCTTTAATTATCAGTTCGAGCTTTTAGTTTTAGTTTTATCGGTTAAATAACACGGGACAATATAAGGAATGGGAAAGAAAAGGAACCTGTGAGAATGCCGTGAGAAGCACAAAAGGACTGGAAATTGGAGCCAAAAATAGAGTAATCAGCCTCTAGAGATTTCAATGGCGCCATCTGACATCAATCAAATTGAAGACTTTCATTTTTTATTTTTATTTTTGTTTTGTTCGGAGTGGGAAGGTGTGGGGGAATTTGAGCCCACTTCCACATAATAAAGCCCAGATTTGAATCCATCACCTTTATTGAAGATTTCAAATTTAACCTTGCCTTAAAACATTAACATAACAAATGTATTTTGGAAAAAAACTAGAGTTAGGTTGATGTGAATGGTTAGACACTCTTTGAGTTTAATCTCTGCTCTTTTATAGAGCAACCCAATCACTTATAACTTATAACAGTCTTTCTGGTGTGAGCGCAACAAAAATACTACGTGGTCAAATCAAAAAATGTATTATTAAAATACATAATTATAATTTATCTCTAACGTATGATATGATGAATTTTAGTATTTCGCCCCCAATATTGTCAATAAAAAGCAAATTTATCTCTAAATAACAGAAAATTAAGCTCAAAACAACAGAGACTAATTCATGGTCACTATTGTTGGATTACTGTGTAAGCTCTTTTAAATCTGAGCGGTACAAGTTTGGCATGTCTTGTTCATGATTAGCATTTGGATTTATTTTTTATTTTTTTTACAGTATTTGGATTTTTTGTTTTCTTTTAACAGTATTTGGATTTATAATTAGCTACGCATAGAAGTTAGAATTGCTCGAATTTTTTACTTAAAAGAAAATTTCAGACATTGTTGAGGATTATTTCGATAGAACTTTATCTCAAAATGTAGCCAATTCAGCGAAAGAACTAATAAGAGCTCTTTATTCTATCATAGAAAGATAAAAGACCAAACAGCTAGCTCTGTGCTTCAAATCCTCATTTTGGTGGTGGAAAGAATATCTCATCTGAAGTTCGCTTTGACCTGAAAAGCTTCTCCACATCAGTAGGCACCTTGAATGATGCTTCAAGCACTTCCGGCGACAATGCTTTCCACACAGAAGTCTTTCCAGCCAAGTGGGTGAAAATTGGGCTGCAATTTCAATCAACAAACATGTTCATTAATAGTTGCAAACACACAAACACCCTGTTAAAAATGATAGGAAAAACAAACAACTTACTTAGGAGTAGTGATGATAGAGAACCAATCCATGCCATCAGGATCACAGATCTTTGAAACAACATAAAACCTAGGAACAATGAACAAATTCCCAGCCTTAACAGTAGTTTCAAGGACCCTCTTCCCGTCGATTCCAACAACCTGAACGCGTCCGCTGCCCCGAACAATGTATGTAACCTGCAAAGCAGAATCGCAAGAAAATCCAGGAGAGCACATAGCTCCTCCATCCAATCTTACAAGATCAGCACCAAGCCCAACTTCAGCAACCAAAGGCAGGTTCTTAGTATTCAACACCACAACCCTTCCACCATTCTTGATATCAACATCCAATGGAGCCTCCTCACAGTTATACACAAACCCTTTCCTGGTATCCGCCTTTGGTTCAGGCATTTTAGCTGAATCAGCAAGCTTAACTATGCCTTTCCCGGTTTGGGTTCCCACAAGAGAACTCACAGTTTTTTCATCAACATCCCAAGCTCGGCCCACAAATTCAGAAGAGAATCCAGTGAAAATTCCGTTGGTTCCGGTTAAGTAGAAATCAGTGAATTCACCAGATTTGTGTCCTTTGGAAGTATCACCCATAAACAGAACAACTAATTCAGTGTCCTGTTTGTTATACCACCATGTTACTACCCCGAAAGGAAGGGCTATGGCATCACCCTTCTTGATTGCAATTACCTTTTCCTCTTTCTCAGGAAGAACTATCCCAGCCACACCGTTTCCTAATTAATAAATTCAACAATTAACTCAAGTCGTCAGATCGATTAAACTAGATTCAAATTTAATCACATGAACATCCTTAGACAAATGGATCGGTACGAGGTGAAAATGTCTTGGCCGCAATTTAACATCAAAAAACAACATCTAATTCAAGTTCCACGAAATTTGGTCCCAGACCATGATACTGATTTGTTAATTATTCTATAAAGATATCATGATTACAAATTTTGTTAATTATTCTACAAAGATATCATGATTACAATTTTTTGTTAATTATTCTATAAAGATATCATGATTACAATTCAACTTCACTAATTAACAATTAAACAAGTTTAATTAATCAGATCCGTTAAACTATAATCCAACTCGGTCACATCATTGAACACATGGATCCATCAAAATCAACATCTAATGCAATCGGATCAAATCCAGCCATCCATCAAACAATGCCAAGCTCAGTTAATCGATTAATCAGATTGACTAAACTAGATTCCAGTGTAATCACATCCAAACAAGTTTAAACATACAGATCAGTGAGAGGTGAAAGATCTCAGCCGCAATTTAACATCAGAATCATCTCATGAACATTCCACGAAATTTGATCTCAGTACATCATCATCATTGTGATTTGTTATTATATTCTATAAAGACGTCATATGATTAACAGATTCAACAAGTATACTCAGCTTACCAGATCGAATAACTAGAATCGAATTCAATCACATCGTCAATCATACAGATCAGTAAAAGATGAACAGTCTCGGAAGCAATTTAACATCAAAATCAACATCTAATGCAATCGAATCAAACAGTGCAAGCTTAGTTATTCAGTTAATCAAATCGATTAAACTAGATTCCAATGTACTCACATTCTCAATAAGTTAACATCAAAATCATCAAATGCAAGTTCAACGAAATTCGACCTCAGTACATCATCATCATCATCATCATCATCGTGATTTGTTATTCTATTCTATAAAGACGCCATAAGCTTAACAGATTCAATCAGATCGATTAACTAGAACCGAATTGAATCATATCGATAATCAAACAGATCAGTAAAAGATGAACAGTCTCAGCCGCAATTTAACATCAAAATCAACATCTAATTCAATCATAAGACGTTATATTTCTGTTTGGAAGCATATGATTTGCTATTTTATTCTATAAAGATGTCATATGATTAACAGATTCAACAAGTATACTCGAATGCAATCACACCGTTAATCATATGGATCAGTAAAAGATCTCAGCCGCAATTTAACATCATCTAATCCAATCATATTCAGTCACAAGATACCACGACGTCGTACTTCATATACGATGAGATCAAAAGAAAGCGATCGTAAAAAACAAAACAGAAAACAACAAAATGATGAGAAAACGCAGCGTTTTACCTTGAAGAACATAAGCGACCTTAGCAGAATCAGAGTAACGAGGAAGAGCAAAACCGTTCTTCTGAAGAGCAAGTTTGGCTGCTCCGATATTGCCTTGCTTTAGCATCGGAAGTTCATTAGGACACCACGACAGGTATGATCCGCCATCGCCGCCGTACACCGTCTTTGCTAGCTTCGGTGAAAGGTCTATATCCGCCATTGATGATGATTAGAGAGATTTTGATTTGTGTTTTATTGTTTAAGTGATGGAAATGAGTGATGTTTAGTACTTTATAGTGTTTAATTAAACAGAATTTGGATTTGTTTGAGGATTTTTATTCGGATTAGGATCCGATATAATAGTTTCCATAATCGTATTATTCAAGACTATATATTATCATTAGCATAATAATAATTTCTATCCAGCCTTGATGATGCCAATAATGATTTATTTGATTAACATATTTAAGATGATTTATTTTGTTATTATTCACTATCTTCATCATGGTTAAGCCATTATGTACAAAGTCAAATGCAATACACTAATATATAATTATATATTGACACTACCACTTTTTTATAGAAAAAATATTGATTAACATGTAACACATGTTTGTTTTTTTAATGGAAAACACATGTTATTAGGTGGTATAGAAAGGTTTAGTTTCATTATATCACATCATTTAATCATAGTTCGAGTATTTCACTAATACGTTTATCTTTAAAGTTTATTTTAAAAGAAGTTTGCGTGGTGAGGTGCTAATTTAATTTCGGACTTTAACAAATTAGGAATGGATATACTAATAGTAATTCTACAACTCCTGCATGCAATTAAGGATAATTTCTCACAGTCAACTAAACATGATTAATACAAAGTATGAATTCAATGTGATGTTGATAAGCACAAGTATGATTAATATGAAGGCTCAATATACTTTACTCTCTAGAACTGTTCAAAAATGTATTGACTCCCTAAAGTTATTATATTTCCTAAATTTGTCCAAAACTTTTGGTACCCCTACACTTTAAAGAGGTTCAAATGATTTCTTAAATTGGGTCAAAATGTTTAATAGTCTCCTATACTTGGCCAAACAATTCAAATAACCTTTTGAAATACCGTGAGTAATTTGAAGCTTTTAGCCAAGTTTAGAAGGTTATTTGAACACTTGAAAGTTTAAAAATTATTTAAACCTTTTGATCAAATACATGATACCATATTAGATGAACTTTTTATAGTTGATATGTTCGTCCTCTATCTCATTAGCCTCTCAGTTTTCATTTTAAAAAAAAATATATTATTTTTGATAAGTTTAGAGAAATAATAAAATATTTTAAAAGTTCAAAGATTCAGTTAATTAAAACGAACAAGTTCAAAGGGGTAATTGATTTATTATATGAAGAAAAATAGGTATAAATATCACCTAAAATTGGATATTTAAATATAAGTTAAATGTATTGAAAATGGTTAAATCATCATTTGCCTTGTGAACTTGCCCAAATAACTGCCATCTGAATTTCTTAAAGCGTAACCAACTAATCCTTAAACTAGTTTGAAAAGTTTATTAGCTTCATGAAATTTCATATTTAGAACGAAATAACCATTAAATCTTAGGGATCATAAGAAACCAAACACTAATTATCCGGATTAGGGTCCTTTTTGCCTAACAACATAAGATCAGAGAATCACATGGCCATCAATCATAAATCATAATGTAGAGAAGAATAAAACAGAATAATTAAGCCATGTGATATGTGTGAGCCTCACCTACCGCATAATGCAACATCAAAACAAAATACACCAAAAAGCCATCAATGTTCTATCTTTGGCTTTATATATAGCTCGTACCTAATTAATGATTTGATAATGTTCCTTCAAAATCAAAACAAATCAAATGGAATTTCAGGTACTACTTTCTTTTTCATTATTTGATTTTACCAGGAAACATATACAGAAAAATGCAAAAGAATAATTAAATGAATTATAGGTTAGGCTGGTCTAAATCAATTAGAGAAAAATGCCAAGTAATGTTTATATACTGAAAAATCAAAACAAAACAAAATTGTGTAATCTCATTCTACATTTCAAAGTGAAACAAAATGGAAAAAAGTTTCTGTGAATTTGATTAAATATATAAAATATTCTTCTTCTTCCTCCCTTCCACAAAAATGGGATTCATGTGTTTTCCTTTTTCACTAAATTGCAACTATGTTACCTCTATTTCGTCATATCAATATGATGTTATCTAGATTAGGATTCAGTCTATCGATCAGCAATGTTTCACGTCTACAACAAACAACAACTTCCAGTCACCGTAAAATTAGAGGCTGCCTGCCTGCCGAACCAAGTTGAAAATACATGAAACCTCCAGCATCAAGAATTCATCTTTACAGGAATCAAAGCTCCGTTTTGTGTATTTTCTGTATGAGGCATTTTTGCAGGTGTAGCTTTTAAGAAAGTCTTCGCGTACAAGGAACCAAAGACAACGACCTGATTCATCATTGTGTCAAAATCGGTACCAAAAAGACGATAATAATAAGAACAATCATTTTTAAACAAGGCTCAGAATGAGGGCTTACTGCTCCAATCCATTGTTCCCAGCTCAAAGGATGGGAAAACCACACACACGACAGTATAATGCTCACCAACTGGATTGAAAGCAGAAATTACAAGACACCCTTTGTCAGAACTGGAGGCACATTCGTTAAGGGCGAAAGACAGAATCAATTTTCTTTTCAGATAATTATACAATACCTGTCTTGTAGTCATTATGGCTGCAAATGTGAGAGCACCAAATGTGCGAATTGTGTAAGAAATAAAGAATTGACTAGCTGTTGCTACCTGTGAGAAGAGACATCAGATAAACATACAGTAACTTAAATTGTGGGAGAAAAGGGAAACCTGCTTAAAAAATTGGTAACGATGCTTTCAAAACCAAAACTACAAAATACGCAAGCCAATTAACAATTACTCACAGTGGAAAGCAACACAATGTGGAGGAAACAGTCACTATGCCGATATACGAAGTCTACTGCTAGAAATAGATGTCCTTGTATTACAAGTCCTACATATGGAATAATGTAGATACTTTCATTGCTGAGCAGAAGTATTCACCACGAACAAATATTTCTCAATGTAACATTGTGCACGGCGGAAGAATTGTATACTTGAAATCAAAGTTTACCATGATAACTGGCATTTGTATAGTTATTTAGATGAAGGCTCTGAATTTGAATAAGTGTGTGAAACTAATGAACTAATAGATTCAAAGCCAAAATACTGCAGCTCAACCATTTCAGTGATAATTTTATCATTATACCCAATCCCAATACTACGTCATATAATTGGATATGAAGAAATGAGTCTACAGATTTATGTGCAAAACAGCTCCTTCGGGATTAAAAAGATCAAAATAGCCATAAGATAATTATCAGCACAAGACATAGCAAATAAAAGAAAGATATGCTTGATTTATTCAGAGAGAGAAAGAAATATTGGGCATCATATGGAAAACTCACCTGTGAAACTGAGCACACAAGAGCATAATGTAGTGTAGAAAATTTGGTTATGTATCTCCATATCATAACCTTTAAACAGCTTATCTTGGAATGTGCTTGTGAAACCGTCAAACCTGTTGGACATAATGAAAAATCTCAATGTGCAATAATACATCATATATCTGTTTTTTCCAATACCATTCCCTTTGAACAATTCAAAAGATACGTTTCTGAACTCTATTTAGCCTAAAATATATGACCAGCTCATCCAAACAATAATGCGTTCAATAGAAAATACTACAAAAAGAATAAAAATGCTAGCTTCTCTTACATCTGTGAAAGCCTAGATATTGTGCATTTTAATGAAAACTGTATCACCTTTTCCATAACAATGCAACACACGTAAACAAATTTCCCATTAATTTTCCTGCCATCTAACAACTAGATTTTGTTTAATTCATGTCCAAACAATCAGAAATTAGCATGCTAGAGATTTAAACCTGCCATTTAGTGGGAGAGGGGAAAGCAATTTATATACTTGATTGACGGCAGATTAATTAATTCATATATTTTTGTTATGGAAAACAAAGTTACACCGGAGGTAAATTCAGCATACTTGAAATAATAAGAAAAGCCTTTCAAGTCATTACCCAAGATAACCAAGCATGAGGCCGGCACCCCAGACCGTATTTTCCCTCCCTCTGCTGTATGGACTAATATCAGATCCTGCCTAAAATTGAAAACACAAGAAACGGAGATCAGCACATTTTCTGGAATTAAAAATGAAGAACAGTACATAAGCAGAAGCTACAATGATTAACAACAAAATGACATGGAGACAAAGACTCAAATTATTACCGGAAATAGGATAAATATAGAACAGCCCAAAGTAACCAGGAAAGCTACAAAGTAATCCATTCCCTTATATCTCTTTTGCATAATGGCGGTGCCCCAAATCTGTAAAAAATTATTCAAGCGAGAAAAAAGAAGACCAAATCACAATTCAACACTCCATTTAAAGTCAAATAAACATCGTAGGAAAAAAAAGCAAATGGATGCAAACATTCCTTCATTGCATATATGAAATCAGTTTACAATGCCATGATTGAATATCCTTATTCCCTCCCTGATATATCAATACCAATTTACCAAATGCTTTCTATGTATCCCTATCTAGTAGTAGAAGTGCAAGCCCATATACATACACAAACACACTCACAAAAAGATGAAATCATGAAAGACATGTAAGAGTGTGGTTTGTTTGAATTAACTAGCATTTTATCCTAAAAATTGGCATTATCTTCCAATGTGATCAATAAGAAACAATCTCTATATGCCAATTTACAGAAATTTATACATCAAGTTACTAGTCTTTTACTAATAAGAAATCCATGCAACACTCGTCATGGAAATTCTGAAGTGACTTTCTGCTTTTTGCAGGACAGAGATTTAATGAACTACTACTACAACAAGAACAACAAAGCCTTAGTTCCGAGATGATTCCGGGTCAGCTAATGAACTAAGATATAAAAAAAAAAACCCGTATTCTTGACTCCTAAGAAACATTTATGTGCAGAATGTTCGATGGTTTGGAGATGCCAAGGCTCCCTTTCTTCAGGCACCCCAAAGACCTTACTGTGCATGCCTTGATAAGGGTAAGCTGGATTAAACTCAATCTTAGAATGAAAAAGAAAAAAAAGGAAGTGCTGCCCTCTATAATCAGAGCGAAGAGCAAAACAATTTGCACATAGAATGATTTGAAATTTATGACAGCAGAAATGTTACATAATCAAATAAAACAGAACTTACCATGACAGGAATCATTTTAGCACACTTGGCAAGCGTCTGAACTGGAAAACTGACATATTTGAGGGCCTGCGAGCAAGCTCTTGTCATCACAAAAGATAAATAAACATATTTTCAGGATTCTGATATTTCATATCTGTCAGTATGATTTAAGTAACTCTATTTAGCAGAACTATGTTATACAAGGAAGGCATTTGCAGAATAACCACACAAATACAAGCCGGTGCAACAAAGATAAAACGCATAAATATACCTCATACTGGCAGGTTGAAGTTAATATGTTAGAGACTGATATTAGGCAGTATTTATAAACTGGAGCAACAGGATTCAGCGCTTTTTTACTTCCCTGGAAAACAAAGTAAGATAATATAAGCATTCTAACTAGAAGTCATCCAGCTTGTCTAACAAATAAGTGACAGTACGTGTCGATTGTCTCAAAGGATGACGATTTCCTCGCACATATAAGAAGCCATATAGCTTAACCAATGTAGGATATCAAATAACACTAATCTAGCAACGGAAAACTCTTACTTACCAGTAAAACTACAGCAGAGACAGCGGAGGTAGTGATTCGGTTACAGAAAACAAGAAACAGTGAGTACTTGAAAAACTCCTTGTTTAACCCATAGGGGTTTCTCATGATTTTTTCCTGCAAAAACAATTTCATATCACATATTTGAAATAAAATCATATCATACACTAAAACCTCTATACAGAAACACTCTATATAAGAATAACCTCCCCATCGTTATACAAATAGTCCGGTCCCCAGTGTTGAGAATTTCTGTTATATCAACCTCTATTAAGTAATAACCTCCCAACTGTTATAGAAATAGTCCGGTCCAAAGTGTATTACTATGTAGAGGTTTTACTGTATGTCGATTATGAACAATGCAGAAAGACTCGTAGTCATATCATAACCAAAAATAAAATAAAAATGAAATCTTGATATGATAAAACACAAAACGAGCATACCATTTTCAAAAAAATGAAATCTTGGTATGATAAAACATAAAAAAGAAGCATACCCATTTGAAAAAAAATAGAAAAGAACCTGTAAAAGACCATAGCTGACGAGAGTAGTCATGATTCCAGTGACAGAAATAACCCCTTTCCAGAACTTATTGTTGTCGGCGGAGGATAACGAATCGGCCATTGCCGAATCCACTGATATAAATTTCAATACCACATCCGAAACAATATTTTCAAAGAAGATGAGCTCAGGGAGCTCGCCGGAGATATAGGATCAGAATGGCGGGAGAGAGGGGCGGCAAAAGGTAAGTTTCGCTAGCGTCGGGACAGAGAGAGACGGCGAGAGTCTTGGTTTCACCGGCGACTTTTTCTCTCTTTTGTTCTTTATATGTAGTAGAAGAATTGAAAATAAATAAATAATTAAATAAATTGGGAAAGGCTTTGATTTAGAAAAAATTAAATTAGTTTCAAAAAGAAAAAGGAATTGGAAAAATAATAAGAAAGCCACGTCAGCTGACTTTGTGATGATGGTCAACACATGTATGTATGTATGTATTTTTTTTTTTCTGTGCGTGCAATAGAAATGAAGATAGAGAGATAGTGATATAATCGTATGCAGACAAGAGCATCATTGTATGAGTATTTTAGTTTCTTTCGCCAATCAATATTCATCTATTAGAAGAAAATTTATCTAGTACTCTTCTTTCTTTCTATTTTTGTTTTGTTTTATTAACTTTCCTAATCTATCCTTCACTCTCTCCATATTAAGAATATTATTATGTGATGTTTATCTAGATCTTTACAACTTGAGCCACCGGAGATAAGTTTAAGATTGATAGAAAATCTTTAGAAGGGTCGGAGTCCGGCGAACCCGTTTTAATAATCAAATAAATGAATGAAATAAGAGTAAACTTTTGCTTGGAAGTCGGTTAATAGTTAATGTGAGTAATAGAATTTAATTTTTTTAATTAATTTCGTTTTGGAGTTTTTTAAAAATTAAATGACTCTCATTAATCTCTTCTAACTCTCAGCTATGTTAACCTCCCAATTCCAAAACAAAGACGGTTTAAAAAAAATATAGATAGTATACTGAACATATCATTTTTTAGAGGTTATGTTAACTTATAGTGTGTTAATTGAGATTGTGTATATATGTTGATTTCAGACTGACTTGTAAGGAATAATTTTATTAGGTGAAAGCTTCTTTGAAGCATGCAAGCATGTGTCGGGAGCATCATATCAACTAATGATGACACGCGTCCCTCGATAAGACGTTTAGTGATGTAACCATAATGATAAGACCATGTGTGGTGTGAAGAGAGAGAGTAGGTCATGTGAGCGGCTCGTGATCTCGGTCTCTTGGATCATATTGACATCTCTATACCATTTTAAGAAAAATTGATCAAACTCAAAAATTCTTAAAAGATTCTGGTTTAAACAAAAAAACTAAGTTTATAGAAATGTGTATGTATATATATCCAATTTTTTTTGAAGGAATATGAGTATTCTAAAAGAGAATAGAAGACAGAAAAGGTAGTGGTGAGAAAAGTAGCTGTCAGTGAGTTAATTTGAAGTTAAGGATAAATGTTCAAATAAATAGTAACACAATCCATAACTAGAGGTGGGCTTCTGTTGTTTACATGATCCATATCTCTCATATTTCTTCAAACACAAACAAAAATAAACCATTTTATTTTTTAAATTCATTCCATCCCCATGGACTGTTGCTTGTTTTCTCACCTTTCTTCTTCTTCTTCTTCTTCTTCTTCTTCCCATATCTTCATCAACTCAAGGTCTGAACTTGTTTCTGTTTCTTTTATTCATAGGACTGCAGTTGCCATGTTATAACTAATAAGATAACTGTTTTTCTGTTTCAGGTTTCACAGAGTTTTTGCAGCTTCCCATGGTTCAGGAAATGGGTTGTGGAGACAAAAAGTGCTGAGTTCTACTTGGAGGTCAACATGTTGGGCAATGAGAAATATGTTTGATGAAAGTGATGAATTAAAGAGTGCTCAAAATGGTTCTGTTTTGAGCTCATTTGGGAGTGTCGAGGCCGAAATAACAGGCGAAACTATAGATTTCTTTGTGAGTGATGCTGAAGGTGATCCTGATTCCCCATCTCCTGGCTACTCTTCTGTTGAGCAAGCTCTCAATGCTCTACGCCAACGAAAGGTCTGCACTTGTAAACTTTTATCATGTCCGCCTAGCGCTTTTTACAACATTGGTTATTAGTGACATGTACCTAGCTAACCAAATTTATCCTAACTAGTTTATTAGTTGTAAAATATTGCTTGTTAGGCTGTGTGATACATGATAAATTAATAAATTAATGCAAGTGAAAATGGGCACAGTTTGTGATAGTTGTAGATGATGAAAATGGAGAAATTGAAGGAAACTTAGTGATGGCAGCTTCTCTTACAAGTACAAAACATGTTGCATTCCTGATGAAACATGGATCAGGAATTGTTTCCGTCGGGATGCAAGAGGAACATCTTACAAGGCTAAAGCTTCCATTAATGTCACCCGAGACCGAAGACGAAGACTCTTCTGCTCCAACATTTACCATCACTGTGGTACGGTACCACTCCTCAACTTTATCTAAGAGATTATGATAGTCTGTCAAAAGAATATGAACCAAGTAGTTAAAACCGAATAATTTTTTTTTGGTAAGAATAATAACATTTGTGGCACGGTTAGGATGCGAAAAGTGGGACATCAACAGGAGTATCAGCAGCAGACAGGGCGAAAACTGTAGCCACTCTGGCGACTCCAGAAGCAAAGGCGGAAGATTTCAGAAGGCCAGGACATGTGTTTCCACTAAAGTATCGGAAGGGTGGTGTTTTGAGGAGAGCTGGCCATACCGAAGCTTCGCTTGATTTGGTAATCCTGGCTGGTTTACCTCCCTTTTCTCTGCTTTCCGCTGTTGTTGATCCTGAGGATGGCTCTATGGCTTCTCTTCCTAGTTTAAGAAAGTTGGCATTGGACCATTCCATACCCCTTGTCTCTATAACCGATTTAATCAGGTAAACTTATCCTTTCACTTCTCAGTATTTTCAGTTCAGTTTCAGACCTTTCTATCTTTTAATGATTAAGTGCGTAAACTCCCAAGAAAGAGTAAATATCAAACTCGAGAGAGGTGCTCGGTTTTTCTTTATGTCTTACTTTAAGCATTGAATGCTCTTTCTAAACGGATATAACCATCACTATGAGGTTTCACATGAATGTTGGCCCGTAATTTTAGTGAAGTTGTGTATTGACGACTTGATTTCTATGAAAGTATACCGGACACACTTGTTATGTTTAATAGGGTATCATTTCAAGCCATTTGGATGAATACCCTCGTAACGGTTAACACTTCTTTCTAGCCCGCAGCTTCACGAGGTACTAGTTTATCCGTGACTCTTATCGGAACCTAAACTTCAATGATTAATCTTATACGTATGTGTAAATTAGGTACCGGAGAAAGAGGGAAAGATTGGTGGAAAGAAGAGCCGCATCACGTCTACCAACAAAATGGGGTGAGTATGAAGTGTACTGCTACATTTCAAAGCTGGATGGAACAGAACATATAGCTCTAGTAAAGGGTGAAATCGCGGACGGTGAAGATGTACTAGTAAGAGTACATTCAGAATGTTTAACAGGAGATATATTCGGGTCTGGTCGATGCGACTGCGGGAACCAACTGGATTTAGCAATGGAGTTGATTGAGGAACAAGGAAGAGGAGTAGTAGTTTATCTGAGAGGGCATGAAGGAAGAGGGATAGGACTTGGTCATAAACTTAGAGCTTATAATTTGCAAGATCAAGGCCATGATACCGTTGATGCTAATATTCAACTTGGTTTGGCTGTTGATTCTCGTGAATATGGTATAGGTGCCCAGGTTTGTTTATCTACCTTTTACTTTTAACTTAGAAATTTGGCTCAAATATTTTCAGAGAAGTGGTTTTCGGAGTTGGTAACAATCTTATCACTCGGTTTGAGGTTATTCAACCACCTTTTAGGTAGTTACTCTTCCAATTAAGATTTTCCGCATACATTAACATTCAAACACGAGACTTAGCTTAAGCAACTAGAGTCATTTATCACTCCACAACTTTAATTGATTTCTTGGAAGATTGTTAATATGTTTATAAGGTAGATATGTTCATTACCCGAGTCGGGTCAGGGTCACGTAGAGGCAAGGGGTCGATCTTATAAAAAAATTTTAGATTGGCAAGGACCATTAATGGTCTTGGCCCAATCTAGAATCGCTTCTCATAAAAGAAAGAAGTTAATTTTTTTACATTTTGAATATATTTACGCTTCTCCAAAAATATTGTGGGCGAATTTTGACTTGCTCCCGTTTTATTTATAAGTAACAGCATTTATGAAAGTTGCAGATTTTAAGGGACATAGGAGTTCGAACAATGAGACTGATGACAAATAATCCAGCAAAGTTCACAGGGTTAAAAGGGTATGGATTAGCAGTAATTGGAAGAGTTCCAATTTTGACACCCATTACTGAAGAAAACAAGAGGTATTTGGAAACTAAACGCACTAAAATGGGTCATCTCTATGCTTCCGATATTCAATCTCCACCGTCGCCCCTAAATGATTAGACAACTCGATGACTTTTTCTTCTTTCTTATACATCTCGGATTACAAATGTATTTATTATATACCAAACAAAGATTTAATGTCCATTTTTTTATTTGAGATTAGATAGAAATTATACAATAGATTTTGATAAAATGAAAAAATAAACCATTTGAAGCGAAGTTTGGATTTATGTGGGAGTGGATTCATATCATATTACGTTTGTAATTACATCGTTATTTCTTATTACAATTTTCTATCTCAATAAAAAATATATATATATTAAGGTATATATGATGCACCGACTTTAGTCAAATTCACACTTTGTAACATTTAAAGAAAATAGATTTAGGGAATAAGGATAAGATAAAAGATGAAGAAAATTAAGTTGTTATTGTAGTGTTTATTGGATCATCATATGTAGATTAACACAATTAAATTGTGGCATTGAGAAGGTTGAGTTTGGAAAACAATTGATCAGATACGTTAGAGGGCAGTAAAAGAGAAAAACCACGTGCCTTCTAAAAAAAATCGAATCTCTTTCCATCACTTGTTAAAATATCATTGGCTGAAAAAATCAAACGCCCTTTGAACAACTTGTAAAAAACGATTATATCATATTCACATCTGTTATTGAAGGGCTTTGATAAGCTCGAAAATAATTGATCAAAACTTTACAAGGCTAAATAAATACCACAGGCTTACTAAACCAAAATATTCTTGCCAACAAAATACTTCCACTCATCTTTGCAAAGTTATGATTGCTAACAAAATACTTCTCACTTATTATTATTTTTAGTTTGACCATCCAGTATCTTTGTCATAATGCTAGACTAATCCGCACTCACATCGAAAAGGCCTCTTATAGGTGATATAAGTGCTGACCAAATTGGACTGTTCATACGAGAGCGAAGATCGAACCGTAGACGTCTCATAAGGGACAAGATTAAATATCGGAGAGGCTTTAGATTTCTTTCAAATATGAGTTGAAGCAATTTCCCCAATTAAAATTAGGACATAGGGAAATACAGTAAAACCTTTATATAGATACTTGAGACCAGACTATTTGTATAACAATTGAGAGATTTTAATGTTATACTGTATATAAGATGATGAAGCCAATTTATTCGGCCCAGAATGATTTCTAATCATAGCCCAAAAATACTAGTGACCCAGCTCCATATTTATGATAAAACGAGGATATTATGGTAACTTCCTTTGCCTCTTCTTTATAAACCCTCCTTCGCTTGAAATCCCCAAACCCTAATTCCGGTCCAGCTGCTGTTCGACCTCAGGTATGTTCATCTCCCCGTGTCGATTTCTTCATCATCTGACCGTTCATTTGAGCATCATTGATCAGATTTATGAAATGTCTTTTATGTCCTTGCAGGGTTTCAGGAAAAGGTAGGTCAAGCTTGAGAAGTAGCTGCAATGGCACCAGCTAAAGGTATATCATATTGCTCCCCAACTGTACTATCATTTTTACGCCTCCCGTTGTTGCATTCGATAATATATTATCTGTATCGTCGTAGTTTTAAAAGTTCGGTACCGGTGTTTTAAATCTAATTATTGATAAACAATGCAAGTGAGAATTTAAAATGTGATATTTATACTCTACAAATGATTTTTAGCTCTGAGCATAGAATAGGAGGAATTAGAAATTGTAGGAAAGGAAATGTATCAAGAAATTCAAGCTGAATAGTAAGGTTCGGTTAGCTAGCACCATAGTTGATGTTCGAGCTGGATTGTGTTTGTCGATGGAAATTGTTTCCTGAACAACAAACACTTTTCCTATCTATATTTGCCGAAACGTTTCCAGAAACATGCTGGTTTTCAGGCATTTGTATTTCTGAAACTGATGAAACATAGAAATGATGCTGACGAGTGGTTTATGTGCAACGTATATCTATGTAGATTAGTTTTAGATACTGAATTGAAGTAGCAATGCAACGTTGATGACAAACATTTGCGTAGTTTTTCCTTTATTGTTTTCGTTGTTTGTGATTGTATACTTCTGCAGTTATGCGAGTTGTCTTGTAGCTCCTGGATATGAAGTCAAACTTTTGTGGCAAAGTTTGATCTTGCCACAAATAATTATTACTAGATTGTAGGTTATAGTGATAATCTCGGAATTATATGTTTTGTTCATGTGTACGTCCTTCCAATTCATGTTTGCACCATAATTTAGGAAATATTTTGGTTTTAGTTGTTGATCAGTTTTTTTTGCCTAATTACCTAAGTATAAATATTTCAGCTGATGGGTCAAAAAAGCCTGATGCAAAGGCTCAGGCAGTTAAGGCTGCAAAAGCAGTGAAGTCTGGACCAACCTTCAAGAAGAAGGGCAAGAAGATCAGAACTAAGGTTACATTTCATCGTCCAAGGACACTAAAGAAGGAGAGGAATCCCAAGTATCCTCGCATTAGTGCTCCCCCAAGAAACAAGCTTGACCAGTATCAGATTTTGAAATATCCGCTCACTACTGAGTCTGCAATGAAAAAGATCGAAGATAACAATACTTTGGTATTCATTGTTGATATCCGTGCTGACAAGAAAAAGATTAAGGATGCTGTCAAGAAGATGTATGATATCCAGGCCAAGAAAGTGAATACCTTGATCAGGTACTTGTTAAAACTCATATCCAAGGTTTAAACTTGAATTCGTGAATATGTGGTGATTATATTTTTTTTAATGTAGGCATGACCAAATCTGATAATGTTTATAATATGAGATCCTCTAATGAAAATTACATATGTATTAAACAATTGACACGTAAACATTGTGATCCTGGGTTGCTTGTAATGGAAATGTTTCAAATGTGAATAATGATGCTTTATTGTTTCTTCTTTTTATTCTTTCCTGTTTTGCATGTGAGAACTGGGGATCTAATTTTCACCTTAATATAACTAATTTCCAGGCCCGACGGAACCAAGAAAGCGTACGTCAGGTTGACACCAGACTTTGATGCGTTGGACGTTGCAAACAAAATCGGGATTATCTAAATTAGTTGTTGGCAACGAGTTTCTAGTTATGATAGTTTTGTTTAATTCCAGATTAAAGTATTTTTGTTGTGAAATGAAGCAGAGAGATTTGATGCTTTATTTCAAGCTTGTAAACTTGTTGAACTGCTGTTTGATTATTTCATTTTCAATCCTCTTTTAGTATTGTTGGAGATCTACTGGCTTGAGTGTCAATTTTCTTATTATTCTTTGATAACCGTCACAATCGCTTTTATGATCTAATAATAGCCAATTACATTCACAATCTTGTGCCATTGATAACCTTTTATGAGTTGGTTTATAAATAGTATAATTGGTAGAGAAAGGCCTTAGCACATAATTATACTTGTACTTTTATCACACGTAAATTTGTCAATCTGAGTGTGACATCTTCTTTACTGATATGGCATGGGATATGTATAGTTGGAAGCTCGACTTTAATGTGCTGTGTCGGCGTTTTAAAAAACTATCGTGTTTCTCAGTCTTCTCAGTTGGGTTACACGAGAGGTGCAGACCTCTAGCTGTTAAAATTCTCTTTGTGCAAAATCGTTTATGGTAGTCGAATATTTTATTTGCCTTACTCATATTACTATTATACAAAATAAGGGTCTGTGAGAACAAGGACCCAATTCATAATCATACCCACCCATAAATCATCGACAGTAAGTGGGTAAGAAGGAAAAAATAAAATGAAAAGAATTATCAGCTATGTTTTACATAATGTACTATGTTAAGATTATTTATAATCATTTAGCTCCTAAGAGGAAGCATATGATGGATGAAATCTCATGATCCCAGAGATTCTATGCTGCTGTTTCTTGAACTGGCTGTGCAATGTTCTGAAGAATCTCGGATCGTAGGATCTGAAATGTTTGTGTCGTTTCATCGAAAAAATCTTCTCTCCTTAGACTCTCAATCAAAGAATTCATAGAAAGAGAACAATCTTCACAAATTAAAGATCTGCAAATAGGACAGTTAGAATGAGCCTGAAACCAAGTATCAATACAAGCAACATGAAATACATGAGCACAAACGGGTAAATGTTTGATCCATTCGCCTTCCTCGAACTCCCCTAAACACACTGCACATTCATTCGCTTCCTCGTCCGCCTTCTTCTTCTTATACTGTGAAATCGGAAGGGAATGCATTACCGTAGACTCCAGTCCCTGGCTCTGAAATTGCATCGACGGTTCCTGGATTTCGTTCAAATTCGAATGCCTCATGCTCATACCCACCTGATTCCCGAAAATCACAGTATTGATAGCAGCGAGAAGGCGTTTTAGTACCCTGTAGTAGCTGAAGATCAAGACTGCAATGCAGACAATGACAAGCGGGCCGATGACGTACGGATTCCACTCGTAAGAGTCGTCGTCGGACCGAGGTGCCTGTGGAGCAGGTACTGGAGCTGAAGCTGAAGGCATGCTAATGATGCTATTCAGGTTCTTGAATGAGTTAAAGGGTGTGGATGAGCACAACCTTGTTATAGCAAAGACAAAACAGCCTTGTTGTTTGTTTTGAAAGAACGATAAAAGCAAAGTAGAAAGTTGTAATAGAGGTGTTGAATGTTGATAGGATAGAGAAGATTTGTTAGATGACTTGCCAGAGGTTTGAAGAACATATGTCATAAATTTTAAATGATACCAAAATCCTCTAAAGTTAAAAACCAGGGCAGGCTTATTTAGTAGAATTCTGCTACCAATCCCAGGTTTAGTATATTTGTCTTACCATTTTTTACATTTGGCATCCCATTACTATAGGAAAATGCTACATTTAATAAATTGGTTACATTTTTTGTTCCAATTCATTTAAACGTACGACGTACGGATTTATTGTTCGTAATTCTTTTGTTACGTGCCGGTATTTTATGTCTATTTAAGTCATAATGATAGGAAAGCACATTAAAGACTAGTACGGAAACAAAAGCAACCCGGAAAGATTTTAAACTACAAACCGACAAACCCGACAAAAAGTAGCATGTCTTGTTTTGTTTTTTTTATTCCGAAAAGATAGTTCCTATTGAAACTTTGATTCGATTCGATCTGAATTCTAGGTTACTTTTTCTTTTTTATGTTATAATTAATGTTGTTTGTTCAGTTTAATTTAAAAGTAACACGTGCTAAAATTTTGTTTTGTAATGTTTTTCTATACGTGTCGATGTTTGATGCCGATGTACATCATTTTATATAAGTGCTTCTAGTTATTATAAATATAAAGAAACATTTAAGGCTAGTTTGAAATAATAAGAAAAATGGAACCATGACAAAAATTTAAAGCAACAAACCGATAAATACAGAAAGAGATAATGTATTTTATTTTAGACGCTTTGTTGTTCCATATAACTTAGTTCTTTTTGCTACTTTGATTTGATCCAATTATAATTCGTTTTCTGTTCAAATTAATTTAAACGTACAATGTGCATATTTATTGTTCGTAATTCTATTGTTACGTGTTGGTATTCAATGTTGATCTCCTCATAATGATATGAAAGCATTAAAGACTAGTACGGAAATAAAAGCAACCCAGAAAGATTTTAAACTACAAACCGACAAATCCGACAAAATGTAGTATGCCTTGTCTTGTTTTTTTCATTCCGGAAAGATAGTTCTTATTGCAACTTTAATTCGGTCCAAATTCTTGGTTACTTTTTCCTATTTTATGTTATAATTAACATTTTTTGTTCAATCTAATTAAAAATAATACAAGCTAAAATTTCAGTTTATCATATTTTTCTATACGTGTCAATGTTTGATACCGAAACTCTGATTTGCCTCATCATTGTAATTCATTTCTCTTTTTTCGATACGTGTCAATGTTTATATGCATCATTATTTAATATCGATCTACAACATTTTATATTTCTATTTATAAACAGAAGCATTCAAGACTAGAATAATAATTCTCTCAAAAAAAAGAGACTAGAATAATAACACAAATAAAGCATAAAGCTGAAAGCGGCAAATCCAACCTGAGATAACATATATCTTATTTTGGATTCTGTTTATTCTGAAAAGATTCTTCATATTGCTACTTTGATGCATTCCAACTTACAGTTTTTTTTGTTTAGATTCTCAACTTTTTTGTTCATATCAATAAGAAGTAACATGTGCATTTCATGGTAATTATGTTGACAAGTATTACTATTTGATGATGATGATCCACAATTTATATTTCACTTATAAGAACAAACTAGAAGGAGACTAGAAGCAATAAAACAAAATAACCTCAAGATTTTCTATAACAATATGATTAATAATTTAATACAACAACACATAACACGCATTATTTTGAACTTTTTTTTTTTTTTTTAATTAAAAGCTGTTGTTGGAGAAGTTGTGAAGCTCGGTAATTTCAACTAGGTTAACACCACCAAAACACCCAACAGAATCTCTAGGACCAAATAATATTAAAGAAGAATTATTTGAACTTTCTTATTCCAAAAAGATTTCATTTTGCTACTTGTCGAATGTATAATTGATGTTTTCTTCATCTTTTTTACAAGCTTTTTCTTGTTATGTTCGAATGAATGTTTTTAGTTCTTTTGATATTGATCACTACTTAATCTTCATCGTTTTATAGTTCTATTATGAAGAGAGAGAGAGAGAGAGAGAGAGAGAGAGAGGAACTTAGATTCAAAACTAGGAAGAAATAAAACGAACAAAACAATAAAGCAGAAACCAATAAATCTGATATGAGAGTTTACGTCTTTTATTCTGGATCCTATTCAGCCCAATTCATTTTTTTCACAGGTAATTTACGTTTTTTGTTCAAATTAGTTTGCAAATAACATGTGTCAATACTTTGTTTGTAATGCTTTTGACACGTATCGCTATTTGATAATGATAAAGGTAATTACATATATGTTTTTTCATTTAAACAACACTTAGGAATAATCCGCACGTGATAAATGTGTCACTATATATTGTTGATTTATGATCATTTTATATTTCTATTTACAAAGTTGGGGGAAGCACTCAAAATTAAGAAAGAATTAAACAAATATCACAACCACAACAAGAGCTTAAAACAATATCAGACAAATGCATAAGAGATAGTGTACCATAGTTTAACACTCTCTTTGCACTTTCTATATCCTCTTGAAGTTCATATGACTACTTTGATTGAACATAAATAGTTTCGCTTCTCCGTTTGTAGATTATATATATTTTTCTAGTTTCTCATATATATCCCTATTTAGTAGTATACTTTATCATATCATTAATAGTCTGTACCAAGAAAAAAATCAGATCAATTTTTTTTGGTAACAAATCATATCATTAATAGAATGTAGAATGTTACCAAAAAATCAAAAGGTAGAAATTTGAGTACCCAGCTAGGCCCAAAAGTCTCATTATATTCAAATCTGTCTGACCCAAATCTCATGGGCTTCACATATAATAAATTCTCTCATTAATGATTCTTCTACGTTTCCTTTTATGGAAGCTATGATTTAGCCTAAAAACAAGAATTAAAGTGATAATTGCAGAATTTGAGTAGAGATACACTAGAAAAAGGTATGAGCTCAAATTTGTGCACCAACTAAACTATTCTTACTTACTATATTATTAAAATGAGAGGTTCTAGAATACACTTTGTGTACTGTGACGAGTATACTAAGCGAATAAATGATTGACAAATATGACTTCAAACAATCAAACTTTTACACCGTGTAAATAATTAATAATATATTTTGTAGTTAATTATTCATCTAGAAAATGAACCGAGACTCTAAATTATAAACCATAAATCCTAATAGCTATAACATATTGTTAGATTATTAATTCGGTATACAAATGACGTGCTAACAACGGCTATATTCTAAAAATTCTGAAAAAAAAAACGATTTTTTCGTCCTGTTTTTCTCTAAATTTCTTACTGTACTATTTAAACTAACCCCGCAAAACACAAATCATAAAAATATTTGTTTCTTTTTTTTGCTTTCATTTTCGATGATTGTGACTTTTAAAAAAAGTAAAAATCCAAATGAAAGAAAATATTCCGAAAATAAGGGAAATTACCTTTCTAATTTATAATTTTATGAAAAAGAGTAAATATACAAATCATACTAATTTGTTTCTATATATTGTAAAATCTCTAGAAGAGAATATGATTCTGACGGAGTATTAGCTTTACATTGCTATTAAATATATGAACCTACGAGAATTTAATAGCTCGCTTGTAAAACACATTTTTTATGAATTCGAAGTGTTTCCAGCTTTTCAAGAATATTAAAATTTTTCTATCAAAAAAAAAAAAAAGAATATTAAAATTTCTTGGCATTTAAAACTTTTTCTAATATTTTTACAATATCATTTGTGGTTCTCATATCGTTTAATTAACAGAGACATAATTTCTTGATTGTCAAAAAAAAGAGACATAATTTCTTAAGCGTGACTTGAAAAATACATAATAAATAAATATTACACATTTTTTCTTCTCAAGAGAATAAGATTTTTAATAGATCTAAGTATAACTAATTTACCTTTCATTTGGCACTAATTCTAAATACAATTAATCTAACTATATATAATGTAGAAAGGAAAATAGTAAACAAAATAAATTAAATAAGGTAAATTGTCAAATAATTTGGGAGAAAAAGAAAACAACAAAATATCTGATATTTAGGAACAAATGAATTAACATTTTAGAGATCATTCTTATTTACAACTAATGAGATTTGCAACTGAAATTTTTAAAACAAATTAGAGATTAGTCCTATATAAAATTCATGAGTTGATTTAACCAAGCAAATTATTCTTTTAAAATTATATTATTATTTATTTAATTTCATATTACAAATCAAACAATACCTAAAGAAAATTAAGAGAAATTAAAACTTAAGAATGTTTGCTAGCGAAAGCCATTCATTCAATTCCATGAGCTAAAAGAACAATGCATTTTTTCACCAAAAAGAACATAGCATTTACAAAAAAGAACAACTTGATTTCCACAAAAGGTCCTAACAACGCAATCTTTGTCTCTTGGTAATACTCGACACAGAAGAAGACGAAGAACCACCATAGGATGGATGTTTCCGATCACCGGAATTATTCCCAGCCGCCTCACACCCTTTAATTGAAACCGGCGGAATCTTAAACGTCTGCAGCGGCGGAGGATTCCTCCACCGCGGCAGCGGCCCTGCAACCAACAGTGTTTGCAGCAGAGGACCAGCTTCTGTAACTGCCTCCAAAAGTTTACCCTTTTCCGGCAGCCTTTTCCCTTTCACAATACTATCAATTGGGTCCATTTTTACCGGGTGAAAGTCGTTGAAAGTAGGTGAAACTGAGGTGAAAGTAGGTGAAACTCGGGTGAAACTAGGTGAAACTGCCTCCAAAAGTTTACCCTTTTCAGACAATCTTTCCCCATTCACAATACTATCAATTGGGTCCATTTTAACATTTCCAACCGGGTGAAATTCAGTGTAATTAGGTGAAACTCTAGTAAAAGTAGGTGAAACTCGGGTGAAACTGGGTGAAATTTGAGTGTTTGAAGAATCAGGAGAAGAAACAGCATCAAAGAATGAATCAACAGGGGAAGAATTGAGACTACTTGATTCTGTAATGGTTGAATTAGATTTGATAGGAACAAAAAGAGGGCTTTGGGGAGAATTGCAAGAGATTAATTTGTTAAGGATGTTTTGTAAATCATCTCTTTGTTTGTTAGATATGTTTATAAGCTCTATTAATTGCTTCACATCTTCTCTGTGTCTTCTTGTCTGCTCTTGTGATTCCATTTTCAGCCTTTGTAGTTCCATTGTTGTGTATAGAAGCTTCTGCTTTACATCCTCTAGGCTCTGTTAAATTAAATCAGACCACATTTATGTTAATTAAGGTTTTGAAAAGGTTTCAAGTCAAAGTGTAATAGACTTTTCATGCATAGGTGATATAGAATGAAGAACAAGAATTTTTCCATTTAATGCCAAAGATAGTCAAAACCCATGCATATCACAAGCCTCGCACCCAAGTCAAAAAAGTATGACCAATCAACTTACCAATCACTTTGCCATAAAATCTTTCTACTGATATCTTTTATATTAATATTTCACACTTTAGTTACACAGATGTTTAGAATCACGTCATCATGTGTTTTTTTTAATTCACAAATAAATTAGATAGCCACTCAAACAAAATACAGTTTGGTAGCAAATGCGATGATCATATATTAAAAAAAACAATTTGAACTAAAAAGTTAAACTGATAATTAAGAATCAACCACATTTTTTATATTTAATGTTAAAAAACTAGTAAAATTGTTCATACTAGTTCTGCATTTACCCAAAAATTGAGACTAAATATGAGTAGTACTGAAATGGATTACACCTAAGTCTCAACCTTAACCATAAAGCGAAAAAAAAACTAAATTCACATCCTCCAATTTCCAGAAAAATCATTCAGTTAGAGTGTCTCATAACAAGATAAAGTCCAGTAACAAAAGAAACTATAAATCTTAGAAGGGGCATAGTAAATATTTGATTATAGCATCACTAATTCATAAAAGAAAAGAAAAGAAAACAAGTCTTGGAAATAAAAATGACAATTTAGACGAATACAGAGAATTGAAAAAACAAGAATGAGAAGAAGAGAGGAGGGTATAAATGAGAAAACACACCTCATGATAAGTCCAAAAAGCACCAATTTCTTCCATTTCTTTACTAAAAAATTTCAAAGAAAGCCAAGAAGAAGAAGGAGGAGAATCTAAGGAGGGGGAGTTGAGGAAAAGTGAGAGGTGAGTTATTTATAGGGAGGATGTAGATATTACATAAAGACAAAGAAAGAGATGGCATCTCCTATTTAATTCCTGAATTAACCCAATCTATGTCAACAAACTTAATATATAATTAATTACCTTGATTTAATTCACGAAAATATAGAACTTTCCAATTATAATATGGTCGAAAGAAGGAAAACTTGCAAAGAGTCCACACCCCACCATTTATGGACTCCTGTCTATTACATTTAAAAATCTTACCTTTCTCATTCTCTCTTTTACACTATATATTTCTATACAATATTACAGGGAATACTACAAAAATAAAAACAAAAAATGAAATCATTAAATGCCTTCGTGACCAAGCTAAAATATTTATCATTACTCAATTACCAATTATTTGCTAATATTTACTCTTTGATAAATAAAAAAGGTTACGTCAAAATTTGTTCCTTGTATCATGAGAAGTAATATTTGTCTTATAACCTATCAAAATTGATAAAATTTTTGACCCTTCACATTCATTGAGATATCAATTTAGTTAGGAGTCAAATGTTAGTATTAGAGACAAAAGAAAAAAAACATTTTGGATGGATTAGGGGTGAACTTTACCAAATAAGGTCAAAGGTAAAAGAACAATATTTTAAAAATATTAGAAATTATTTAATTAATGATGCAAATATGGGAAGGTAAACGGCTGATTATGTATTACGCGGTTTGTGTTAATAAGATGCTTACTTTCCATAATTATCTTTTTTAACAATTTTATTATGTTAAGTTGAAATTACTTTAGTTAAGTTTAAATTTTTTCTCCCTAGCCTCTTGTCATATGTTTTGGTAGAATCCAGTAACTATATTTTAATTACCGCTGGATTAATCTAAACTCTTCTTTGTTGATTACTCTCATAGTTACTTTCATTTGATACTGTGATTATCTCATGGACGGAATATATTGTTAAGATTTCTATATGATCACGTCTGGATATTGTTTTAATAGCTTTTACTTTTTTGTAAAATTATTATGAATTACTATCACTTTTTCTTTTTATTTATTTATATATATGTTGAAGCTGATTTGACTAACATATATGGAAATTGATCAATTTTCGTACCAGGACAATAAATTGAAAAGAAAACCATATATAACTAAGCATATCGAACTTGGTAATTTACAATCATATTGATGTTAGATCCGCAATATGGGACTATATCACCAAAGAGTGCAACCAAAAACTCAGTAAATTTGTGGAAATATAAAAAGCTATGTTTACTTCCTTTTCTGCTTCTTGAAAAGTTTCATTTTTTAGGTTGATGATTTTTTGATTTGTGAAACTTCAAATTTTATAGTTTTACATTTGTCAATTCTGAAATTTTGAACCCGCAACCTCGCACTTTTTGTTGAGAGCAATATATAACTACTGAACCGTATCTAGATCGAGATTTTAATTTACGCTCTATGCATCACATACATAAAACGATAACAAGAAAAAATAGAGAAAATTAATAATATTAGGAATGTTTAATTGAAGTAATAAGGGCCTAACTATTTTGATACATAAAATATTGAGTTTTGGATGTATGTTTGTAGTAGCTAATTAAATAATAGAAGATGGAAGTAGTTTCTTGTCAAAAAGCATCTTGAGGCCCCTGATCTTATCCTTTTCGGTGCATTAAGTCCTTGATCTTTTATTTGGATACATAAGGCCCTTGATCATTTATATTTGGTTCTATCAAGTCCTCATCTAACAAAATTGGATGATTTGTTAATTTTCACAAATTAATAAGACCAATTGAAATATTGTGATACCTAATTAATTACAATTGATTGAATTTTCAATAAATTATTCAACAATTTTTTTTAAAAATGAACAAAAAAATCAGTATTTATTGTCGTTGTTTTGCTCATTTTCTAGTCATTTCAAAAGTGAAATTGAAGAGAATGAAAACATGGATGAAATTTAATAAATGATGTTTGACCATGTTCTTTATGCCTTTATTAGTACTTATCGGTTCTTCATTTCAGTTCGGTAATTTCTTTTCAGTAAATGTGCTTTAGTAATTTTCAGTCATCAAGAATTTGGCCTTAATTTGTGGGGTCGGAATCAAAGAGAAGAGCTAAGATGAAAAATAAAAGAAGAGACAAAGAGAAACGTTTGAGAAAGAATGTGCGGCGTTACTACATTCGAATAGGCGGGAAAATTAATTGTCAATTTGAAAAAGACAATATTGTCTGGAAATGTAAGTAAAAAGCAAAGTGAATCACATATATTAATGAACTCTCCTAAACGGGCTAGATTTGTAATTATGCCACAATATTTTGATCTTATTAATTTGTCAAAGTTAACAAATCATCCAATTTTATTAGATATGGGCTTGATAGAACCAAAAATAAAAGATCAAGGGCTTAATGTGTTCAAACGAAAGATCAAGGACTTAATGCACCGTACGATGAAAGATCAGGGGCCTCAAGATGCTTTTTGCCTAGTTTCTTCGTATAAAATCTTTATAGGGATGTACTAGATTAGATTGCACAATGAACTGCTCGAGAAAACTGAAAATCAACCATATTATTTATAGCTACTTGACTTGTTAACTATTTCTTTGTTTAATTCTTTTTACCACACTTTCTCGTGAGTCCATACCTATTATCTAAGGACCTAATAACCCTCTTTCTTTTGTTCTTAAATAAAAATTCCTTTCTGTCAACAATTTAATATTTTAACTTGGAAAAATCATGAAATGATACTCAATTTGAGCTTACAATTACTATTCTCGTATATTATCTCATTTATAATGGAGAAAACTACGTGATTTTAATAAAGAGCACAATGCATTGTTTCACTAAAACATTATCAACGGCTAATTGCCAAGATTAGCACATGTATTACACATCCTATATTTGACTATATAACATTGAGGATATATATATAGCATTAACGCAAATTGTACTCTCTCTAAATTCGTTCTTTTTTCTCTCTAATATCTGGGTAGATTTTCAATTCATGTAATCAATTTCCTGTACAAAATAGTTCATAAAAAAAATAAAAATTCTTGTACTAAATATAATTTGTATTCAATATATTTTGTTATGGTATAAGAGCAGTGCTGCTCCTCATTGTTTGAGTTTCATTTAGAGATTTTTAACCTCGTTCAATTCTTTCTTGTTTCAATATAATTTTCGGTTGATTTCTTTTTTCTTTTGATCGTATGTAATGGAATCTCTTTGTCTCTCACAATTTTCATTAAGCTTTTTAGCATTGTTTCATGGCAGATGCTTCAGGGAAAACCTATGTTTGGTCTTGGTACCCTTCTCAATAGATGGATGATAATTTGTGTATGTGGATTGTATTTATATTATAACAATATCAGACTAGTTTACAATAAATATAATACGATCCCAACTCAAAAAAGTTTCATACTCTTATTTTGGATAATCTAAAGTTTACTCGGTAATTTACTAAAACACTATACCGTTATTTCATAATGAATCTATTACCATTTAACTCTAACATTTTCATTAAAAGGGACATGCAATAACATAAGGTAATATATAGTAATAGTATTGATTCTAAGGTCATGTTCTTTTTTGCTGAAATAAATTGAATTAAACTGAAAGCTGAATTGAATTGAATTATTAACTGAAGTCTAATGAATTTTGCTGAATTTGTTAAACTGAACTGAAATGTGCTAAATATAAGTAAAAACGAACAAAGCCTAAATATTATTTATAATCATTTTCACGTACATTGAATACTTGGTTAATTGATCTTCAGTTGACTTAAACAAATACATGTTATTATGATCAGACTAATAGTAACTTGATCTCTAAGGGGGAGACTGCAAGCCACGTAAATTTTTTCTATTTTTAAAAGTGAAATCGGACGACCTTTTTTTCTGCTTTATATTGACAAAAGGAAATTTAGAAACCTAAAAAATATCAAAATATCACATAGTATGTATATGTGATAAATGTTGCAATAATACTGTTTTTACATGTGAATTGAAGCAAAACCAAACTTAATAAATATTTTGAATATTAATAGTAAGTGTTGTGTTCTTCCCATTTGCACATGGTGCGTATCGATGGTTAGACATAACGAGTACAAACAAAAGTTCATGGTTTTTAATTTTAATTAATTAAACTAAATCATAGATTTTAGGCGGATTACAAAACAACCTGAAAAAAAACCTCGTTCTGACAGAGACAATGAACATGGATGACATGTTCACCTTTGAAAACTAAATTTTTTTAAGGAATTTTCTTTCTTAATCCCCGACAAGCGGTTTCGGCACTCTTTCTCAACATTATCCTATATTATAATATTGATTTAAAAAAATAAATATGGGTAAATTTCATCTGTATTTTTGAATTAATTTTAACAAACTTCAATTAGTAATTCAGTGTTGTTCAGTTCAGTTAAATTCAACAAAAAAGTTTTAATTCAGCTAAAATTAATTTAGTTCAACCATAAAAAATGGGCGTTTAGTTTTATTAAGTATACCATAGATTAAAGTATTAATATAATTGTTACTAATACAAACATAGTATGCTAAAAGTTAAGAAGACAAAACCTAAAATAATGTAATTACATAAATTTAGGTTATGTTCCTTTGTTACTGAAATGGAAAAATGAACTGAAATGAATTAAACACTTAACTGAATATCTAATAATTTTGCTAATTGAATTGAATTTTGTTGATTTTAAATAAAAAAGATTATGACCTTGTAAATAGATGAGTCTGTTTTTTTTTTTTTTTAAATGTACTAATTTATGAACTTCATAAATAAAGGAATTTATCAGACAATTGTTACGTCTTATGTCACGGTACTAAAAGTTAATATTTCAATATGATGCATAAATAAAGTTAACAAGTCAGCATTTTACAATATCAAAATTAACATGCCACATAATCATGTCATTATTCCTTAATCCAGCTGTTAGAGTTGAAGGTGTACATGCATAAAATGTACACTGGTGGGTAGTACAGCTGAACATTTTCACGTTAGACTTCAAACATTTGTTATTAGCAATCTATGAACCCTTATTCTACTTAAACTTTAAAATATCTATTATATATCATTTGCTCTTTCTCTTTTTTTTCTTTTTTTTTTATATATCGTCATTTGTTCATTGTTAACTAGCTAGGAAAAGGACAAATTTGTTAATCAACAATTAACAAATTAAGTACCCACTTAAGACAAAAAGTGATATTAGAAAAATTAAACAAAGAACATGATATATACTATTGTAGAATAATTATGTACTGTGCTTTAGATCTTGATACAATGTATCTAGCTAGATAAATATATAATATTTTGTGCGTGTGTTTGTTAATTATCATGTACTTGTCATTAACTGCTCTTGGATATAATATTTGCTTAATAATTTTATTCAATTCCATTGAAGAACTTATGTCATAAGTAATCAGAAAACTTATCCATTGTATCTTAGTAATTGACCCACTTAAGCAAAGGTTCTCTAGTTGTAAAAACAGCGTAATAGCTATATAGCCATTTCTTAATCTCCTTTAGTCAAAGATTTGCATTTCTATAGTTGATCATTGGAGAGCTAGGATAGACTAAGAGTTCCTATGGAAACTAAAATATTCCGAAATTAGCAGAAAAATCTATTAAACTTATTGATAATTAACCTTGAGTTATTGTTGTTGATACATAATAAATATGAGAAGATACATGATCTTACGAGATAAGCGACCTCACGTCTATCATTTTCCATCATTTATGTTATAGGAAATAAAAGTCTAAACAATTAACTGCGAGTATGTAGTACAAGAAGTAGTTTTTAGTAGTTATTACAATATCATAAACTTTTAGTTTGTACAACTGGTTTCTTAACACCACATTGGATACCGACAAATCTTATTTCAAGAGAACAGTTTGGTGAATTATCGCATCAAACTCCTCACAATTAATAGTAGCAATGAAACTCGAATCGTAGTCTTTTTTCTAACTCAAGTCATCATCTACCGCTAATTACCAACTATTGTTACAATATCATAAAATGTGCTATGCATGAAGTTATTTTTCTTATGTATTAATTAATGTTATAAATTGTTGGGTTAATTTTAAAAAAGTGCCCTATGATTTCGCGTTTTTGCAAATAAAGGATTGTGCTTTGCATTGTTTGCATAATTAAGAAAATGGTCAATTTCGTTGACGTGAATGGTGATATTTTTGTCCAGAAAAGTTTTCTGACCTTTAACCATAACTCTTACATAACCGATCAAAGGTACAAAAAAATTTAAGCAAAAGATGTCATCGTTTACGTTAACAAAATCAATCATTTCTTTAATTCTTCAAACAATACAAACCACAATTTTATTTACTTAAAATCAAATTATAGTATTTTATTTATAAAACTGAAAAATCACGTATTAATACTTAATATTAACCCTAAATTGTTATAAGCATAAAAGAAAAGGACAAAAGCAAAGATGACTTTAGAAGGAGGTGGGATGGGACTTTTAAATTACCAAAAAAAGAAAGAGAAGAGTTAAGCCAATGAGATTGTCATAAAGCCGAATAGCACATGGTACGAGTCAACTATGAACCATTGAAGGGTGGACACGTGTAAAGAGAAGAGGAGAAGAATAGTCCAACACGTGGCAATATATGATATTCCCGTTTGAGCAGGACACTTGGCATGTAGAATTGAGTGGTGGTGGAAGTGGCACATGACAGTTGGGTGACTGTAGCAGCCTCACCACTCACATTTGCTAACTACATTTCTTTTATTTATTTATAAACATTTGCTAGCTACATTTAATATTCAAAGTTTGTAGAATTTGAGATTAGTCAGTCCAAACGGCACACTCCACAAGTGAGGGACTATAACGTTATGATGCACAATTGAATGTCAATGTTTCATCCAAAAAATCGTTTACCATTTTTCAAACTTGACTACTTCTCTCTAAAAAAAACACTTTTATTTGCTAAAGTTTCAGTTTAGCGTGTATATTTCAATGGAGTTGATATAACACGCACACCGTGGAGATCAAGTTCAAACATTTGCTAAGCCTCATTATTAACATTTGTTCATAAAACATTCACAAATAACAAACTTTTTTTGTCAATAATGACACAACGTCGCAAATGAATTACTTTACGGTGGTTACACATGCGCTGCAACAAATCGAGTCAATTGCAACACACGTACGCTAGATACGTCGTGAATGATAGGTCAACCGTGACTCTACTTATTAAATAGCCTATTGGGAGACAAAAGTTCACTTTGCCCAAATAGATTTTTTGTAAATCTCAAATATCCCATGCAAGATAGGTTTGCAAATTTTGCAACTCCTAGAGTAAATATTTCAGAAATCACATGCATTATGGAGATGGCATGTAGTGAAAAGGTTGTTGAAATAATTCCCTCTTTCTTTGTTTGAATCTAAAAGGAAGTTGAATGTTCAAGAACATGTAAAATGTGACATGAACAAGAGTCCGTTAGTTATCTTGCAGGAAGAAATAGTGATTTTGTCGGTTTGAATTCTTCCCTTGACGTAGTTCAGTAGCTTCATTATTTAATTAAAAAGAGAGTTATAATTTAGTTTGATGGTTATTAATTATAGGGTCAAAAAGAATGTGCAATTAAAGAAGCTTTTTTGGTGGTCGGAATGAATGATGAATGAGAGCTTAAAATTGAGTAATACATTACATACAGTAGTTGAGAAGTAGGTGTATGACGGCAAAGTGAAAAGATGAAAAAAAAGCTCTCTCTTTTTGTCTCCAAATCATCACATTCTCTTTTCCCCCACAAACCGAATTTGTTCTTTCATTAATAAGTACTACTACGGAGATTTAGTAGGGTTTGCAATTTGCATTAATGCAACATCCATAGCGGAGCCTAATAATAGCAATTAGAGTCCATTTAGTAAAAGATATTAGATAGTAATTAGACAGTCGGTGATCGAATACTAATTGAATTAGTTGGAGAACTAATTTGTGATAAATAGAATTTTGAACACTCAGAAGAATTTAAACTGTCCATTCGGTTCGAACCAAATTTTTGGTTTGAGTGTTTATGCATTATTTTACAACAATGACTATACTACATAATAGATCTTTTTCAATTCTCTATGATTTGGTATGTGAATAAATTTTTTAGTGTTTAATAGGTCTCTCTTTTAATGATCATGCTAAAAAGAAATCATTCTACAAGCTCTTGATATTGAAATATTTTTATTATATTATGTTTTAACAATCATTAATTAATTTCAATGTTTTTAATTTGGCATTGTGAGTGATCAAAGTGGTCAATAACTACTTTTGATTGTTTATGTATATTTTATCAATCAATCAAAAGTTATATAACTATAACTCCATCATAAGAACAAGTAAATTTCATTCTCTACTTTTTGGCTATGTAATTTACTAAAGTGATAGAGTATAGGTGCAATAATATTTGAAAGGATGGGGTTTTCTTTTGGTAAATAATATTTTATTTTGCGAGCGGTGTAGTATGAACAAATATGATGGATGTTTGACTAGCAAATGATGGGTGTTTGACTAGTATTGTTATTTTGATTACTTTATTAATACTTTTTATGAGACATTTTATAACATAATCGATTAGTATCTCGTCATTCATATATCAAATGAATAATTTAACAATACAATAAAGTGGTTGAATTTAGAGTTTATAATTTCTGTTTAGGGATCATTTTTTAAAATTCAGAATACAATCTAAAATTTTATATGAATAATTAATTACTCGAGATAAAAATCTTAATAGTTGAAGTAATATATAATAACTATTTATTAGTTCGGCGTACCATATCACCCGTCCGCTGGGTGTGTACCAAAATCTATCTAGGTTTTATATATTGAGGTTTTATGTATGGGGGGAAAACAATTGGATTAGCTCTTTTTAAACATTTAAAATGCTTTGTTAACCTTCTAATTTTAATAAGCTGGGCTGACTATTGGGCCAAGTTCTAGCTCACTTTATATTGGATCTACCTGAAATTCAAATCAATCCTGCCTCAATAATTAAGGCATATTTACATTATGGTTAACTTTGATTAATCTACTACATAATGGATATCTTTTGGGACGTGGCATTTGAAAATGGGCTTTAGTTGGGCTAAGAAACAGTATAGCAATTGTTATCCACAATAGGCTTGAAATTGATGGTATACTATAAGTTGTAAGAATTGTTATCCACTAGATAGTCGGGCAGATAAAGCTCTCCATGATCGATAGAAAATTGTAGTGATTACTCCTTAGGCGGCTTCCAAGGGCATCCTAAGCGGTCTAGCTAGGCAGTGCCAAGACGGGAAAAAACGGCCAAGGGAACATAAAATGCTAGAGGGTCTAGGCGGAGAAAATCGAAAAAGGATTCTTTTATTCTTTTTGAGCGTATAACCAATCCAGTTGGCCTTCCTTTATAACATTAATCCTATTTATGATGCTTAACATTGGATTATTTCATAAGAAGGTCCCCCTTTAATTAAACGTTATTCATAAGCCCAATGTGAAGATAACCAGAGCCCATCTTAAATTAGTATCCGCAAGGCCTGGTCATAATTCTTCCATGGACTTCTTACTAAAATACCAAAAGTTTGTACATATTTGACTCAACACATAATTAAAATAAATATTTCAAAAATATCAGAAACAAAGCAATTAAAGGGAAACATCAACATTCTTCAAGATTGTAATTTTCTTCTTAATGAGCTTACAAATTGCTCTATTTCGTTTGTTCGTCGTACCGTTGATTCGGTAGCGCATTCTTTAGCTAAAAGTGTGGTTACTTGTAATACCCGGGGTGAATGGTTCTCCGATCCCCCGCCGTTACTATGTAACTCTCTCCTCTTGATCAATAATGCTTATTCTTTTTGTTAAAAAAAAAGGAAAACATCAACATGTGAGAAATACAAAACTGGGTCATTCAAAAGCCTATTATATTTTTACACATTTTTCATAACATGTTGCCATAAAAAACAATAAGGATCAAACACCTCATTCTGCCGTTTATTTGAAAAGTCAAAGCGTTTGAAAGAAATGAGATAAAACACACACAAATATCAACATGTGAACAACCATTAAGAAAGATTTCTATCAAACTTTCAACTCCAAACTCATTTGAACCCTAGTGAAGGATAGTAGTTTCAGCTCTTTGAGAAACAAAGCCAATAGTTTGGTCTCATTTTTTAGAGCTTTAGCAGGTGACAAGGATGTGTTCAACGACGTGGTTCGAAAATCGAATGGAAAACCAAAAAAAGAATGTGTTCAACGTGATATTGTGCGTTCACTATATAGGAAGCAATTGTGTTATCCTCGTATTCTAGAACTTGCTGGTATATAAAAACAGTTGTATTTTTCTGGTATGATGACTTATTTTAGTTGTTTGGGCAATCGTTCGAGATCCAGCTTAATAGTTCTAACTCCATACGACTTTGTTATGGTTATTAATATTATAGGTTATTCATCAATAATATTAACCCTGTTCCAAGTTACAGTGCTTAGAAATAGCATAATACCCTTCCAAATTTGGGTTATTAAAACCGAGTGTTTGAAGTTATAAAAAGTCTCATTACAGCTGCAATCATTTTTATTACTTTTTTATAAATTTATGAGGAACATGATTTTGAATCTTATTTACATGTTAGTGAGTGTAGTAATTGATCTTAAACTCCAATCATCTATATTCTCCTCGCAACATACAACAAATAAAAATATATTATAAAATAGCCGTCCATATGATTAACTAAAGCAAAACAGATAAGATTAGAAAATAGATGGTAGAGAAGTTGAGGAAGATGTCAGACATTTCATGAATTATATACATATAACAACACATGATCCCAAAAATATATTCCAAGACAAGACAAAAACATGACAAAATCCAATTCTGTGAATTATAATTAACTATTAATTACTTATCATAATTTCAGTTTTCGTATTATCTAATTATAATTAACTATTAATTACTTATCATAATTTCAGTTTTTCTATTAAGTAATGGCTGTGAACATGGTCGGTCAGATGCTTATGTATTATAATGATAAGGCATGCTCAAGTCTAACCATCCCACATTAATTAATTTACCTGATTAAATTTTGTTTATTAGTCTTAACAACTCATTTGCACTTTTCAGATCTGATCCAAATATAAATAAAAATAAATTATATAATTAATTAGTTATCAAGTTGCATATACTTATGCCTATAAATTCTTGATTGTAATGTTAGTTGTTAATTTCATTTCATGGATAAGTTGACTTAATTATATATGTTAGCCATTCTTGCTTTATAAAATTATACAACTTGGTGTAATAAAAAATAATTGTGATAGTGTCTTATTGTCTTATGATGCTACTGAAGAGTGACAATCAAACTAATCATTTGTAAATACATAATAGTTTAGGTTATACATCCAACTTCACTACTTTAATTTATATTTAGTAACATGATAAAAAGAGAAAAAAAAAAATACAAGTCTCTAAAGGTTACTCCATTTTTTGCTTTCCAACTACTTTCTTCATTTTAAAATGTTGACTAAAAATATTTTTTCATAAATGTTGGTCGTTTTTGTCATTTATGGTAATAAGGGTTAGCGTTTTGTCAATATGTCCTATACTTATAGAATTTTAAGGAAACAAATTATACAAAAGAAATTAAAATGATGATAAATTAATATTTTGTAAGCTATAATTAATGATATCTTAATTTCCCATATTTTTACAAAAGTTACTAAAATTTTAAAATGGAAGAAGTATCGTATTGATTAGCCAAAAATATTATACATGATTTAATCATTTTACAAAATTAAGCATGTGATTTAAAAACTCACAAATATAGCTTGCAAAATCAGTTATTTTTTTTCAAAAATCATTATTCTCATTGTGGCTAACTAGCTAGTTTTTTACTCAAGAAACTAGAGAAAAATGTATAGGGCCAATTTCATATAACGGTTTTAATTTTTATTGCAGACAAATCCTTGTGGTTTGTACAAATTAAAGATTTTGAATATTAAAATTTTCTTTTAATATTTAAAGATTTTGAATTTAATATTTTCTTTTTCTAGATTAAAGATTCTTTTAAAATATATTTTTCTGTTTATTTTTCTTTTCCTATTTATTAATAGGGTATCACTATTTACAGCCCAGTTTTTCCGAACTACAGTCCACTTTGGACATTTTTGCCCTTTTATTTTTTCTAATCTTAAACTAAAATTTTCTTATTCTCCCAACACAAAATTTAAAATAACGTATAAAAAAATAACAATTACGTGTAACTAATTAAATCATTGATTGAACATCACGTCAAGTGATTTTTTTCGGAACGTAAACTAATTACACATAACTAATTAAGTCATTGTTCGAACATTTAGTATTAAACATACACTAATAAAACATTTAATTCTATTAAAAAGAAAGATTTAGAAAGATAAAAAAGAAAAAAAAACAAATAGTAGTGGACCGTTTGGGCTTCTTTTTTTATTTTTTTTATTTTTTTTACTTTAGGCATTTTTTCTAAAAAATAAAAATTATTTTATATAAATTCAAGAGTTAATTAGGTGATTATGTGTCTTTTTTTTCGATTGAATGTGATACTTTTTCGGATCTCAAATTTTTCTTTATCTTTTCGTGTTTGTTAATTGGGCGAGAAAGAGGATTGAAAGAATTTAGAAAAAAAATGAATTTTAGAGAAAGTATAAGTGACAAGGGCAAAATTGAAAAAATGGATTGTAATTAGAAAAAACTTGACTGTAAATAGCAACCCACTTATTAATAAGCTAGATTAAAGATTTTTTATTAAAAAATTTTCTTATTCATACGGAAAGCTGGAGTAAAGGCTAATATGTTGAAACTAATATGGCTTACGCACACAATGTTCAACTTTAACCTTTCATAGAAATACATGCATACCTCGGACATGAAGCATTTATATACTAAGTAAAATATCAATCATTTGATGATGAGTATGTCATATAATTATATGATTGTTTTTTCCTATGTAAATTTGTAGTTACATACTAACCTCTCTCTTTTTGGTTTATAGGTTTAACTTAATTAAATTTAATTAAAAAAATTGCATGCGTCCAAAACTCAAAATAACAACTTTTTTACTGTTAGATACGCATATACAGTTCTGACTAAGGACATGTTCTTTATGACTGAACTGAATATTACTGAACTGAATTGACTGGTGCTACTGAACTGAACTGTATGAATTATTGAACTGAACGAGTTACTGAACTGAACAATAATGATAAAGTTAGACTTAACTGCAATAATTAAAATAAATAAGGTTAAACAATAATAATGACAATTTTTTAAATAAATTGTATTAAATCTAAATAATTCAATGTTACAACAATTTAACTATGATAAAAATGAGAATATGTAAATATTATAATATAAGACTTATAAAGTACGATATACATACATTAATAATTTTTATTGAAATAAAAAAAATCAAACAAAAACATATTAGTAATAACTTTAATTTTTAATGAAAAAGAAGTTATATGAAACAATTTTACTATTTGTGAGACGTACTTTTTGTTTAATTAGTAATACTAAATATATAGTTGGAATTATAAAGATATGATACTTTTTATTTAATTAAGACTATCAAACTTTTATCATAAAATATATAAATTATAAAAGTGTAACAAGTTTCTCATCGTATGATATTTTATTTTATTAAAAAATTAGTTATTTTTTGAATAGATTTTTTTAAAAAAAATTGGGCAGTTGCACTTACATTAAATAACAAAGGAAAACCCTCCGCTCCTGATGTGATTCGAATCCACAACTTCTTTAATCATAGATAGAGTGTATAACCACTAGACCAACACCCTTATTAGACTAACACCTTCATTAATCCCTGGAGGTGCATTAAGTTTTTAACATTTGTTTGAAATTAAAGAACGTTATTCTCTACGTTCATTAAAATCACCAACTCGTTTGGATTTTTTAAGTTTTTAACTGGAAAATAATAAATAATTCTAGTAGCTGCTGTTTTTATCCTTTGTAAAAAAGAATATCTTATATTCTCACCAATTCAATGAGGGGTGCCCTTGTCCACATCACGCCGATGTGTTCCCACATCATCAAATTACCACCATTTGATATTCACTAATCTTATAACAAATCCATCTTGAGCTAACATTATTTAATTAAGGCTATACTTTTTTTATATTTTGTGTGATTTCAGTTAAGTAAATTCACTCAATTTAATTAGTAATTTTTTTAAAATTTAGTAATACTTAAGTTTAATAAATTTCAGTTATAAAGAATCAAATCTAACTCCGTTTGTAGTTATGATTATACATTTAACTGATTCTTGGGATAAAATCTCAAATTTATTTTTATTTAGATATTTTGGTCATGTTCTTTTTGACTGAATTGAATTGAACTGAACTGAATTATTGACTGAATGTTTAATAAATTTACTGAATTGAACCAAACCAAACTAAAATACACTAGATTTTACTGTATTTATGTAAAAAAGAACAAAAGTTTTATTTTGTTGTTCATATATATTATTTGATATTACTCATATCTTGTAAAAAGTTAACTATGTTTCTTTTAAACTAATTTTCAACTCTAATAAACATAATCTAGTTAATGTTTGAAGCGAAAAAAGAAGGATTCTGGAATCCTACGCTGGATACATTCTATGATAACCCTTAACTCTAACTAGTTAGTTTAGCTCGTGGCTCATTGATTAAATGAATTTAACTAATATAATGCTAACTCTAAGATATTTTGTTACTTTTCACACAATTTCAGTATAATTAATTTCATTTCAGTTTAATATACATAAAATTCAATAAATTTAATAAGAAAAAAAGCGAGTAGTTTAGTAAATTAAGTTCAATCATTTCATTTTAGTTTCTTTAAATAATAATAATAATAAAAAAAATCTAAATCTAAAGTAGTAACAGTGACTATATAATTTGATTTGGTGATTAACCGTCCATGTGAATAACAACAGTGCTAAACAATGACATTCTATGCACAGAAGAAGAATAATTAAGGTTGATTAATTTGAATTAAGCACCGTTATTCACATCACCATAATAAATAAATCCTAATGGTCGGTAATGCAGACCACTCAAACAATCATTTAAGGACCCACTTCACCTCCACAATATTTTTTGATCATGATTGATGGAATTTCTTTTCCACATGATTGGCCCGTCCATCCACGTGGCATTATATCAGCAAATGGGAGGCTTGCCAACTCGAAAAGGGTGGCTTTTACTTTGAAAATTCATTGCCTACCGGCTATTCCGGTCACTTCCTATTTCATCACTCCCTTGTATAAATAAGTGTCACCAAATTACATTTGAAGCAAGACAAAATAAGCACCTAAGTATAGATACATATTTGGCTTTGAAACCTTAACAATTCAAAGCTAAATTCTTAATTCTAAAATGCCGATCAGTAGCATTGCTTTTGGGTCTCCGGCCGAAGCCAGCCAACCCGATGCCCTTAAGGCTGCTCTTGCTGAGTTCATCTCAATGGTCATTTTTGTTTTCGCTGGTGAAGGCTCTGGCATGGCATTCAGTAAGAACCTACCTTATATTTTCCTCTTATTTCGAATATTTCCGCAATTAAGTTCTCTTTAGCTTGGACATTTATATTTGTTGTTATTGTTAGTTGTTTGCTTGTTGTTGATATTTATAAACTAAGCTAATTTTCATCAATCATAATTATGCACTCTTTTTGCTGTTTAAAGTAAACAAGCCAAATGGAGATATAAAAGGAGAATAAAAACATGCATAAATTCAATTCAAGTGTTTTTCAGGCTTTTGTTTAAAAAACAGCTTTCTATAATTCATAACTATTTTTTACATGTTATCAAACTGAGATACTAAAAAATGAGAAAAAAAAAATTAGTTCTGTTACTGGCTACTTAAATATAAATATACATTAATGATTGGCTGGAAAATAGTTTGTCCTATCAAAGTTAATAGTTTTGTGATATGCTGTAGTTTTTTCTTTTGTATATGACATAATGACATAGTTTCTGATAGTTACATATGGATAGGTGGGAATTTGAAATTATAATTTTGCATATTAGTTATTCAAGTCAAAGTAATTTAAATCTAAAAGATATTTCAAATTTTCAATTCAAATGGACCTACTGATTAAATTTTTTACAAAGATAGTACTTGTTTCAACTTTTATTTAGAGTTAAAGAAAAACTTATATTTATAGTAAAATACAAAAAGATGCCAATTTTGACAATATGTTTCCTCTAATTCCTTGTAATGTCTATCTGTTATTACATTCAATCCACAATAAACTTCACAATTTTATAATGAAATAATTTATATGATTGACAGACAAATTGACTAGCGACGGGGCATCAACACCGGCCGGCCTAGTTGCAGCGTCCCTAGCCCACGCTTTCGCCCTGTTCGTTGCGGTTTCAGTAGGTGCAAACATCTCCGGTGGACATGTAAACCCCGCAGTCACATTCGGAGCCTTTGTTGGAGGACACATAACCTTCATGAGATCTATTCTATACTGGATTGCTCAGTTACTCGGATCCGTTGTAGCTTGCTTGCTTCTCAAGTTCAGCACCGGTGGATTGGTTAGTATTAAAATTGAGAATTCATTAACTAGCTTAATTCGTTTTCCATGATAAAAAATGTAAAGTTATTATTGTTTTGGATTTTCAGTCAACAGCAGCCTTCGGTCTATCAACCGATGTTACCGCATGGAACGCAGTCGTTATGGAAATAGTGATGACATTCGGATTAGTGTACACGGTATATGCCACAGCAGTGGACCCGAAGAAGGGTAATCTTGGGATAATTGCACCACTTGCAATTGGTTTCATTGTGGGTGCTAACATTTTGGTTGGAGGTGCATTTGATGGTGCATCAATGAACCCGGCTGTTTCATTCGGACCAGCAGTGGTTAGCTGGACATGGGCTAACCACTGGGTCTATTGGCTCGGGCCTTTTGTCGGTGCTGGTATCGCTGCTGTCATTTACGAGGTGATCTTCATTGGCAACAGCACTCATGAACAGATCCCATCTGCAGACTTTTAAGATTAGAATGTGGTTTTTCATTGTATTGGGTTGAAAGTTGGTTGTTGTTTTGTTTTTGGAATGTTGTAATATTGAGTCAAGTTGGTGTTGTTTGTATTTTGGATATTCTTCTTGTTAATTTGTTGATTCCACTCAACTCCATCAATTGTCTATTTTCTTTTCAATCATTTCAAAACTCAAAGTATTTTATTGTTTTCTAGCTAGATGTGAGCTATTTTCAGAGTAGTTCCCTCCCATAATGTCCTTAACAAAAACAAACATGGATTAAACATCAAATTGATTCTAAGAAGTTGCGAAATTCTCTATTTGCTATCCAATCACACGAATAAATGGAGAACATGATAAACTGAAGGAACTCTTTACTGTCCAACTCAACCACAACATATCTCACGTGTGAACGTCGTACCTGGCCCTTTCACGCCACTTCCACATTAAACTTCACTGAATCCATATCTGATACTAGTGTCCTAGAAATAGGCAATGTAAGATGATGCTTAGCAAAAGGCATCCAAGAACCCTTTAGCTTAGGTAACAAGAAAGAAGAATTAATATTACTCGGCCGAGAGTACCCTTAAACTTTAAATCATTCTCCTCTTTCAAATCCACCAAAGACTAGTAGCAAACAAGACCCCTAATCAACCTTCTAAACAGAGACCCTAGATCAGAGATGGATAGTCGACCAATTTGATAGATCACAAGAGAAAGCACCACTAACAAAATTGATTTGCCGCGAACTTTACTCAAAATCCGTTATTTTAATTGAATTAGATGTTCACAACTAATTTGGCAGATACAAATATACAATGTGACAAACAAATAGATAATTAGATGTCTTAAAATGTTAAAATAAAATAAATAAATAATTAGATGTCTAAAATGTTATATCTTTAAATTGCTGACAAACAAATATATATCTAAATTACAACTAGAATGGTGTCATGATGCATAGGCCATTAAGCCCTAGTGCTAAAAGGGCGGTGGTTATATAAAATAGAAAATATTAATATACAAATGTAAAATTATTAGGAACATGTCAACAAATTGAGTTTAATTATGATTGTACAATAAAACAGTACTAAAGACAGATACTTGATAGACTTTGCATTTTGTATGAAAGTAGGTTTGACTTACAATCCACCAGTCCATGGAATTAGCTGCAATTACCAGTCAATCATCATAATCCCAACATTAAACTTGAATTATGAAAATAAGTATAACTATTTTATCTTAGTCACGGTTTAACGTCTCCCGCCTCTCTGCGGATGTATTTAGTGGAAATCGAATTTTACATCTATTCTTAGAAACTAATAAATATGTGTTTTCAACCAAGTAACAATCTGTAAGTAATCATTTTATGATTTCGACGTGTTTGCGCTTGTTTTACCTAATGAATTTATCTCTCCTGGTGATCTACGAAACTACTATGGATCATTTGCACAGATAAACCGAGAGCTCCCTATTGTGTAGTATAATAAAGCTAATTCGTTTGGTCACTTGAAATCAATTTTAAGGTGTCAAATCATACGCTTCACCTTTGGAAACTCCTTTAGAGGTACGACGGAGAATCTCTTAGCAGAAAAGTTAGCCCAAACAATCCAATATGTGCATGAAGATGGCTATAGAATAGAGAAGAAAAATGCTATGGTAAGGAAGAAGGTTGATGTTCAAAACAGGGTTTGCAATTTGAACTAGAGAATGGAATTCTCGTGAACTCGAGGAGAGGCTTGCCAGCAGACTAAGCAACAACCTCAGACCCCAAAAATACGAGCCACCCGATTTTTGAAGTGACTGAGGCGGAATGTCTATGTTTCGAACTCGAAAAGATATCTCTGTTTTTAATGTGAAGGATCTCAGTTTGTATAAGGCGAACAGATCCTTTTATATCCACCGCATACAACTTCAAGTTATCTTCAAGAAATGATGAATGATGGTACCATCTCTCCAGATGATCCACACCAGGATCTAATTAACACGTACGTTTATGTAACAACATAAACAGAAGATAGAGTGGACATTTAGACAGGACTCTAAATACGGAGATTAGAAACCTCATCCCAATTTAATAGCAGGAACGTGCAGATAGAGCGGAGATTTAGACAGGACTCTAAATACGCAGCCTTATCATGATGAGACAACAAATAAGAAGCAGAAGATATCGATTCAAATATCAAAGAACTCAAGTTGATTCATGTACATGCCAAATTAAGTTTCCCAGCCAACTTATTTAACCAACATCAGATATTTGTGCTTGAAATTACCTGAATCATTTAGTTATACTCACTGAAGTAATTTATAGTAATCACATCTTCTTCTCGTGGCGTTTTCCCAGCTTTGACCGTCGTTGTTTTAACATGTGCATATAGAGTTTCAACCACAGGAAGGGGTAGCAGACCAGCACAACCTGTTGCCAAGGTGAGCATCAAAAATTCAGGTCATCAATTTCTAGAAAAAGGATCTAATTGTGAAAACTTGTCCATACACATCAATACAAGAGCGAAAATAACAGTGTCATGAATGCAACAAAGTATAGAAAAGGCAACATCCATGAAACCGAACCGAATTGATAATAATTACAAATCTCATCTAAACTAAAGAGCTAGTTTACTGAAATCTTCATAATATTAGCACATGTTGGAGGAACAAGGTAGAACAATATAATCAACTCTCATCTTCAGTACCCATATTGGTAAAATGTCCCGTTTCAACATGGTTTTACACTTCAACAGAATGATACGTCAAGAAAGATGCGAATTTATCCCAATGACATACTATATGATAACCAGTTAAAGAACTGACTGCCATCCTTAGTAAAACGGACACTTCCAACCTGTGTTATTGATGCAAAATAAACTGAAATAATGGTTCGGATTAACTACTGAACATTGGCATTCATGGATGGAATAGAAATAATAAGCAACCACCCAAATCCCAGAAGAAGCTAAGACATACCCTGAGGAAGTTATAATAACTGATTGGAAGAGCAGCAAAGAAATCGCCATAGAGGTTCTTCTTCTTTATATATGGGAGTGCTTGATACATCAGCCACACTGAAAAATATTGATTCGCAAAAAATTGGTAAATATATTTAAATGATGGATAATTGCTACTCGTAGTGGATGTAAATGTATGTTTGTTCAATAATTTCACATGAAATAAGAATAGTACAGTTATTCACTTACTTTCACCAGGAGCAATTCCAATAGGATATAAAACGATGAATGCTGTGTACCTGGACAACAACACAAGTTTGAAGAACATATTAAGAGAAGACGAGAGCCATTGCAATACTAAGCCTACACAAACTGTATGAGTGAGCTTCTGTGTGCATGTGAGATTAAAGGATAGCAAGAGTTGGAGGTATCTAACCAATAGAAAATTAGCTTGAGTGAATATACAAATTTATTTCACACCTGAGGTAAGTGATCCAAGATGGACAATTTCCTATGATGTTCAGAGCATATTGTGAATATCTAATTACCTGTGATCAGGACTAAACATGTCATTCGGTCTTCGTATAAGAATATAGCGAGAACAAACAAATGAAACTGGAAATAGGAACTTTATCATTGAACAGTTATAAAAGAAAACGTAAGGGGTGTGATACGACAACAAAAAGAGAATGAAGCCACAGATGGACATTGTTCTTTGCAGTTACGCTATTTAGATCAATAATTTATGAAGACTGTAATTGCATCGGGGCAGCAGATCAGAGAATGACATATCAGTTCTCGATGGAGCTCCGAAACATTAACAAGCCTTTTAATAAGGCTTTGCAATCTTGAAATAAATTACAGGTTTTAGTCAGCCTCTATCAACGACCATCTTACTAGTACCATAATAAGATTTCACTTAATTATAAGACCACGGCAGTTCAAGCATTGTCAACAGTTCTCAGATTCTGTAGTCTCCAGGCATGCCTGCTAGTTGAACTATACTATTTAGCATGCAACACGAAAAATGAAAAAGTAACAATACTGAACGGGATGTCTTGGTATGAAATGATGGATGCCAAACTGAACGTATATAAACATGCCAGGAAACTTTTTGAGTTTGATATACAATATGATGTGAGCAATTCACTGGAATATTTAAGTAAAACGTAACTCTCTATATAATCATACTACTAGCTCACAAAAAGCATGTCACAGTCAAAAAAATTTAAGCCAAATGAAGACAAGCTACAAAACATATTATATAATTTTCCAAATATGAAGAAAATATTAAGGCACTCACATCACCTAGAGACCAAACAAGCAAGGTTATAAAAACTGATGGCAGCTCCTGGACCTACAAAGTTAAGTAAACAATTGAAATCAAGAGATGATTACTAGGGTGACCCTTTCTGAGAGGCCGTTTACGTTTTTGAACCCATTCTTACTTATGTTACAAAGGAGGGTTTTTTAGAGGTGTATTGCCAAATATACCCTTCTGCAAAGTATCGGGAGATTTGCAGGACCCTTCTGCGAAGCAGAATTAGGTCCCGTGAAGCTCTCTGAAGCTTCTGCAAAGTTTTGCGAGCTTCGCAGGAGCTAAAATGCTCCGCAAAAGGGCATCTGCGAAGCATTTTAGCTTCGCAAAAACCCTTTTGCGAAACAGAATTAGCTCCTACGAAGCTCGCCGAAGCCAATTGCAGAAGCCCTTTCTACAAACAGTAATTTTGGTGATCTTCTCTGCGAATGGCCTATTTGGTAACATGTTTGAAAATGGGTTAAAAAATGTAAATGGACATCTCAATTTGGCCAGTTTTGTAAATGACCCGAATCAATGTAAGCATCAAAAGACCATTGAAGATATGATCAATTAGCTAAACACCAAAGATATCAATTTAGTTACATAGCATACAAAATTTCAAGAAGGAATGAAGTACAAACCTCAGCAAGATTACGGAGAATGAACACAAAATGGGTTCTTCCACCCCATTGCATAAAAGGGAACAAAAATCCACTTGGAACAATGCCTTAATAAATTTAGAACAATTAAAAACATAATTAGCTTAATTAAAAACAATCAAGACCCAACACAGAGCTTAAAAGAATCAAACTAAAGTTAGTTACCTAGGACTCCATGTATCACTTCCAAGAATGCAGCAACTTGCAAAATACCTTGAAAGTATAGTATACAAACAATAAAAAACTTAAACAAGAATGAATCTTTTAAGCAGAGAATATAAAGAAATGATGAAATGAGAGTATAAAGACTGACAAATAAGGTGTCCAGAAGAAGCATAAGCTTCAGTAATGGAGTGAGTGGAAAGAAGGCTGCTCAAAATTCTGAAGAGAGCAATTAACCATCCTAAAGTCTGAACTGAATTGTAAAGGAAAAGATACAGCTTTGCAAATGTCAACATGATGGACATCAATTTCTGCAACAATGAATTCTATGTACTTCATCTTCATATGTACCATTGATATAGTTTCAGATTTAATCACATCCGTTCAAACTCAAAACTAACTACTTCACACGCTCAAATTACCACGTACATCTTTCAAACTAGATACATAATCTAGCCCACCCACCCATTTTGGAGGGTGTTTGAGTTTACAAATTTAGCCTTTATTTAGGAGTCGGGAAATTGATAGATGCGAGAGTTAGAAGAATTTAATAGGAATAACGAAATGGAAACGAAAGTAGCATAGCCATGAGAGACGCCGCTTAAGATTTTTCTTCGATTCGGCGGTGCAAAGATCTCCATTCGGATCACAATTTTATGAGTAATTTAGTTAGTTCATAGTGATTTAGAAAGATCTCCATTCGGGATGTCTATTGAAGAGAGTTACGGTTAAGATTTTATTGTGTTTTTCACCGATTTTAATTATTTCATTATAAGATATATTTTTGATGAAACTGATCAGACAAATATTTAGAGTATAAGAATATCACAAAATACTTCACCAGTTAAATGTTTTATTTTGACTAAGTAATTTATACCTTTTCAATTCTTATACTTTTTACTTTTAAATAATTTTTAATTAATATATTTTGTTTTCGTTTCTAAAAAACACAATGGAAATGATGGAAAATCTAAACTTGTTTAAAAGTTTACGAGATTAAACGTAACATAAATAATTTATTTAAAATGGTTACGTTATTACTTTAGAAAATAAAATTACATTGGGGAAACTATTATATGGGCCTTAATATTTTGTTGGGCCCTTGAAATTTTCTGATAAATTCTGTTGCGCACCACATGTTCGACGGAAGTAGGCTGAGAAATACTTAGACAAGTATGGCGAATAGCAAATACGAGTATGTCAAGTCTTTCGAAGTTGAAGATGAGCTTATGCTTCCCAACATCATTGTTGTCCGAATTGACGGCCGCAAGTTTTCTGAAGTTGATGAGTTCCAGAGGCCTAATGATGACAAAGCATTGGATTTGATGAATGCTTGTGCAACCTCTCTTTTACAACACTATCCTGACATTGTCTTCTCCTATGGTTTCAGCCATGAATTCAGGTATCTATATCTTCTTATTTTACCCTTTTTCCGTTTCGTTCATACTCGAGTATTCTAATTTCTTTTTCTTTTTTTTTTGTTCAATTGATGTGTGTGTCTCACAGTTTTATTTTGAAGAAGAAGACTAAGTTCTACCAGCGACGTGCAAGGTAATTTTCCCCCATTATATTCATGTTTGGTAGCTTTGGGATGGACTCGATATGTCAAACGGTATCATGGTTATTTTAGTCTGAATCACCTTTGCATATGCAAATAGTATGCTACAAACTCATTAAGTAATCTAGCACATTATTTGTTAATTATCCAATTTCATTGCCGTCCGCCCTCTTCTTTATCAAGTTCCACAATTGTGCTAGAGGACTTGAAAACTTGATAAGAAAACGGCAAGGAAATTTTTTTACTTAAATATCGGTTCAATTGAAGGATGGAAAGACTGTTTTGTCATGTTTATACTAGAGATGCATTCTAGTTGATGTAGATAGTCAGTTTACATAATATTATCATCATGTGCCCTTATAAGTTATTATTTAAACAATCAAAGTATTTTGTTAAAGAAGATGTTAGATAAGCTGGGGTAGAATGCACGAAATGAGATTTGCGGAATTATTGATTTTTTTATCTTGTATTTGGTCTGCTTAAAATGATAAAATCATTTGTATTTCTTCCAGTTTCCTGATTTATTAAGCAAGTTTATGTAATATTTCAATTTCTTTTGAACCCTACTAAGATGTTTTCTTTATGATTCTTTTCCTTCTGACGGGATTGTAATGTTTTGTTGCTTTAAAAACTGAACGTGCAGTAAAATTTCATCCCTTATTGTATCTCTCTTTTCTTCCTTATATGCTACAAAATGGAAACAGTACTTCCCGCAAAGAGAGATACGATTCACTCCTTCATTTCATGCACGAGTTATAAGTTGTGCCTCGGTAGAAGTTCTCCAAGAATATCTTGCATGGAGACAAAATGATTGTAAGATTTTACCATAGTTATTAATTAACAACTGTTGCACTTCTTAAAATTTTAAACAAATGAAGACTAAATTTCGTTGAAGTCTTAACCATATATGTTTTGGTGGTCTCACAGGCCATGTTAATAATCAGTACAATACTTGTCTTTGGAAGCTAGTTGAAAGTGGCAAGACTGAAAGAGAAGCACAGGAAATTTTAAAGGTTCTTACAATTTCTTTGAAGTTTCTAAAGTACCTTGCTTCCTGTTTGAAACTGAGTTCTGAATTTTGTTTATTTAAACTCCCATTCCACTAGTATTATAGTAATATTGTAATTTGTCCTTGCTGCTATATTACCCTCGTTAGATCTTTTTTTTTCCCCCCTTCTATCTAATGACATGTGATCCTTTTTTTGTTTGATTTTATACATCAATTCAGTTACCTCTCTGTATAATCATCATTCAGTTTCAAAATATTGAAATGTATTATTTGAGTCTTTAATGCTTTCAGTTTAATTCACGCAATCCAGGGTATTTCATAAGGTTGGCATAATTTGGTCCGCGGTGAAAGATCCTGATATTAGTCCAACTGTCGTTTATTTGTACTGTGTTTCCTCTGTCAATTTTCAGGGCACCCAAAAGCAAGAGAAAAATGAACTTCTCTATCAACAGTTTGGGATCAACTATAAAGAACTTCCTGCAATGTTTCGCCAAGGATCTTGTGTTTTCATGACGCAGGTTATTTCCATTTTCTTTCAAGTATAATGACGCTCATGCTGTTAATTCACGTCTCTTTCCTATTTCTGATGGAGAGTTTTTAAGTAGTTTTAGCATTTTTATTATTTCCCTTCACAATTTATATATTTGTGGATCTCTGAAAGAACAAACACCTTTCTTCTTAGTCTTCACTCATGTTTCTTAAGCTTTTTCTCTTCTCGAATTTAGCTTTGTGATCGGTGCTTGCTTCCTATCTTCTCATTATGCACAACAATTACTGCTACTTAGATATTTCATAGGACATACAATATTATATGTATTCAAATATTAGAGCTGGATCCTTCATCCATCACTTTATTATGTGCATAATGCTTCTTTGATTCTATTGAATGTGTTTGAACATTTTTAACCAATGCCGTTCTATTGACACAAGCAAAAATTTATCTGGTAATTTTGTGGACCTTTGTATGGACTTCCTTATGATTATATATTAGGTTACCGTATAAATATATAGGTAGTTGAATGATTAAACACATCTATTGGAATTTGAATAATTCTGAGAATTAATCTCATGGAGGTTTTAAGTATATAGGTACAATTACGTGAGCTATGTTTTTTAAATACTGCAGGAGGAAGATATTGCAAAGTATAGTGAGGATGGTACCCCTATCAAAAGATTCCGGAGAAAGGCACGAATAGTCCATTCAGAGAACATTGCTGGGCGAAGCTTTTGGAATGGGCACAAAAATCTTCTCAAGGAATTAGGTGCTTTTGTAAACGAGGTTGGCAAAGTTAACCCGGATTACATTAGATCTTTTCTATTTGAAAGCAAATTGATGCCTTCTACTTGGATTGTTATTCGCATTGATGGGTGTCACTTTCATAGGTAATAATAGCTTGGCTATCAATCATCTTGGTTCAATCAATCTTTTTCTGTCCACCTAGCTCAATGAAAGGAGTGCTGCTTTTATAAAATTAAAGATGAATTTATTCAGTTCTCATGGACAATATAAATTTTCATTTTGGCCCTGCATAATATACCCTGGCTTCGAAAACTGCAGTCGCTTGATTAGGTTGATTCACTTGGGTGAGACACACTATAGTCCAGGCACTTGTAATCAAGGCATGTGAATGATTCCATATACCTCTTGTACTTGACATATTTGTATATCACTATTTGTACTGAAAATGTAGACTAAGAAGTGAATGGAGGTTGTTAAAACTATCTATTTCAAAACTTTAAGCAACTTATAAGTAAATGGAATCACAAAGCTAAATGGATTAATCAGAGCCTAAAGAGCTACAAAATTAAGGAAAAATAATGGAGAATAGTATTACACTATTCCATTGGAGGAGATAACTTTAAGCTTTCATAAACCATGTTATCTAAGTCTTTGATGCATGAAATTTTCTATTTTGTAGATTTTGTGATGTTCATGAATTTGAGAAGCCCAATGATGAGCAGGCTCTTAATCTTATGAATTCATGTGCAGTAAATGTTCTACTAGAATTTGAAGATGTTATTTTTGCTTATGGGGTCAGTGATGAGTACAGGTAATATATTTTTGTTTATTCTTTACATTGACGACTTATATTTTTACCTGTTTATTCATGCAAAATTATTATTTACAGCTTTGTTTTGAAGAAGGATTCTAAACTTTATCAACGGACAGCCAGGTATAACCTATCCCTGTGCACTAAAATGGCTAAACTCTTTTTGGATTATACATATTCTATGTAATTTGAGGGGTTGTAAACTACTGTTCCTAACTTGCTACATGTGATACATGCATAATAGCTCTCCTAATCGACAAACTTTATCTCAGTAAGCGGTACTACAATGATCAACATATATCTTATTGAACCAATTATAATCAATAAACTTCCCCATTGAATCGTTTGGATTTATTAGTTCCATATTTTGCCTCCATTAAAAGACCACGGATTTAAATTTAAAGACTTAGAAGTTTTTAGTAAAATTTAAGACAAAACTCATTAGAACACTTGAGACTTTTTTTTTCTAATTTCTTTTGTCGCCTAACGGGAGAAAGGCTGTCGCCTCGCTTCTTGCTTCTACCCATATCGCCTCGATTCACCTTTAACAACTATGTCTGCAGATCTAAACCAAGTTCCATAGTCTGAGTACCTTTAACACGGCAAAGAATTCTCTTAGCTTCTTTCATGTGTACTAGGGTTTGCTTCTGCAGGAACTTGGTTTGTGGATTTGTTGCATACATTAGTCTGACCTATTAGCAGTTAACTATAATAAGCTACCATTCATGCTTCTGTACTTGGTAACATCCACTTCTCTAAAGTGGCCATCCTTGCTCAGTATCTTATCCTCAGCAAGAGGACTTGAAAACAATTAATCTTTTGCTGTATTTGTATTTTCAGTGGCAAATTATTAGGTTTATGTATTTCATACTGCATTGAATATTCATTTGAACTGAATTCTGAACGGTTTAAATATTGCCTTTTGATCACTTACGTTATGAATGCCAAAAGGCAAGTTTCCAAGGCGACACAGCGCAACCAAAATGTGGTTTGCGGATTCTATCGTAACCAAAATAACCATCTGCAAGAATGAAAATTCAAGTTTTCTCAAGAAATAAATGGTTGTTTGCTTTTCCTTTTTTTCTTTCCTTAGAAAAAGAGAACTTTAATTGATATGCTTGCTTAGCACATGGCTCTGAGTTCTTATTTACGAATCTGTCTAATCTGTACCAGGCATAGAAAATAGGCCCAAATGTGATATTGTGTTCTAATATACTGCTGCAACTCTGGTTTGCATCTTTCCATGAAAGAAATCTTGGGATGTATGTGTAGATTCATTCTTTATGTTTCTTGTGCAGCAATATTGTTTCTGCCATTGTTTCATTCTTCTCTGCAACATATGTGATAAATTGGAAATCCTTCTTCCCGCAAAAAGAGTTGAAGTATACTCCCTTTTTTGATGGAAGGGCCGTTTGTTATCCATCTTCTGAGATTCTTCGTGATTATTTGGCTTGGAGACAAGTCGATTGTAAGTAATTTTAACTACTCTTATATATTATGTCTTTTAAACTGGGACTTGACGCCACAAAAAAAGTTCTGTTTGTGGTTGGGTTTGCCGATTGTATGGTATTTAAGTGATTCATCACAAGCAGTTTCAGGCTTCATGACATTTGAATTCGTTGTTCTTATATTCGATTATCAAAGGTCCAAATGTCATTATGTCATTAAGGAAAATTTGAACATAATCATGCAGGTCACATCAATAATCAATACAATACTTGTTTCTGGGCACTTGTTAAGTCTGGAAAAAGCAAAAGTGATGCTCAAAGTATTTTAAAGGTGTTAATCTCTCTTCCTCTAATATTATACTCTTAAAATTCACTGTTCTGACTTTGAGTTTCACAGTATGATGAGAAAGGCATGAGTTAGATATTTCAATAAAATTTTCTTCTGTTACAGGGTACTCAGACGCGGGAGAAAAACGAATTACTTGCGCAATTTGGTATTGATTACAACAACTTGCCAGTTATTTTTCGCCAGGGTTCCTCTATTTTCAGGGTAAAGGCCTTTTTCTCCTCTCACTTAGCAATGGCTCAGTGAATTATTTCCAATATGAAAGTGAAGTATTTGCTCAATAATTGTTTGCATCAGGCATAAATAAACAATATTTCCGGAAGATATTGTAACAAATGAAATGTCAAGGATTCTTTTTAGTTGAGTAGAAAACTAATATTTGTTGATAGTGACCACACTCTTGTGCTTACTTGCAACTCTAAAATTTTGTTTTCTATTCAGGTTATGACAGAGCAGGAGAATGGAACTTCTGTTGAAAAACAATTCACAAATGAAGTAGTAGTAGAACACTGTAACATAATCGAGGAGAGCTTTTGGCAAGCGAACTCGAAAATTTTAGATTAGAATCCCCAGTTACCAGTTTATGTTAGCAACAGATTTAGCTAGATACCTTTTTTTTTCTACCAGATGCTTGACTCCATGGTTGTGGTTAACTGTATGATTATAATGAGGTGGTGGACACCAATCGGTGTGCCTGTCTTCTTCATTGATTTTTTAGCTTCACGATGTGGAATGGGGAGCTTGTTTTTGTTCATGATTTACGAAGATGAAATCCGTTTTTGGCCCTCATTTGGTGTTGGTATATGCTAGCATTCAAGCTGATATTTCAAGTGGATGAGCATTGCAGATCTAATAGCATCAGTTTGATCTTAGCTTATTCTCAGGCATCAAATTGTTCATCTATAGTTTTTTGGACTGGAATCTTCTTAACAATATAGTTAGGTCTTTGGCTAATTTAGAAAATTATTTTTATTGTTTCAGCTATTTTAGCCTTGGATCATTTATCTAGGCATGATTAGGAAATGCAATTTGCTGGAAATGTCCGAGAGAAGTTTAATGTGGAAAGAAAATCAGTAGTGTAACAAGATAAAAATCAATGCAGCAAGATGAAAGATTATGTGTAGACAAATTTTTCTTAAAAAAAATAAAATAATTATTGTCATCAACTCACGTTGAGAGACCAGATTCAGCCTGGTGGATTAGCTGCTTTGATTCTTACTACTTGTTCTATTTCTAATCCAACAGAATATCTATGAAGTGTTAAAAATTTAAGGTTAACCGGAATTTAACTGGAGCGTCAAACTCTTACAAAATTAATTTGTTGTTCACAATTTTACATTGTTAACATGATAAAACAACATATGAATAAAGAAATTTCTTAGATTATTAATGATTACTAAATCGTTTAAGAAATGGACATAATTTTTGAGACTTAAATTACATTTAAAGTCTAGATACACTAATTCAAATTTATTTTGTTAACACTAATTCAAATTTATTTTGTTAACACTAATTCAAATATATTGATGTAAGAAAAACTTTGGAGCTTTCTTTTGTATAATAAATATACTAATGAAATATCTAATAACATATTTCTATAATAAAATTAAATACTTAACAATTATAACAAAATTAAATACTTAACAATTGAAATAGGAATCAGGTCTCAAAGATGTGAATGTGGAGTGATTAAAATATTTGATGAGAGAGTTTTTCCTTCTCAAAGAAATTTCACGAATCAAAACTAGATTAGTCCTAGATAGCGTCTCGAATATGAGACAGTTAGAACTCATTTTCTTTTCTTGTCTCTGGCTTGTAAAAGAGGAAAATGGATGGTTTAAATTATATGCACGTTCTTAAATTAAATTTGTCTAAAAATGTCATTTTAGTCTCTCAACTATGGGATCGATTTATTGAATGTTTCAAGTATCAAAATGTGGACCTATTGAGTTGGTTTCATCGGGCTGGGCCGGGCTGGTTGGAGGTTTTAGAGGAGGGGTTTAATAGCAGCTTAAACAGCCAAAATTCAGGCAGCTGCAACTTTAGAGTGCTCCTCCCTCTATTTTAATTTAGTAGTCTGGTAGTTAGTTGTTAAGAAATAGAGTGAGTGATGGGTCCGTTCACCTTAGCCGTTGATTCAAAAACCTCATCCAATAATCTTCCTTCTGGTATTATTATTTTTGTTTGTTTCTTTGATTATTTGTTGTACAATGGTCTAATGTTGAGGTTTTGCAGATGCTTCTTCTATTAGGAAAAGGCAAATGTCTGCCCTGCTGCTTCAAACTACTAAACCCCCCTTTGCATGCGTCACCCTAAACAACCATAATAAACCCTTTGATTTTCTCCGTGTTTTATTCGGTAATTCTACTTTAAATTACAAAAGTGTGCTGAATTCTTGTATTGTATGCATTATTGAATTCTTTGCCTTTTTTTGTAGAGGGAGTTATTGCTGGAGGTACTGCTGGTGTTGTTGTCGAAACTGCATTGTATCCTATCGATACCATCAAGACCCGCTTGCAGGCAGGTTATGTTACATTATAGAATTCTGATGCTGCATTTTCAAACTTCTATAGTTTTCTCATTTTGATGTTGCAGAAAGTTTCCAACTTTACTCCCCATGCATTTGCTTGTGTTTCACAATAGAGTTCCCTCATACCAACGGCTTACTGAAAGTTATAAATTAATTTATTTTATAGGCAGTTCGTGGTGGTGGCAAAATTGTTTTGAAAGGTCTATATTCTGGATTAGCTGGAAACATTGCTGGCGTCTTACCGTAAGTATTTTCTGTTTCCATGAATTGTTTTATCACTCTGGTAGTGTTGGATTTTATCATACATTAGCTCCTCCCTATGTTATTGTTCTTATTTGTTCACATGTTAAATCTCAGTAGTTCACACAGAATGCAAGTCCTCTTGTATATGCTTATGCTTTGCGCCAGCTTGGTTATATTGCCATCTGTCTCCTTGTGCTTCCTTCCTTAGTGCATTCTAAATAAGTATAGAAAACCTAAACTGCTGTTGGGCTACTTCACAATTCATTTCTCATTTTTTCTTTGTTTGGTACTTCTAATTTAAATTAATGAACATAATTTCTCCTCTAGTTTCTGTAGATTTATTGCAAGTAGTTTTTCAACTTGATGAATGCTTTTCTTTGATAAATCCACTTCTCGTTTTGAATGATCAAGCAAATATTTGATGGTGAGTGAATGACTTCACAATTCTATAATTGGAAGAACTTGTATGTAATAGTTTCCTAGTACATCTGTCATTACTCGGTTCTCTATTATTGCTAATGGATCTTCTTCTTTCACAGGGCTTCAGCATTATTTGTCGGGGTTTATGAGCCTACAAAACAGAAACTGTTGAGCATATTCCCTGAAAATCTTAGTGCTGTAGCTCATCTCGTAAGTTTTCCTGTGTTCCTCTCAATTTATTTTGTCATGTTATGTTATTGATATTTTTGCTTGAGCATGTGATTGACAGTTGGTGCATCGTAGATTTTCAATCTTCTATAAAATATAAAGGCTGCTAGAATACTTGGATAACTTTAGTTTAAGGAACATTATTTTATATAGCTGCTCATGTATCCAGATATATTCTGGGTACATAAACTTTCATTGTGCTTTTTTTGATTGCATTTGCTTTTTCATTATATTTTCTGTCCTAGCAACCCGAAGAATCTAAGTAGTCTTTCTGGACTTCAATATTTAAGGAAACTACTGAAAAGTGAAAACTTGTTTGCTGGAGTTATGGATGGCTGTAAAAAGATTTTCCTGATTTATGAATACCTTTTTCTTGCATTTTATTACAAGTTTTATCATTTCTATGCAGAGTGCAGGTGCCGTTGGAGGGATGGCTGCTTCTCTCATTCGAGTTCCAACAGAGGTACAATTTTTGCATCTACATCTGATTTCTTTTACATATGCTCTGCGAGGCATCATCTTTAATTAGTTTTTATTTGAAACTTAAACATTATTCAGGTGGTTAAGCAAAGGATGCAGACAGGGCAATTTACATCAGCCCCAAATGCTGTCCGCGTAATAGTTGCTAAAGAAGGTTTTAAAGGTCTTTATGCGGTATGTGATGTTCTCTAGTTTGGACCTATCTATGTGTTTTTATCTGTATAATGTTTATCATTGAAATCTAGTCTAGCTTCTTTGAATTGGCATATTTGTACTTTTCATTTTTTTCCTTTGTCCCTCTCAAAGGGTGGGGAGGAGCTGTTGCGAATGACCTTCGTGGGGAGCAGCAGTTGCCAACAAAGCTATTTAGAAAATAGGTTTAAAAATTGAATTGAATATTAAGTAAAACTTAAAACTTTAACTAATAAATGTTAAAAACTCGGGAGAATTAAACATCAGCTTTCAAGAAAGAATAGAAGGAGACATCAGTAATACTGTTTACAGCTTTATATTAGAGTATAGATGCCTAATTTACTTGTAGAGAACAATGTTATTTTCCCAAATATTTATAAGAGCCGATGAAAAATATTGTGTTTTGAAAAGAAATGTGTATATGGACTTCTATTGTCTTTTGCTGGGGCTATATGTATGTATATCAACAAATAAGGTCTTATTTTTTCAAATTTCGTTAATTTCTTCTTTATCCCCCTAACTTGACCTCTTTTTTGTATGTAGGGCTACGGATCATTTTTATTGCGAGATCTTCCATTTGATGCAATTCAGTTTTGTCTCTATGAACAACTTCGGATAGGTTATAAAGCCGCGGTATTTTTCTAATCAAACATATAATGACTGTTAAAATCCTGCATGTATTTGTTCGCATTTTAGTATATTGTGATGAGAGCCTTACTATGCACTATACCAATACCAGTTCATTATTTTCTCTTAAACATCAAATTTTTTAGCTCCATTATGTTATGCTTTCACATTACAGAGTTTGCCGTTATAGTTGCTTGGTTATTGATGAATATATTTGCTCAGTCATGTAAACAATCAGTTGTCAGGCAACCAACATTTTTTGTAAGATAATGACTGATGAAGATTATGATGCCTCAACGACTAAGCATATGAAAAACATGGAAATAAATAGTTCATTACATTAGCATATATGCTTCACTAATTTTCTCCTTTTTTCTGGACAGGCACGGAGAGAATTGAATGATCCCGAGAATGCTATAATTGGTGCTTTTGCTGGTAATGTTAATATCTCCCGACTCCATTCAGTTTTCATATTACTCTCCAAGCTGTGTCCCATCTCTGCAATATTTGCATTACATAACCTCAAAATTTTCCTTGAATATTTTCTGTCGTAGGTGCCTTGACTGGAGCTATAACAACACCGCTTGATGTAATCAAGACAAGATTAATGGTTCAGGTGCGTTCAAGTTCTTTTTAATTGCCTGTTTCATGTATTGAAATGAAAGTTCTGATCTTTTTTTCATCACACGATAATGTGTTGTAGGGTTCTGCTAATCAGTACAAAGGAATCTATGATTGTGTCCAAACTATTGTTAGAGAAGAAGGACCCACTGCTCTTCTCAAGGTATGCATTGTCCATGTTACCATTATTCGATGCTTATAATTGATAATAAATGGGATAACAAAAGAATCACGAGAACAACTGCAAATTAGCTCTTGATCTGCAATACTAGAAGGTAGAGAATTTGCAGTTTTCGATGAGACAAATTCAAAAAGCTAGTAAAGTTGGTATGGCTGTCTTTTTTCGTTTTGCATTGCTCAATCTGAGCATTTAGTTGTGTCTTGTGCTCTTCAGAAACTGAAGAAACGAATGATAAATGTAATGGAATAATGAGAATTCGTGTGAGAAAAATTGTTGATAGGAAGATTAAGAGGGAAATAAGTGTTTTTTGTTTCTTTTGGTGTTTTTGTACAGGGGATTGGCCCGAGAGTTTTGTGGATAGGCATAGGAGGTTCCATCTTTTTTGGGGTATTAGAAAGTACAAAGCGTTATCTGGTTCAGAAGCGTCCTGCACCTACTCAAAACTCGAAGCAAAATTGAAAATGAGGTGAGTTGAGTAGCCTTTTATTTTGAGGAAGTAGCACTTTCGACAGAATCTTGCATTTTGATGACACAGTGGAATGGAAGGTCTTGCTTCAGGGGTGATACCCACAGTAGTTGTAAACCTTAAGCTGCAAAAATGCAACAATACTATGACAGTGATTATGATTTCAAGAAATACAAATAATAAAAAAGGATATATTGACATGTTAGAAAAAACAGCTGAAATTATAGTTTTCTCAAAACCGTAATGGAATTATGCTCTTTTAACCAAGTTTTATGTTCAACGTTGGACTTTTCTGGTGACCTAAAATAAAAGACAAGTGTGAGCAGCCGGAAACCGATTTTCAAATAGTACTTTCGAGAAACGTAAGTGAACGCCATGTAAATATATTTCTCGCTTTGAAAGAATCTAAAGTATACATCATTACTTTCCATAATTTGATACTCCACTAGTGAGGAACGTATCGCATAGTTTGATATAAGTGAGAACTTTGAAATACTCAATGTGTTTAAGATAGAGTCGTCACTCGACTTTGAAATACTTTGTTTTAGATAGTTTGTCACTCGATACCATCCAGCCATAAACAATCAGGAGTGGCCACTTTACGTTCTGACTGAGACTTTCATGGATAATCATTTAGTAAACTAATTACTAAAATCAAACTTCAGTGAATGTTTTCCTATAATTTGTGAGGTTTCAATATATATTTGTTGCATGCAAGGCATTATGCAACATCTACCAAGCTCTAAAAAAAGTTCACAACCTTCCAAACCCGATGAATTGTGATCTATATGTGGAAATAAAGAGGGAATTTACATCAAGAATTACTTTTCTTGATCAGGAGTTTAATCAAAAATTACTTTCGGCCCTAAAAGATATATTGATAAATTTACATGGATAAACTAAAAAAATAACGTCTCTCCTTTGATGATTGGAGAATAAACCTTGAATTGTTCAAAAACACATGAATCAAGACTAACTTTCAATGTTTGGAACGAAAAAATTGTACAAAAAGAATTTGGAAAATGAAAACGACACTTGTAAAAGAACAAAAATTCATGGAAAGTTTTTACAGATTACATTGTTGGTTTTCATTCTTCAATTTGATTCTGCTGTTGAGAGGGGTTTTGCTGTTTTGCTCCAACCAGATTAATAGTCCTTTTTTTCTGGTTTATGTTTCTTTAGGTTTTTTTAAGTGGAATTTATTTAATTTCACAGTGCCCCCTGCACTATATGCATAGAAAGCTATGCTAAATTAGGTACTTATATACATGTTATATTTTGTTTGTATGCATTAATTGTAAAGTATAGTGTCAATAAATCACTCACAAAACCTTTATATCTAACAAAATCTCACGTCCAAATCACTCTTTTCATAAGCTTGTGTCTAACACACTCCTGCATGGACATCACTTACCTCAAAAGCTTAAGTTGGTGGATAAAGGGTCATAGCATGATTGATCTTTTAATTTTCATATTTGGATTAGATATATGGTGGTTTGAAAAGACATTAGTTTGTTAAGTCTGTTGGCCTAATAACGGAAGAATCGTGTGCTGGTTGCCTGTGTATAGTAAGATTAAGAAAGATGATTAAGGAAAAGAACCGTCAGTTCAGAACATTTACAGCTTCTCAATAAATACATGCTATGTTCTTGTTTCTTTTGTGTTAGTTAATGTCTTTACTTCCGTTAGAATCTTCGGAGATCAGAAACAAAAATGTCCCACGTATTAAGTAGGACGCTTTATGGAGAAAGTTGAAATGGCAAATGTTCTCTCCACTTTCTTTGCTTTTCTCTTTACTTACCCAAGTGTGTGGAGCAATTCTATAATTATTCTTTTCTCTTTTTTTAATCCCATCCAAACATAGTAGTGCCTTTAAATGCTAAGGTCGAGTGATTACGATAGACTTTCATTGTCCACTGAATAAAAATCGAGTCAAATTTTGAGGCCAGGCGGGAAATGGGGTTTGTTCCCCAGGCAAGAGTTCCCATAGCGCTAGCCTACCTATTATTTGCTTCCGGATTCATCTAAGGATTAGGAAATAAATGGCAGAAAAGGCTTTCCTTGTACTGGCAGTTGGTCCCAGTTGCCCCCTGGACAATTTCCCTTTGTATTCTTCAACAGACCGGGATTATGATCAATTAACCGCAGCTAGATTACTGTAGCTATAAAAACAAAGAAGAAAAGAGCCAGAAATAGAAATGGAGTAGGTTCCACAATCCACAACAAAATGAGGGGAAATGGAACGTAACCTATAATTTAATAGTTAAACAAACAAAATGCAAATGTAAAATGTGGAAAATAATCAATGGAAATGATGTGAAGGAAATTTAGAACTGCTCGAGTTTTCTCACCATTATTAATGTGGATAGTCTTACACTTCTCTTTGGAATACATGATGCAATGTTAGCATAAACTGATTATAAGTGAATTAGCCCCGGATTTGTCCGTAAATGCATGTAGTTGCAGTAGCATTACTAAATTGGAGGTCAATGAAGTTGATGCAATATCGTTCAGAATCTACGGGTGCATAACTGCATATTGGAAACAGAAATAATTATTACTTGTCTGTTGTCCTTGTTGATTGAATAGTTTGCAAGGGGAAAGAAACATATTATATTTTATATGTTTTTCCATGATTTGTGTAATGGACTTGGAAAACAAGCTGGCATAAAAGCACTAGGTCATATTTTATCTATGTACCATATGGCTGTGTTGATCTTGGAACTTTTTAATGGATTAAGAAAAGAGTATTTGAGTGCCATGTTTTCTAATTTGATCTTGTTTACTGTTGGCATGGAAGATGTCGCAGAGTGAGTGGAAAATGCTGTCTAGTAATGTAACAACTTATATTGCCATAGTATTCTCAGGTCTTAGGCACAAGAGGGACTAGGTTCTGAGCATGTCCTGTGAGAAGCCAAAAGACGGGCTTTGTACAAGAGGTGCACGCCTAAGAGTTGCTCTTGTGAGCCAACTGCCTTACTGGAGTCACGCCTAGGCACAATTTACGAGGTAGTCGGTTGTTTTAGTATTCCAAGTTAAAAAGTGGTTGCTTCAATTCTCAACCCTTCCCTATCTATATTACTTATGGTTAAAGATACTAAAGTAGGAAAAACTATCATAGATAATATTGAAAAGAATACAGGAGATATAAAACACATAATGTAAAATAGAAAATATAGAATTGTATCGAAAAGTTTAAACACTAGAATCAATATGAACAGAACAAAGATAGAAAAATAATTGACCCTAAACTCAACCACCACTTGAAGCTATTCTTTCCTTTCTACTCAATGAGCATAGCCTAACTCACTCGAATGAACCAAACAACATAACTTCTCGTAACCTTTCCTTCTCTCGCTACTGCTATAACCCAACGACAGCCTTCTCTCTTCCGTAACTAACTCTCATAAGACCACAAGCAATGTGTCACTTAATCCCCATATACCCTTATACTAATTAGCCAAGAAATTTCTCTCTTTTGTTTTTAATTTTCTTAATGCTATCATTTTGCATGGTTTTTATCATATTTTAAAGTACGCCTAAACAATCAGCATGCCAGAATTTTTTCAGATTAGGATTTCAGCCAACAACACTTCAAGGTAATTAATTATATTTCACGAATGTTATTAGTCCTTTTTTTCTGGTTTATGTTCCTTTAGGTTGAGATATTAGATTTTGTTGAGTGGAATTTATTTAATTTCAGTGTCTTCTGCACTATATGCATTGAAAGTTGAAAAACATATATAACTTGATCAAATACACATATGGGGGTATGCTAAATTAGGTAGGCATAGATATCTGTTTTTTAAGTGTGTACGTAATTGTAAAGCGTAATGTCAATGAATTACTTTCACAAAAGCTTAATTTAGTAGGAAAGCACTCCAATACTTGTTATATTATATGTAACAAACTCTCGCATGCGAATCACTCTCGTCGTAAGCGTGTGTCTAACACACTCCTGCACTGGACTCATTTAGTTCAACAGCTTAAGTTGGTGGAAAAAGGCTCATAATGCATGATTTTTGTTAAATTCATATTTCGATCGGGTTTGGTGGTTCCAAATGCTGTTAAGTCCTTTGATCTAATAAAGACAGAATTATATGCATGGTTGCCTGTGTATAGTAAGAATAAGAAAGATGACTAAGGAACATAATTGTCAGTTTAAAAAACATTCTTGGCTTCTCAATAAGTATCGGATGTCTATGTTCCTCTTGTTTGTTTTGTTTAGTTAATGTCTAAACTTTATTCAAGCTTTTAGTTTTCAATTACTTCGAATAGAATCGCTGGAGATACGGAACTAATTACCACGTATTTAGTAGGATTCTGTATGCAGAAAGTTGAAATGACAAGTGTTTTCTCCACTTTGCTTGCTTTTTTCTTTACTTTTTACTCAAGTCTGTGCTATGAGGACAATTCCGTAATTGTTCTTTTCTTTTTTCATCCAAACATAATATTATCTTAAAACAAGCTGGTTAGCGAAGCGCTTGGTCATATTTTTATCTACTATATGTACCATGTGGTTGTGTTGATCTTGAAGCTTAGCAGATTAAGAAAAGAGGCCATAGTTGAGTGTTATGTTTTTGAATTTGATCTAGTTTACTGTTAGCATAGAAGACGTAGTAGAATGAGTCGAAATTGCGTCCTAGTAACGTAACAAATCATATTGCCATAGACATCTCAGGCCGCCTTAGGCGATAGGTTCCATGCCTGTCGTTTGAGAACCCAAAACACGGGGGTTTTTCGAGAGGCGCATGCCTAAGCGTTCTTTTGTGAGCCTGCTGACTTGAGGAAGGCATGCCTAGACACAACTTTATAAGGTAGACAGTTCTTTTAGGATTCTAAGTTAAAAAGTGGTTGTTTCGAATCTCAATCTTTCCCTATTTATATGATATACAGTTGAAGAAAGTGCTCATCATACTAGGCGCACGCCTGGACCTTGCCCTTTAGCTCTAGGACCCATGGCCTCTTGGTTGGACGACAATTGAAGTTTAGAGGTATGGAGGAAGAGAGTAATTGTTGAAAATTCTCTTGTCTACTTCTTCTATTGGTACAAGTATAGATTATAAACTTGACTACTTCTAAACAACACAACTCTACATAAATATAAATGACGCTTAAACTACTCAAATAACTCTTAGACTTCTACAGCTAATTAAGACCATAATAATGATAAGTTTAATATTTCAACGCTCTTAGTGCCCCTTAAACGTTTAGTAATGAGGCATATTGCTAACTGAATTATGAAAATGGAGGGAACAATGCAATATTTAAGGTATAGAGATGCATATCTAATAATCCTGCCTCAGAGGTAAGGTTATTCACTTACAAATAAGAAGGCTACCCTCAAGCACTTTTCATGTCAGCTTAAATTTTTAAGTTGTCTTTAACATGTTATCAGAGTCTATTGTTCCAAAAAATTTATAGTTTGAATTCTATTCATCCCATTTGCAAATGAAATTTTAGCATAAGTTAGGGTGAATTCCTGCTTTTAGAAACTACAAAAGCTATTGCTAGGGTAACTTCTGACTATTTTGCACATATCTTCTATGTTACACATGCACACTTTAGTTTACTATGTCCGAGTCTTTGTGTTATACCTATTTTACTAAGGTTATATTTCGAAAACAACATTTCCCGTGTCGGTTTCCATATTCCTGCAACATAGATGTCTCTAGTGCAAGAGACATGATTTGAAATACTTAACTTTTTTGGTTATTCATGAATCCAAGAATACAAAACTAAATCCTGAAGCTCACAATTGACAAGTTAAAAAGTAAAAAGAAATGATCAATACAATCTAAGACTCTCAACTTTTTAGCTTATTTTCAGCAAATTTCAATTCAGTTTTGTTCCATTCAGCCAAATTTAGCAAAAGTTTTTAAGCATTCAATCAAACTTAGCCGATTCATCCAATTTAGTTCAGCAATATGGATGGAGGAGGCTTCCACTTAGGATGGCAGGGAACAATTTAAGTGGAACAGCATCTTTACTGTCTAGTGGCCTTCCAAAAACCTCTTATACCCAATGATTTCAATGCCTTCTTTCATTTGATAATAGCTGTGGGACAATACAAACAATAGAATCAAAGATTACTTATTATATTGTCAAGTGCAATCCTAGCCATTAGTTTTTTCCAGTATTCTTTTAATGCCGTGTTTATACTATAGTGCTCTTTGGGACCATTTTACATTGCATGTCAAAATCTTACTTGATTAAGTGAAAGCATTACTTAATTTTTTAAACTTTCTTTTTAATGAAAATGAACCACAGCCCTTCATATTTTACTTGGTTTACACATCATATTATATTGGAGTTGGTTGACTAAGCACTTACTAATATCTATCTTATTAGCTAAAGATAACAAAGAAAACATTGCCGTGTTTTCTTAAATTTTTTAATTTGATGCTGAGTGGCCCTTTTGATTAATTAACTTAACTTGACGATGACATATGCTCTGTTTAGTACTTAATTAGTTTCTCCAAATCAAGTAAAAGCCAAATGATAACGTATTTTTATTAAAAGATACAACTGGAGCACACTAATTTTGTTTCTGAGAAAGCTTAATGTAATTAAACATTCGAAATCTTAACGGTTTCCGGGTGGAAGAAATGAGATATTCCTGAGAATTATGTTATCATGAAAAAGGAAATATCGAAAGTAGAAGAATATATTATCTCCTAGCTTGACAGAATTAGAGATAACATTGTTCAGCTTGTTTTTTTTGGACTATACCGCCTTTTTGGTCAGCTGGATATCAAATTTCTGTAGCTTTTTCATAGCTCTATATTCTTATGAGCTTGATCGTACATAGAAGCGTTCACGTTAGGACTACAACGCGCATAAAAATTGCTATGGTAATGTAGAACTAGCTTCATTTGAACATTAACTGAAACTTTAAAAGGTGTATTATACATCATAGAACAGTACAATCTCCTTAAAGGAGATTTGATCATAAGGTTCTGTTCTCTCTTCGCCTTGGAAAAGTGAAATTTAAACACACGAAACACTTAAACTTAGGTCTAATACACATCAGAAAGCTTTAGAGAAAACCCATGCTGTACACGTTAGAGCTTCCTCGGAGAAAAACGTAAGATCTTTGAAGAAATATAAATAAAGAATTTTCCTGATTAGCCTGTTAGAAACATAGTCCCGTATTCGTAAGGGAGAATCATCTTACCCTCCTCTTCATCCATCTTCCATAGCGTGTCCGAACAATAATCCCACACCGGAGATGCGATTGAAGGACAAGAAAAGTTGCAGCCTTCTTTGCTAAACCCATCATAAACAGGTTCAATAGTGTTCTCAATATCTTTCCATATATCCTCCATAGAGTATCCCTTTTCCCCTCCTTGAACTGCCTCGGTAGTACTGCCAGTTTTAGCCGATGATTCGGGCCGTCCCCCGGTATCGTAGAAGGTAGCTCCCTCAGGCTCTGGGAACGGTGATGAGGTCTCCGTGGCAGTTATAGTTGATTCTGAGCAACTATTGGTTGATGATGATGATGTTGGAGATATGTCTCTCTTCTTCTGTTGTGCTTTCTTCCTCATATGAGTCCTCCAGTAGTTCTTTATCTCGTTATCTGTCCGTCCTGGTAATTTTCGAGCAATTCTCGACCATCTACACATGATCATATACCATATATCAAATAACTATGCATGATCATGAAATTCTGAACAAGGAAATACGAGTAAGAAAAAAAAAAAATACTAATAAGGCTATTAATGAATCATATATCTCAAACCTATTTCCCCATTTCTCGTGAAGCTCGAGCACAAGTTTCTCTTCTTGGGGAGTCATCTTCCCCCTTTTAAGTCCGGGATGGAGATAATTAACCCAACGTAACCTGCAACTTTTTCCAGTTCTGTTCAAACCTATACAACAAAACCATGAGGGTTAATGGTAGCTCCTTGACAAAAGCACCATCGCCAGATAAGCATACCTATTTATGTGCCTCCCGCCACCTTCAAACCTGAAACTTTGGCTATAAAATCCCAGCGACGATCTCCGAATAAGTGAACAAAGTTGATGAGGAGAATGTCCTCTTGTTCTGTCCAAGGACCCTTTCGAGTTTCGTCTTGCATCATTTTCATTTCTTTTTTTCTTGTCTTGGTATCTCCTTCTTCTCCTCCTCCACCTCCTTTTTGTTAAAGAATGCTGCTTGATTCTGCTTCAACATGATGCTTATGTTAGTGGTATTTATATATGTTGGAATCCATTACAGGAGAAACTTTTTATTTTTGTTTTAAATGTTATGGTGGTATAAAATATTTATCATGCTGCATCTTCACCGTACATTTGGTGCACGCATGCTCTTATCTTTGATAAGGTACAAATGCTTCTGATGTCACACAGGCACTCACTCACTATATGGAAGAAAATAACCAAAGTAATAAGAGATTTTGATATGTACATGTAACTTTCTTTACCACTTTACTATTTTAATATGTATATTAGCCCATAAAAATATGATCCTTTATGGTGCATTATCAACATTTCAAGATTCAGAGGTTTTATATTCTGTTAATAAAGTATGATTAGCACCTTTATTAAGTTTCTTCACTCTAACTTTCAAGGGAATAGTATTTAGTTTGATGGAACAAAAGCTGCAAGCTTACGATTCCCCCTTACACTAAAATGGGATTGAAGCTCTATTTGCCTCCTAGCACCATTGACTATATTCATCTTTGCTTTCCGTACCATTATTTGTTAAGATTTGGCCACCGAGCTTTCCAAATTCGTCTTCTCACTTATTATTTGGTAACATTTTCCACTTAATATGTATAACCTATTAAAATTGGTGAAATCTCAATGAGTAACCTATCATTTACACTCGTTTTGATTTTATCAATTTTATTAGATAGTCGGAAATACTATAGAATAATAGGCCAAAATACAAAAAAACAAGTATTTTGGATAGGTTAGTGACCAAGTATTACTCCCTTCCTTCTCGAATGTAGGTCGTTTAAGCAAGTTGAAAAATTCACAAATGGATGTCGTTTTGTCATTTCTTTTCTATTTTAATTTTTTGTTGTCTATATTGTCCCTCTTTGAGTAGGCAAGAACAAAAAATAGAATTATATATAAGACATCATTTGCTAGTTTTTAGGAAATAAAACCAAAAATTTAGGAACATATTTATTGAGATGCCATGAATATATTAGTATTTTATACAAAATTTTTAATTTTCCACTTTTTAACTCAAATGATATACATTCGAAAATGGATGGAATAGTAAATAATAAAATTATATGACTCAAATTTGAGTTTATTATTTTTCTCTTCTAGAGATTAAGATTCTATTTTTTTTATTTATTTCAGTAAAGCTCAATTAAGTCTATTCAAATTGAATTTAGCAACTCATTTTAAGCAAATGAGTAGAAATGATGGTATTGTCCCTTTACTTTAGGAAAAGCCATTGGTAATAGAGGGGCAAGTAGGAGGAAAAGTAAAAGAAGAAAGAAGACAAAAATTAGAAAAGTAGAGAATAATGAGTTAGTACTATTAAGGAGTCATGCAACTCATTCAATTGAGCCCACTCTCTCTCTCTCTCTAACAAAATGCATTGCAGTGTGGAATCCGATATTATAATTATTCATATTTAATTCATGTGATTAGCTTCCTAATTAAGATGGCTAGGCCACCACAATTTAGTTTTTGCATTCCTTGTAGCCGCCCTAGCTTTGATACCATCCCACTTGTTATTTTAAGCAATCTCCTTCATATCCATATGACTAGTGTTCAAAAACTCCTTTCCTAATCTTTTTCAAGGCAGGATGATACCTTCGAGTCTCCGATGGACTAGAATGGATCATTTAAATCTAGTGCTTATTTACTTGTTCAAGAGTGGCGTAGATTCTACATCGAGAGTCTTTCTCCGATGTAGTAGTGACTAATACCAATTCATGTCTGCGAGAAACGAGAAACGAGAAATAGTGATTGAAAATGCTAAAGTTTTCTCTAAACTTTGTGCTAATGCGTAAACTTTTTTCTAAATAAAAGCGAGTTACACGAGGAACGACGTTACTCATCCCAATTGAGAATGATCTGATTTAAATAATATATAATAAATCTCGAATCGATTACAATTAAATAAAGAAAATAGTATTTGGCTTGTTCTTTTGTATGTGAAAATAAAGAGTAGAGTCAAATCAAACAATTTTGAATTAGTTGCAATGATGTTATTTTATTATTGGGCGGACGGCCCATAGCCTGAATATTAAATCAGTTTCTAAATTTTGTTTCATTCTAGCATTTGAAAGGAAATTAATCATTGTTAACAACATTAATCAGCATTAGATTTCATGTATAATAAGATAGTATTATTTTTCTTGGGATTGTATGCATTGAGTGATGGTAATTAGAATTCAACTACTACACATAACATGACAAGAAAATAGTATTTCAAAGTCGTGTACAGGCGATTTTGATGCTCAAACTATGTGTACACTTTTTAAAAAGACTAGTGCATTAATTTTGTTTTAACAAGGTTAATTTTTTATTTTATTTTATTTTTTTAAAAAACTCTTATTGTTACATTGTTTTTCAAAAAAAATCTTATTAGTTTTTTTGAGTAATTTTCGAAAAAACTCTTGTGTTTACAGATTTTGTCAAAGAGGTGTTTTTGTATTTATTTTTTTGACAAAATGAGAATTGTGTTTATCACCGTTACTCAAAAGGCGGAAAAATCAATAACGCTGTTAAATGTGATGATGTGACAATGAGTTTTTTGTTTTTATTTATCGATAAATTTCTTAAACATTCATGTGTTTACAACTTTAAAGTGTGATAAATGAGTTTTTCATATCATTAACCCATAAATTAAGACCAAAATAGTCTTTGCCACGTCATCACAGTTAACACAGTTAATGATTTTTCCGCTTTTTGGTTAACGGAGATAAACACAATTCTCATTTTGTCAAAAAAAAAAACACAGACACATTTTTGACAAAATTGATGAACACATGGATTTGTTTTTTAAATTACCCTAGTTTTTTTTTCAAAATCGTATCATGTGTCTATTAAAATTCTTAAATTAAGTATTTTGTTCATTTATATCATAAAAATTATCATTAATAACCTAAAATATTGATTATTCTAAGTGTTGTTTAGTAAAAAAGAAATAAAAAAAAATTTGAATTGTAATACCCATGCCCAATATCATGCAAATATTGTCCGCTCTGGCCTAAATCTGTCACCATTGGGCCGCACGGCTTTAAAACGCGTCATACATGTATTGGGTTCACATATCACTTATAAGCCTCATCACTCTCCTCTCTATTTTCGATGTGGAATTCACTTCATTCATGTCCTCATCGTCATCCCTTAAAGCCGCCCCTTGTACAAACATTCTCATCGGCGTCACTCTTTCCAGACCGAGTCGTTACATATGTTTGAAATGACAATTTTGGAAGATAGCAAATATTATTTCATGAAAGTCATTTTTCATGAAGCCCACCATTCGTTTTGCTATCAAACCCATCAAAAGTATATTTACTTATTTTTATCATGTAATTCAGCTTTCATTTTTGCGTCTATTTAGTCCAAGAAACACGCTAAATTATAAGAATAAAAAAATAAGTTTAATTTAACTTTGTTGAATAAATAATTCTTTTATCCTGTTAGATGAAAGCTACGGTTTTTTTTTGTGTAATTTTATCAATCCGATCATTGGATCATGTTCTGTCTCACTCATCTAATAGTAATGGTGAATATTATGATTATTTTGAAAATATAAAGAAACCATATAAAAAATCCTATTATTATTATTATTATTATTATTATTATTATTATTTCTTGTTAATTTAATTCAACTTGTGAGTTGATTTAATTTAACTATTTTAATATTTGGTGAAGATTGCGTTAACGCGTTAATTACTAAAACTTTGTCAAAGAAAACGGAAAACTAATGAAATATTTTAGCACAGTATTAAAACTAAAACTTTTCCCCAATTTCAATTTATATATGTGGATTTAAAGCTGGGTCGAATAAAAGCCTTTAACAGTTAATGAAGTTAGGCCCACTTATATTGCAGTCACTAATGTATTGATAATATTAGTGGATTAATAAAATATGAATATCGATTGTTATTAATGAAAATTTTTATATTATAAAGTCACAATCTTTTGTTTTATTCACAATTAGATTATGGAGTAAAAACTAGTCTAATGACAGATGAAACAAAATAATAAAAAACAAAGTGATTATAGCATTCATCGTTATTAATAATATATTAATCTAATTACAATAACATTTATAGGCATTTATATCTTAACATCAATTAGTGTATTACATTCGATATATAATAGAACTTCCCTTATCAAAGAATATCTTATTGGCTAATCTAAAAAATGTATAATTATAAGTTCAAATTCCAAAAATATTATGTTAGGAATGAAGATATTATATTTTATTATTATTATTAATACTAGATAGGAAAGGAGATATGGAGAAACTTAATATATCAAAGTCTATCAATATTTAAAACATGACAAGATGTTATTTGTGAAGAATTCTATTCTTCTTGATCTATTAACATGATTAAAATATACTTATGGAAAAGAATGACCAGAAGATAAGAAAAACGCTGAGAGAGAAATATTGTGAATCACTTATCGAAGTTTTGAACACTCCCGAAGCAAAAGCAACACACTATTTTCCCTCGACCCAGTGGTCATAAACGAGGAACAAAGATAAAACTCCTCCTCCTAAGAAGACAGGCAGAGAAGGCGATGATAGATAAGCATCGTCATCACCCAAAAATAAGATAGTCCCAAGAAGAAAAGAACACTTCCGGGAAAGTCTATGTCAATCAAAAAGAGACTCACTTAGTTCAAAGTCCAGCTCTCGATAATCGAAGGTGGAGGAATGACCTACTAAAAAGCAAAATAACCACATATGCTAAGCTACTAGGCTCGTTCATGCAATTGTCGCTGAAGTAAAGAGGCAAGTCGATAAGGAACTACACCAACATGGAAAGAAAGAGGAAATCCAAAGCTAAGCATACGATCTTCCATCAAGATCAGCATAGTCCCATGTGTGTCGATATAATAGAAGAAGTCATGCCATCTCGGTTCAAATACCCACCATTTGCTAGCCTCGTATAATGGAGAGGGAGACCCCGAGCTACATGTCAGCCCTTTATGGTACCTGATACCCGTGATATATTTGATGGACAACGGGTAACAAGTACCCATTAACCCTCTTCTCTCATTCAAAAATATATATACACACAAGGTATAAAGAACGATTCAAACCAAGAACCTTATATCAATAGTTTGTTCGTTTAGTTTGATACAATTTAGATTATTTAGAATATTTATTAAATTTGTATAAGATTATTTATGGATGGTTTTTTTAAAAAAAATTTATATGTATTATTTAATTAGTAATTTATTAGAATATAAACTATTTTTTATAATTAGATTAAAGTGCCTGCGGGTTACCTGCTATCTAAGCGAGTAAAGATATATAATTTCAATATCATTATTCGTTGAGGTATGAGATGGAATTTCAAAATGACACTACCAATGGGTACTGATCTCAGTTCCAAAGGCACCAACAAAAATGTGTAAAGTGGAAAATGACATCACTTTGCCTCTCTTGATTTATTATCTCTCTCAAAGTCACAATCTATTTTTGTGGTGATGAATGATGTTAGCATTGTATCTAGGAATTAATTACATATATGGATTATGAAATTAGAGGAAACAAAAACAAGATAAATGGCACTTCTTAAAATGTCCATAGTGGAGGGGATATATAGATAGACTAATCTCAAAGATAAACCAATTTCATGATATGACATAGATACCACTAATTTATTGCCACTTCATGCCAATACAAATTATAATCAGCATGGTCCCAAATGAAATCTAAATTTTCCTATTATTGTTGCTAACTAGAATTATGATATATGTATAGAAAGTTAAGAGTCATGATATTAAGGATAATAATGTCTGGATACGTGGCATCATATATGTATCATATATGTTACGTAATCGATTAAACCGAAACTCGATTTAATAATTTAGAGTCAATAATATGTTTTAATCTCTAACACATCCTTTCACGTGAATGCCTTTTAGATTTGAAGTATGCATAATATAGTGCATCTACCATGTGTTTTTAATTCACCAATTAATAATTGGGGTAACAAGATTCAAACTCGAAACCTTTCGGTCAAAGAGGCTCTGGCACCAATTTTTTTTGATTGAACCAAAAGCTCGAGCTGATTATTAAGGCTAACAACAACTTTATATTAATCTCTGACACATACCCTCACGCGAATGCCCCTTCCGTTTGAAGCGTGCACAATACAAGTTAACTCACCATGAGTTTCTAATTCAACAACATGTTTTATAGTTAAACCATTTGCTTCTTCATTCAAAAGATCAAGATCGATGATGGAAAAATGAAAGGAAAAGTGGCGAAATAAATTAATTTTTATGTAAAGGCCCAACATTTTTGTTTCATGTAATTTAATGAGTACGTATTTGTTGAAAGGAAATTTGAGGCAGCTTAAATTAAATGCATTGTTAATCCTTCTATCTTGTATATTCTTTTATTCTTTCACTCAAACGTTAGACTAGAAGTGTTGAATTAAGATCGGAAAAGCATTGCTGGTTGATACTTTAAAAGAAATTTTTGCATTTTATCAACTACTAATAATTGTTAAACGAAGTAAATTGGTTATAAAACAATTGTTATACTTATTAATACGAAGTAAATTGGTTATAAAACAATTGTTATACTTATTAATGCGTGAATGAGAAGTTTAAAGTAAACGAAATTGTAAAACTGAAGTGCGAAACTTGACACAAGACTTAAGAAAAGGTCTATTTTATTCGATTTGGAATTAAGTTACAAATATCATAAAGCAAATAATAGCCTAATATACAAAAAGCCCCATTAACTTGTTCAAATGTCATAAAGCAAATCATTAAAATATTTTACTACACAATTGTACAAAATTTTCCATAACATAATTCTTTTTGTCAAACAATCCAGGCACAAAGCTTTATTTTCAAGCTAGAATTGTGTTGCTTGAACTTGATCTTTACTCTCTCTCTCTCTCTCTCTCTCTCTCTCTCTCTCTCTCTCTCTCTCTCTATACCATCTTGTTGAATTTGAATACGAGCCGGAAACTCTCAAAAAATAAGTTTAGTAACACATTGTGCTCATAAAATTAAGACAACTGAATAAAAACTATAGTCTTAAACATATAGAAGTTATGAAATATTGTGAATTAAGTATAAGATTGAAAGTGGAATCCTATTGAATTTCCAAATATAGATTATATGACATGGGCGTATCCTTAGACAAAATAATAAGAAATGCTGGATTTTTCAGGAAGATGATGATTGATGCCTATGATATATATAATATGTTAACAGATGATATGATAAGTTGCTTATATATGATATTACATGCTTTTCTTCTCCACCTCCAACAAAAGTTTAATTCCCACTTTCATATGTGAAAGTAACATTTTCCACTATTATATATTCATCGATTTTAATAAAAAATAATCTTTCAAGTTTTCACAAAGAATTATTTGAGTTTGTATATCAGTCTCTTCTAATTTATTAGTATTACAATTATTATCTGTTTGTCAATTTAAGTTTCATTCATTGAGTTTCATGGATTTTCAACTCGTATATATGTGATGTGAGAAAACTGAAAGATCTTTTGCATGATCTGTATACTTCTGATGTTCGAAACATAGAAAAAAAAAAAAAAAGAACTCAATGACATGCAGTTCTATTTCAATGTTTAAATTAGTAGGGGCTGAAACAACAATATTATAAAATGAATTTATTAGGATTATAATTTGCACCTCCTTAGTTCCAGACATCTTATTGTATTTAGAAGATAACTTGGGATCTTAACGATAAGCATATCGGCTTCCACACCTTAATTGGTGTGCAAAACACGTGAATGGATGTGATGAAGAATATATGTTCATCGTATACCTAGGACCGTTAGGGTTTTCTATGTTATAAATGCCGCCCGCTCATCCCGGTGTTCGACAGAGATTAACTAGGTCCACTGTAGTGATTAATTGTTTGTTGATCTAAATCTAACACCTAGACCTTACTTTATTTGTTGAGTCCACGAGTTAAGTATGATTAACTGTTTGTTCTTAATATATTTTCAAAATCCATTTTTCTATTATAGCTCGGTCACTTTTACTCCATTGCAAATATAAGATTTGATATTGATTTTTACGTTTCTTCTTGTTATTTTTTTAGGATTATCTTCTTTATTCATGTTTTTCTTTTATCTTAGCACCAGAACCAGGACGTTAATTACAACATTAAATTTTTGACTAGCTATAAATTTTATATAGATAGATAGAACAGTTTAATCCACCAATCTCTCTAGAAAGTCTACAAACATAATCTAATTGAATGGGTGAGAATATTCCACCATAATACCATTGATTATACAAATGTCTAGTTGAGAATTATCTATATTTCTTCACTTTTTTTTATATAGGAGATAAGACTATTGTATCAACTTCAGTTATGTAGTGTTCCATATTCATTGGTTATCATTCAATTACTTGGTGCAAAGTATTTTACCAAAATAAAGCCACAAGAAATTAAATTATGTAAAAGTTGATAAATTTGTGCAATATTTCAACTCTCTAGACAAAAATATACTATTATCATTTGCTATTATGACATTATTTTTTATTTTATTTTCAGAAAATAATTTTCCATTATGATGGCAGCGTAGAATTGAATGTCATGCGCATAATAAATTTTTATTTATAGTACTTTTATTTTTTGTTATGGGAGTACTTTTTTAATATGATAAAATAATAAAGGAGTTCAACTGGTGGAAGTTTCCAAACAAGAAGTAAGGCCCAAGCCCATCAACATAGATCCAAAGTCCAATCCAGTAGACAAATAAGAATTATAGCTATCAAAACATAACAGTCGTGTTATTTTTTACTTATATTCAACACATTTCAGTTCAGTTTAGCTTTTTCCAATTCAGTTAAGCAAATTCAATAAAAAATTTAAACAGTCAGTTAATAATTCAGTTCAGCTTATTTCAGCCAAAAAAAACAGAGCTTTAGTTAGAAGAAGCACTTTGCAAATTAATTATTATTTGGAGATATTTCGGCCTATAGCAAATTTTCCGAACCCTATACAATTATCATAAACTTTCCTATAAGATTGAGGTGCTCCCCATGCAATGTATAAGACATGTAATTAGTAGCGAATAACAATATTTCAAAAGAAGAAGGAAAATCGAACCCAATTAATAAAAGAGTCCAGGGTTAATTGATCAACCAAATTCAACTAAAAATGGAGTTTTACAACTCAAATCTCAACATATTAAAAACAATTATAAATTCAAGGACGGATTTTTCTTTATAAAAACATCATTCTACATTGTTGTAATAAGTTTTCATACTTCAAAATACTTGTATTTTTAAGGAAGCTGATTATGAAATTAGTCTAACTATATATCTTTAATTCAACTACACTGGCGGCCATTCACACATGATCTCTACTCTAAAAAAAAACTACCATTTCTATTTATAAGAGTTTTTCCTAATTAGATTGTCAACTGTACGTTTTTGTAAACCCAAACCACACATGGAATCTGAAAATTAGATTGAATTAAGAAAGCATAATTTCTCAATTATAAATATGATCATGAGAGATATTAAATCCATAATTAATTAGCAATAAGAAAAACGTAGCTGAAAGCATTCCTAATAGAGGATTAGTTAAAAAAATTAAAAAAATAAATAAAGATCTAGTTAATTTTATTAATGGCAATCAGCTGGTATTACCACCTTGTAATGGTGGGGATGATATGTGCATCCATTGTGAAGCCAATTGGGTGCACCGACGAAAAGAAGCGTTTGTATGTCTTTGGAGACTCCTTATTCGATGCAGGTAATTAGGGACCGAGGGACGACTAGGGTCATCGAGGGTCTGTTGTTGCCCCTCCGACTCAATGTAGAAATAGAAAAGATAATAGAATTCATCTCTAAATATATTACTTTCGTATATAAGTTCAATCTAACGGATTTGTGTCATCACTAGCGTAATTCAAAAAAGAATTGTAAAGTTCGATGTATTTTTCTAACGAATATTTTGTTTTGACTTCACCATTGCAGGTAACAATCAATATATTAAAAATGCAAGTCATGCCCCGGCTACATATTGGCCTTATGGTATTAGTAACCATAACAAATCCACTGGCAGATTATGTGACGGTCTTATTGTTCCTGATTATATCGGTTTGTAATTTTCTACTTTTAGAATATTTATAAGATATCTGAAATTTGAATATTTATTTAAATTAAACATGGAGAACTAACTAATTAATTAAATAAATTTGCAGCAATGAAGGCAAAGCTACCTCTATTACCACCATACTTGAAACCCGGTGCTACATTCACTAATGGAGTCAATTTTGCATCTGCTGGTTCTGGAGTTCTTGAATCGAAAATGGAAGTTGTACGTACGTTAATGTTTCTATTCTAATCTTTTATTTCTCAAGTATTTGTGATGATGATTTTGAATTAATTATTATTATTTTTCTCTATTAATTACCACAGATTAATCTGAAAGCACAATTAGAAAACTTCAAGAAGGTGATAGAATTATTGAAAAAAGAAGTAGGATCAGAAGAAGAAGCAAAGAAGGTGTTAATGAGATCAGTATTCTTGCAAAGCCATGGAGGTAATGATTATTTTACATTTAACACTGCTTCTCCAAATGCAACTCAACAACAAATGAGACAATATGTGCATATGGTTGTTGGCAATTTAACCAATGGACTCCAGGTACTTTTCATTTTATTCACAAATTATTACTTATGCCTTTAAATCATTATTTATGTGTAAAATTGAACCTCTTAACATTTCAACTATGTATTCGCCACAACTGAGTCATATATAATCAATTAATATCTTTCAAAATGAGCCGCTAGCTAATTGTGAACACAAAAAAATGGTTAAACATATACAGTCTATCTTGTTTGTGTTTGAAATTCCGTCTTTACATATCAAACTATCATTATTTTTTATCATTTAGGCTAATATTTTACAAATTTTGATGGAGTTGTTTGTTAAGAAAAACACATTTCAATGTAAATTAATGAAATCTTTCGCATATTTTCACCAAGTTTGATCTGGAGTTGTTTGTTAGCCATTGGTAATGCTTATGATTATAATTGATGATCGAGGGTCAAATATGAAAGATTAGAAATCCAAATCTAGAAATTTAAGGTCTCATATTTTTTCTAAATCAAATTATTTTGTATACAACTTTATTGACAGGAAATGTATAATCTAGGGATGCGAAAATTAGCAATCCAAAATGTAGGACCATTAGGTTGCTACCCAGTGACAAAAGCAATGCATCCTGAATTAAAAGGCAGCTGTGTGCAAAGCTTCTTAACCTCAGCATATATGCACAACAGACTTCTATCTGATAAACTCAAGGAAATGCAGCCTAAATTACCTGGATTTTCATACACTATTTTTGATTATTACACTGCTCTTGATGACCGGATTAAGAATCCAACTAAATATGGTACGTACATTATTCGAAGTTGGTCAGATAGTACTAGTCTTGTGTTATTTAACTTAATTGATGTATGTTTGTGGTGTGTAAATGAAGGGTTCAAAGTAGGAGATAAAGCATGTTGCGGAAACGGGACGTATAATGAAAGAAATTGTGGGGAGATTAAGAACTATTTTCTATGTAAAAATCCAAATGAATATGTGTTATTTGATGGAGGACATCATACTCAGAAAACAAATGAACAATTTGCTGAAATTCTATGGAGTGGAAAACCAAATGCTACTGCTCCTGTTCCCATGAAACACTTGTTTGAGCTTCCTTAAACAGATTACATCTTTCTTTTTTTTAATCATTTTTTTTGCACAATTTAGTTTCCTATAACTAATCACGAAAAAGATGATGAATAGAATGTGTTTATATTCATATCAATGTGCAAGTTTCTAATTTTAGGGACAAGATTCAATTTTTGTCGGGGAAATTATCATTTTGCACTATTGTACATGACCATTTAATTTTGACTGTATTAATTTCAATTATATGGTGGGAATTTATACCATTTTATAAAGTAATTATCAACTAGACAACTCCTATTGTAAGGATTCGGTCTGAAGTTAGTGGCGTTAGGTAGGAAGACTTGTACAAAGAGGGCTGTATCGAATGGCTGGCATAAATGAAATTCCACGCCGGAAAAAGAGAGGTGGTGACTGAGACTTATAAATGAAATATGCATCCGATACATGCATAATGCATTTTAAAATTTTACGGCTTAATGATGACAGATTTAGGTCGGAGCGAATAATATTTGCAGGATATTGACCAGAATGTTACATTGTGGTATCATAACCGATTCATTATGTAAAAGTAATTTTTTTTTTATAAATTGTAAGGAGTAGGATTCGAATTTTGAACTCCACACTCACACATGGATGAGTGTATAAGAAATAACATAATAAATAGAATGTTTTATATTCATATCAATGTGCAAATTTATAATTTTAGACTTACAAGCACCATAACGTACACATGTGTCTTTTATAAGACATATAATTACATCGTTTACATGTCTGCATATTGTTGTGCGCAAAAGTCATATTTGATGTGCTTCTTTGCCCTTATCAGACGTTCTATTTGTATTCTTCGAGAAAAAATCTACTGTTTCCAAATTGGTATCCCTTATCATGTCACACTCACATAAAATAATTTAAAATAACTATAGTTAATATATAGTGTGGGCCTTCCTTATTCCACACATAAGAAAATAGATTTTATGCAAGTAGGACATCTTAGTAGACATAAATTTGGGGACATCAGAATTTTTTCCTTCTTCTAAGACTAGTATTCCTAATTAATTAGCTAGAATTTGGTTTAATTTGTGTGTATTGGGCCTGGGTTGGGTCTGTATATTGTAATGACTTTTCTGTTAATATGTAATGGGTTGGGCTAGATTAGAGTAGTTAGTTTTGCAAGCAAATAGATCCTTTTTAATTAAATTTTCTTTGGTCTCCTCCTCTACTCAACCTTTTATTAAAGCTGAGACAAACAGAAAAATATATAGTTTATGATAGTTGATCAAAAATCTAAGATTTGTAACATGTTTTTCATAGCTTCATTCCAAACACTTGATAACGGTAATGTTCATATATGTGTATTAAAGAAGAAAATGATAACAGTATCTTTAAGGTAAAGGACAAATACTCTCCGTCCTATTGCAGTAACTCCCCAAGGGAACACATGATCTTACATGTATATATTCACTGTAAATATTCCATATAGCATGTGTTATTTTCTACAATTTTCTTCTTTTAGAGAGTGTTATTTTGTAAATTATTATTGTTGAGGATTAAGCTAATAAATAAAATATAATAGCAAAAAACGAACACAAAAACTTAAATAAAGTTCGGCAAATATTGTTTATGTCTCCGCTCCTCTCGCTCACTCACCTCCACTCTGAGACAAGCTCCTTAAGATATCTAACATTTATTAACGGAATATGCTATTTACTTTTTGATAACTTATTTCCTTTGTATATTCATATCCACTTGTCTAATAAGATACATTTTCAATTCAGTATATGTTTTGTTTTACATTTTGCAGGACACTAACAAGAAATACCGATTAATTAAGATTGACTTAAGTGGTAAGAGTCTCTGGTTATTTAAATTAAGATCTTGTATTTGAGTTTTAGTGTATATAAAAAATCTTAATTAAGAGAGGACATTCTAAAGGGTGCATAAACAATCTTAAACCGAATGATCATATTGTTACCAATTAAAAAAATGGTTAATTTCAAATAAGTGCATTGAGGTTTCGTGATTTTGCAAATAAATGATTGTGGTTTGCCTTTGAGCAAAACAAAAACTGTGATTTGCATTGTTTGCGAAATTAAGAAAATTGTAGATTTTGTTGATGTAAACGAGAACATTTTTTGCCCAAATGTTTTTCTGACATTTGACGAGTCAAGTTAGAGTTAAGCTCAAAGGTCAGAAAAATATTCAGGGCAAAACATGTCCTCGTTTACGTTTACAAAATCAACAATTTCTTTAATTCTGCAAACAATCCAAACCAAAGTCTTTTATTTGCTCAAAAGCAAACTATAGTTATTTATTTACAAAACCGCGAAACCACAAGATACTTATTTAAAGTTAGCCCTTAAAAATAATACCCTTGTTAATGGTAGTTTGAAAGAAATTTTGCATGATTGTACAAAAAAAGAAAAGATCACATTATGCAACTACTTTAGTTTTGAAGTTAAAAAATTGAGACATTTGTTTGCATTATAAACATTCACTTTCATTCTCTTCATCAAACACTTAAACAACATCGAAATTAAAAAATTTAACAATTAAAATAATTAAAATTTCTTAAAATATTATCAATTCTTGAGTATTCTATTTTGATAACAGTGAGAAAGGCAAACAAGGCCTAGAGCGGCCCATAATCGTTAAGTAGAAGGCTCAAATGATACTCACTGTTATTCGCATAAGACTCTTACCCACTTACGTAGTAGAACCCGCCTATGTGGCAGGACTCTCCTTGAAGGAGTCATCCGCCTAAGAGCGTATCTTGTATAGTAAACATTTATCCATAAAGTCGATTATCTCGACTATATAAGAATCATGATCTAACAAATATTCCTTCCTATTCAAGGTAACTGATTTCGTTTCTAAACTAAAAGTCTCACTTCTAGCCAACATAGGAATCCGAGATAAGGATACGGTTTGTAAAACTCCTAAATACTCTATAGAGCAGTGAACCCATAAGGTACATTCGCAAATTTAATACATGCTTACGCTTTTAACTCTAGCTGTTACTGACTTGAGCATCAAAGCGTCTACCGACAATCATGTCATCGGCTTTGTTTTGCAGGTTCTGGTAATTCGAATAAAGAAGATTTCTTACGCAAGTTTTCACTTTTTTATTTAGCGTTTATTTTATACTTTTATTAAGAGTTTCTTTAAGAGACTTTTATTAAGAGTTATATAAAAAATGAATTGTAAATCTAATCTTTTTTTATATATTTGTGTTAGTATGAGTAACATACTTTGTATTTTTTTGAGATGGAGGTTAGAACCTCATTTAAAATTTAGTAATTATTGATAATTTTATTGGCATGTAATTTGATGGTTTTATTTTGAAATTTGTATAATATAATGTAAATTTTGGTGGCATTGGATGATTCCGGTATACTTTTCGACTATATTCTATCGTCATGGTATGAATAGAGGGTTGAAGAAATTTGAGATGGTCAACTTTCAAGGTGACACGTGGTCATGGACTTGTTGGCAATTTAAGTGTGAAAGCTAAAGTATATGGTTTTATAAGTCAAATTTAAGTGTTACTCTCAAAAGTCAAATTTAAGTGTTGACCAAAGAACAAGAGTCTCAAATTTTGAATTTGAATTAAAGGAGAAGAGAGGTAGACTCTTTATCTTATCTTTCTCCAAACATGTTTTCGTTCACTATAATAATTTATACAAATTACCTACTTTTTTGTCAGACTAATTTCCAAACAATTTAATTAATTAATCAGTACAATTTAAATACAAACAAATATGTAAACTGCCCCGAAAAGATACAGAGCATTAATTTTTACCTTTTGTTTTCTTGGATTTATGGTGTGTGGATCAGTAGAAGTACTTTGAATAAGTGTAAGTCAACCCTATGTTATATAAATGTAAATTTTGTACCATTTGAAAGCTTTTTGTTATATTAAAGATAAACATCTACCCTTGTTGAGAGGGAATAAATGCTCCTTTCTAGCATTACTATTCTTTTAGATGAAGTAAATAAATGTATTTCCCAACTTTATCGTACAAAAACTTATGCAACTTTGTTCTAACTTTTTTATAAGTTGAAGAAGTTGCAAACCATATATTATGGTGAGGATGTTAGACGAACATTTCCAACTTTTTTTACATTTTTGAAGTTGTACATCATCGCTTTCGTTTACTTAGCAAAACACTATTCAAATAATGTTTTTTATAATGTACTTACTAAATACTTTTCATTTTTTCTCCATAACACTTTCTAAGAGAGAATGGTTGTAATAATTGTTAAATTAGATTGATAGATGAAGGCATGTCCTTCACAAGCACAGTCGATCATGTCAAACTGCTGACGTTTCAGCTATACATGTTTGAGTGCCATATTTTGTAAGTCAGGCAATCCAAAAAAGTTTTCAAACTTCTTACCTAACCCGTTTTAATTGATGACAATTTTGAATTTTATAGCTTTAAAAAGTATACCAAAATTTGACATTTTGTTGATATGTGTCAATCAAATGCATACAATTTGTCATCCTTGAGCCATGCATTTCTCAACTTTTTTATAGGCAATGTCTGTATTCTAACAGTTCTCTCTCTTTTTCTTTTTTTTACTTTTTAGACAATTCAAATAAATGAGTTGCTTACTTTTTAACCATATAGTATAAAATTAAGTTAACAGCAAAAACGTTTCATCTTTAGCAAATAATGCAACGACTTGTAATGAATATGACCAATTGTTTTGTTGCCCACAAACTTTAACATACCATTGATATAGAAACAGTAGCAGGTCCACAATTCGATTTTGTAAATATATTCAGTTAAACCTTCAACTAACAGAGAGGACCAACCGCTAATGGACCATCACATTCATCTATATAATAAGTTTTCTTATTAACTACATGTTGGTGAAATCGGGAAACTTCGCGCCATTGAAGAGATACAATGAGACCTTAAGATATTAAGATGTTATTAGATTTTAATTATTAATCTAAATTTTTAATTCCATTTGTTTTTAGATAAAAAGAATAGAAAAAAATATCTTATTGGAGTTTAAGAATATGTATAGTTCTGTTTGTCTTTTCTTTTAAATTGTGCAATTGCACTTACATTAAATAACAAAAGAAAACCGCCCACCTTTGGTGCGATTCGATCCATAACCTCCTGATCATAGGTAGAGTGTTTAACTGCTAGGTTAACACCTTCACCACAAGAATAGGCATAGTTTATATGACCCATTTTGTCCACCTTAATTAGTGGTGTGATTGTTAATCTCTTGTGTGTGTTGAGTATTCAACTGTAAGTTACGTTGTGGAACCTCTCATTGGAAATTTGTGAAAATTATGAATAATTTATAATATGGTGAGATTTATTAACCCATCGCCTTAAGGTTTTGAGTTACATGTGGAGTCAAACCCATTTTGATATCATTTACGAAGGCTCGTTTTATCTTGCCAATGGCGCGAGACTCCCCGATTCTCCCAACAAGTGGTATTAGAGCCAATGTGTCGGCTTGAGATGATGCAACACCTGATGCTCCCATGGTTCCCATCTCCCATGTGGAAAGAAGAGTTATTTGTGACTCAAGGTCTGCCCCGCTATCTAGTTCACTTCCTAGATGCTTTGGACCTTGTGAAGTCGATGTTGAACTCTTGGTGTTGTTGTAGCATGTCTGCTCGAGGGGGAGCAAGGCCAGGTTCAATGCGGAAGAAACTCACAATTGAGGGGAAGAATGTTGAGTATTCATATGTGAGTTAAGTTGTAGAATCACACATTGGAAATTTATGAGAATTGTGATTGATTTATAATGTGGGGAGACCCATTAACCCATTGTCTTAAGGTTTTGGTTAAATGTAATGTCAAGCCTATTATGATATCATTTATAAAGTCTTGTACGTTTAAAGTGTGTATGATAAATATCCACTTAAATTTGGTCAACATGCTAAGGATCCGAAACGTTTACCACTTAATCATACATGCTTCAATATTATATCAAGAAATCGATTGAATTAAAAGTTTAATCATGGCTTTTGGCTATAGAAATGTCAAATAAAGCCTTAATTAATAGCTAATACCTAATAACAATTTTTTATATTAATCTGTAATAATTTTTATAAAAAAATCAATCATATTAGATTCTTATTGTTAATTATAAAACTTTTATATCATTAACAAATTCCCTAGTTGATGCTTAGCATGTAGCGTTCATAAGTTATTTTTTCAAATCATACTTTGACATACATTAAGGTCTCATTAAAGAGTTAAAAGCAAGGGCGGATCCAAGGGAGCACCGAAAAATCCACAATCACCATAAACTGCTGGAATCCAAACTAGTAAGCGTTGTCCACATATAAGAATTCTACAACTTTCTAGTCGATCTTTACAACTTTTCTTAATTAAATTTTTTATTTACAACTTTCCACAATGAAGCCTCTATCTTTTTAACTCTTTTCTTTGTTGTACCTCCCAATCTTTAATTTTTCACATCCTTCGAACCATTTTCTAACAGTTTAGTTAATGGGAACGTTAGTGAAAGATTCACGTATAAAAGTTAAACTTTATATGTCTAATTTTGGAAAAATAATAATTAAAACCATAATTATTATTTTTTGAAAGGATTAAAACCATAAATTTAAGAATTTGATTATGTATTTAGCCTAAATTTTGGTACACGACTGTATTGTATAAAGTTAGTATTTGGCATTAATGTAAAATTACTCATAATCACTAACCATACATACAAGCACAAAAAGCCGAGTCAAACAAAGACAGGAGAATGCAATGCAAGACACAAAACGGCACCGTTGAACCTTGTATGTTGATGTTAGAAGTGGAAGCAAACCCCTTAAAAAAAGAGGGGAATTACTGCGACATACAGAGCTTCTGCATCTCTCTGTTATATATATTTAAGTTGTTGTTTAGCTATTGTCTGCGCATCCCCATTTTGAAATCTCTCCCTCCTTTCACACCCTCTTCTTCTACTTGTCACATATATAAATAAACCTCTCTCTCTTCTCTCTTTCTCCTCCTCCATTTCTCTCCTTTCCCTTTCACTCCCCTGCTCTATCTCTTTCTCCTAACTTGTCCTTTACCAGTTCGTTTTTGAATTTTTAATCTCCTAAAATGGCTGTCAGTAGTAGTAGTAGTAGTTCCAGACAGTTGATTCAGGTTCCTACCAAGTTTAAGGACTCTGAAACCTCTCCTCCTTACAGGACTACTACTTCCAAACTCTCCCTTCCCAATTCCAAAACCCCTCCTCTCAAAAAAGTTGCTGTTGTTTATTATCTCTCAAGAAATGGACAGCTTGAACATCCCCATTTCATCGAAGTCCATCTTTCTTCCCCTGAAGGTCTCTATCTCAGAGGTAATTTCTTCATTTTCACATTTGGGTTTTTAAGAAATAGCTCTAAATTGTCATCTTTTGAGGTATTTTATTAATCTTTCTTCATTTTCACATCTGGGTATTGAAAAAATTGCTCAAAAATGTCATCTTTAGAGGTATTTTGATCAATTCTTCTTCATTTCACATTTGGGTTTTCAAGTAATCGCTCAAAAATGTCATCTTTTGAGGTATTTTTATCAATGTTTCATCTGGGTTTTAAAAAAATTGCTCAAAATTGTCATCTTTTGCTCTATTTATGCATTATTTTACACTGTAAAGACACTTTTTCCAAACTTTCTACTCTCTTTTTGTTTTCTCTTCAAAAAAGTTCTAATCTTGAAAACAGAGAACTTAACTTCAGTCAACTCCATTCTCCATTACAGATGTCATCAGCCGCTTAAACATCCTCCGAGGAAAATCCATGGCGAGCCTGTACTCATGGTCCTCAAAAAGAAGCTACAAAAACGGCTTCGTTTGGCACGACTTAGCCGACAACGACTTCATCTATCCAGCACACGGCCATGAGTACGTTCTCAAAGGATCCGAGCTTCTGGAACCTTCTATAAACCTCTCCAAACCCACCCTCCTCGAAACGGCGTCGTCTCCGAAACCTTCAGAGACTCACAAGTCAACCTCCAGCGAAGACTCTGATTTCCAGGTGGTCACGCGGCGGAGAAATCAATCTTGGAGCTCTATTGATCTTAATGAATATAAGGTTTATAAAGCCGAGCCGTTTTCCGAGTCAAGCCGTAACTTAGCCGCTGACGCGTCGACTCAGACGGATGATAAACGGCGGAGGAGACGGCCCGTTAAGGAAGTTGAGGAATTACAAGAGAAGAGAGAAGAAATTGAAGTTGAAATTGAAATTTCACCTCCACCGTCTGATTCGAGTCCGGAGACTTTAGAGTCGTTGATGAAGGCAGATGGACGGTTGATATTAGGGTCAAACGAAGATGGTTTGAATCGGACGGTGGAGAACTGCGGGAGACTAAAGGCGTCAACGGTTCTGATGCAATTAATCTCGTGTGGATCGATGTCATTTAAGGATTGTGGGGCCACTGCTGTGAAGGAGCAAGGGTTCTCGTTGATTGGTCAGTATAAAGCGAGGTTGCCACGTGGAGTTGGGACACCGAAGGAGTTTCCGAGTTTCTCGAGGGTAAGATTGGAAGATAAGGAGTATTTTAGTGGGAGTTTGATTGAGACTAAGAAAGAGCAAGTTCCTGCTTTGAAGAGGTCTAATTCGTACAATGCTGATCGGTGAGTGATTATTTTGCCATTTTGTCGTTAATTATTATTTAGTCGTTATATGAATTTAAAACGTTACTGAGGTGTGATATTTCTTAAAAATATAAACAACGAGTTAATTATGAGAGTATATTAGTAACACTCCAGAATTCAAATTTGACAACTAGAGGTCTTTTTGAGTAGTCTAAATCTACACTTAAAGTAGTCTAAATCCACACTAAATAGATGCAAAAATGCACTTTGATTGATGCTATTTTCTTTGATCTCACCATACAAGACTCTTGCTTATTTTACGTGTTGTCACATTAAACTATAACTATTACTTGTCAAATTTATTAGCTATAAACATTTAATTCTAATTCAATAAAAATGAGTGCACTAGAATTTATATATTTATTAATTTATTTCGGTTACATTTACTTGAATTTATTGTGTTTGCAATTTTCTTTTACAATTTTGCTATAACTATTTACAAAATGTAAATTTGAAACACAGACAAGATTAATAATGTTATTTCAGAAGAGTCCTATGCTTAAAGTTGAGTTGTACAATCATTTAAAGTTTAATAATGTAAGGGAAAACAACAAAGTAAAATCAAAAGATTAGGAATCTAAAAATGTGTTTTTCCTTGAAAAAAAGTTACTTCTTGAAATAGGAAAAACAAAAAACGATTGAAGCGAAAGGGTGATTAGAAAGGTCGTGTAAAAAAGAAAGTACGTATATGTTTGGTAGCAAAAGTGTAATTTGATTTATTGCTATTCATGCCAATATGGTGTCAGGTTTGATTTGAATTAAATTGAATGCCATGCAAAAAAGATTCGTACGTCTTTTGTTTTCTTTATGATTCACAAATAAGTAGAAATAATAAAAAAAAGAGTTAAGTATCCACCTAGCTAGCTGGCTTTCCCATACCATACGTATGGCTATGGTGCCATGCTGCATTTCCCAATTTTAAACTCAACATGTACCTTTCATTCACTGTGCAGTAGTAATGACAAGAAAATTTCATGTACTTTTTTCACTGTCAAGATCAATTTGCAATCTGAACATGTGATATGTCTAAGTCAGGACATAGAATATTGGTTTATGATTTAAGAATTTGACAGCAGGAGTATGCAAATGGGAGAAAAGGAAGAGGAAGGAGATGGAGCAAGAACAAGGTGCATCCCGAGAAAGTCGAGGGGGCTTGGAAGCAAGAGAGAGAGCACCATTTCTCTCTCAAGCAATAACAATCAAGTAGGAGGAAGCAAGCGATTCGAGGCTCAACATCCCCAAAACGACGCCGTTTGAGTGACAAGACCGTAGAACAAGTATGAAACTTAGCTTGTAAATGTACTAGTAATAACTTAGTTATAGGCAACAAAAAAAGAAGGCAATAGAACAGGAAAAGGAATAGGGGTGGTGGTGAGAAGTCGGGCCGGAACTTACACTGAGAATAGAATTTGGGAATATGTAAAACATTGTTGGATGGAGCTTTTAGGGTCAATGCTGATTTTGCTAGTAGTAATATATTTGCATTAATTTCGGGGATTGAAGTCTTTTAAGATGCATATGATATTAGTGAGGAGGGTTTGACTCTAAAAGGTGCATGGGGAGAAACATTTTGGCATTGGTAATGTGGTCTACTTTTGGGTTGATTGTTTTGTTTGTTCCTAAGCACATCCACACGTGAGTGATAACTCTTTGTAAGTGCAGTTTTGGATTATGCAGTTCCAGCAAGCCTTTTGGGATTCACAAATGCTGGAATTCTGTAGCTTCTAGTTCATTCCCATCAGCTATCGTTAATTATTTATTTTTGCTATGTAGTATGTACTATTAGTGGGTTTCTTCAAGTCAATTGTAGATTTCCAATGAACTAGAAGCCTTTTTGAGTTGGTAATAATCCGATTACTCGATTCGAAGTTGTTCAGGTATTCTTTAGATGGTTTCTCTCCCAATTAAGATTAAACTATGATTTAAACACGAAACTTTAGCTTAAGCGACTAGAGATCTTTACAACTCAAACCAACCTTAATTAGTTGTAGTACCGAAGTTTGAGCAAAAGGATATGGAAGAATTCCATTATAATTGCCTTCTATAAGGATATGTGAAACACCAAGCATATTATCATCCAAGATACATTAACAATGCAGACAATCATTCATAAGATGCCAAGGGGTTACTCAACTGTGTCCAGTATATATGAACATTGAGTCATACTACCCACAGTGGAACCATCCTTTATCCGGGAACGATTAAAGAGAAAAGTGATGGTCTTTAACTCTGAAAAACATCTCTATGGCTAAGAGAAACAGCACTACAGGGTTGTGGAAAACCTCAAATATTTCAGAAACTTCCATGGTGTCAGTCATTCACAGGAGGGGGCTGCCAACGAACAACCAGGCGTTGTTTAGGAGGATTCGCCCAACTAACAATATCAAAGTTCCCAAGATACGGGGTTCCATATACAAAGATGATAAGTTACCATGTCACAAAAAGTCTGCATAACCAGCTAATGTATCTTATAACCTGCCCAACGCACGAGTCCTCAAAGTCTCTTCACTTTTAGGAACGAAAACAATCTTAGAACGCATAGACAAGAATGTATATCATGAAAAGCAAGGCCATGCACACTACAAACAGGAATGTATATCATGAAAAGCAAGGCAATGCACACTACAAACAGGAATGTATATCATGAAAAGCAAGGCCATGCACACTATCACTCCAAACCTCTCACTACTTCTGCTACTTTAATTATAATTGATGACAAAATTCATCTTACTATAGATGCTTCCTTGTAAACTACTATACACTAAATTGGAGCATCAAGTACCACACTTACTTATCGAGAAAATCTAGAGCGCTCTTAAAACACGGTTCTACTTGAAAATATAAAGGACGACATGTTGATACGAAAGCTATTTAGGTTATAACAAAAAATATGGAGCTCTATTTATAATTAAGGGAGTATGTACCGCGAAACGCTCTAAAAATTTCTCTTATCAATGACGCTTCAGATTGCTGTCATATTCAGAAAAACAAAGTGAATCTCAACATGATTTCTAATGTAGTCATTATTCAGAAACAATTGAAGAAAAGACTCAATTTGGCCCACATTATCAGTTTGCCTCAAAGTGAATTTTGTGTATCAATTTAGTAGGCAACTTCAATATTTTTTTTTGTCCAATCAGGCCAAAAGAGACTGTGACCAATACATCAGCAAATGATTCCTCCTATTATTTGACATCTACGTGACACTTTGGACTTATTTGATAAGAAAAAAAGTTCAAGAACCAGACTGATACCCAAAGTTCATTTTGGGACCCTGTGATGTGAGCCAAGTTGAAGGACAATATTGACCCTTTCTGGTGAAGCTATGGACTTTATCATTTGGATAAGATTCTCAAATGAACTCAGCAGTTTCATTAACAACAATCTTACAAATAGATGGCTTAATAAAATTTAACCAGACAATGCAAAAAAGATTTAGTCTGTCAACCGCGTTAATGAGTTTAACACATTTTGGAATATGAAGCACCTTTGTTAGATCATATTGGACTTATCTTCAACAAAATTCTGCATACTCTATTCACCTTTCTTGACAAGAAAAGGAAATCATAAGATAGTGTTAGAGACAACACTGGAGCACTAACAAACTGAATCTTGATGATACCAAGGTTCTTGTAAAGTTGTAATCAGGCTGAAAGTCATGACATCATTGGCTACCGAGCCTTCTGATCAACACTCAATAGTACTACACTTTTAAGCAGAAACGTTCTAATTTCCTGCAAAAAAGACCTCAATTTTCCATCAACATAGTAATATGCATTGTGACTTCAACAACAACGAAGCCTTAGTCCCGAAATAATTCGGGGTCGGTTAACATGAATCAACATAATGATTTTTGAAGCTACTTCTATCTCAGGTCCTTTAATATATCTCAAAACAGTTTCATAGTAACTTCTTCCAGGTAACCATATTATATAGATAAATATCGATTGCAATAAGAGATAGATATCATCCCTGATGGTTAGCTGTGACAAGTTCAGCTTTAAATAATCAGAAAACATCGAATAACAATATACTCATATTAATTGCAATAAGCGATAGACATCCTCCATGATAACTTTCAAGTTTTTTACATGAATCTTTTGCTTCTTAATATATTTTCAGGCCTATATATAAATAGTTTACATGCTGGAATATTTAGTGCTGTTATATTCATAAACTGAACGGTTCATCATCCTTAGAAAGACTTTTCTAAGCTGCAAAAAGGTTGGCTTTATAAGGACTAAGAATAGCTGGTAACAGAGCTTTTGCCCCTTATCTACAAAGACTTGTGGATAACATGAAAATAAAGACGATCTAATAATAATACACTCACATCAACTGCAATAAGCGACAGTTGTCCCCCATGATTACATGAAGTTACTATCTAAAACTCATAGTTAATACATGAAATTAAGTTCGAACATACAGACAGAAACCTAAGGAAAAGAAAAAAGAATAACATCAGAAAGCAGGAACAAGGAGACGGGGACTCCAGTCACCGAGCCAGTCCACCAACCTCCCATGTTGCTGCAGCCTTAATATATACAGAACCATATTTCCAGTAAATGAAACACAAAAGTATCGAACCCCAGAACTGACTGCATTGCTGCAGCAAGTAAAGAAAAGAGTTTGGTATATACAGATGGAAAGAATTTTCATAACTAAGTACCTCACTCTGAACAAAGTAAAGAGGCTACGAAATGGAAATTAAATTTCGATCAACAGTTACCAAATTATAACCTCTAGGACATGTAAGTTAGATAATGAGCTAATTTACCATCTTTTGCCATGATGAATGGTAGAGATGAATACCAAATGCAAACAGAACCAACAAGAGAGTTAGGAAATTATCTATTTTTAAACATCATATGGCACCTTGCATGGATGATTCCCACAACTTGGGGGATGGCCATCGCTCTAGGAAACCAGGAAGCAGTTAGGCATACCTATGCAACATCTTTGGGGATTACTCCCCAAGATAGAGACGTTCTTGAGGAATTAAAAGAGTGCACAAAACCTGTCGATCACATTGAAACAGTTTGGTTGGCCGAGGGCAACTAAAGAACTTCAAGAAGAGCCAAAGGAGGAAATAATATATAGCAACGTACACTCAAAGTAAACATTGATGCGTTTGCATGGCAGCCCTCAAATATCATTGGTGTATCACGAAAAGTGATGGAACACACCCCCGACGTTAATCCCGAGGCTAGGCCAGTGAAGCACAAGAAGAGAAACCATGGTCTCGAGAGAAATAAGTCTATTAAGTAGGAAATTTCAAAAACTGCTAGCATGCAACCATATAAAAGCCGTCTATTATCCTGACCATAATATAAAAAATTGAGTTTCGGCAGCAAGATTTTCACACTCGTGTGAGCTTATCGAAAATCCATTAGAAAGGTTGTTCGCGCTCTCAAATTCGTCGCACGCTCATAGTTGTTTCTTCAAAAAACATAAGTTATATTTTTAAGCTAAACTACCTCGTTCCCTGAAGAATCATCATCGTAGCTTCTTTTTAGAAGTTGTTGGCTTATTCTAACAAAATTAGAAAAATACTTTTTTAATTGAGAGAATGAGAAATTTATTTTGCTGAGTTTTTTTGGTTTTTCATCCGATTTTCAAAAACACACTGGACCGACTAATCCGGTGGACCGACTAATCCGGATTCGGGACGTGTCCAAAGATTATAGTATTTAAATCTTTACCAATTGCCGTTTTGGGATTGATCCGCAAACCTCTCTATCAAGTGTAGTCTTATACAGGGACGGATCTAGGGGGGTGCAGGGGGTGCTTGAGCACCCATGGTCACCAGAAAAATCTCATTAGAGGTATAGATGAATCTTAAATTTTTTGAATAAAAGCACCCTTAAAATGTAAATTGAGCACCCATACGTATTAGTTTGCATAAGATTATGGATTAAGATGAATAGTTGATAATTTAATGGTCGGATTTTAAAGGTTTTAACCATGTAAATCAACATGAAGTTTTTTTAGGGTTGCAGACAAAAAGAACATTTGTGGAAGAAGAAGAAGACTTAATTATTTATTTATTTTTAATTCACCTATTGATACTATGTCGTTTTGGGAAAGGAAGTTTAAAACAATAAAAAATAAATTCCAAATTAGTTCTCTCAAGCCCAATCAAAGTTCTTCTTTCTCCACCAAAATTCCAAAATTAATTCGTCCAAACCTTTCAAAACCAAATTTTAATCTCACTCTTTAAATTACTTGGTTCATCAGTTGATTTATTTAAAATATGAGGAATACATTATATTTTTTTTTATGTTTCAACTTTAATTAAAAGTTGGAATTGTAGCAAGTAAGGAACTATTTATATTTGTTTTTTTATTCATTGTACTTACAAAAATTCATAAATTAGCTTAAACACATCACTTTAAAGAAAAAGTAACAACATGATTTTAGGCATAGTTATTTTAGCTTTTATAACCATTCAAAAAATTTCTGTAGTTTGAGAACTACTCTATAACGATATATATCATATCACGTTATTACCATTGTTTTTCTTTTTTTGAAAACTCACGTTATCATCATTGTTAATGTGGTCTGATTCGGATAACTTCATATCACAGTAAAAAAGTCTTTTCGGTGGAGCACCCCCTATCGAAGAGTCCTGGATCCGTCACTGGTCTTATACTACCACCGCGCCAACCGACAATGCGAATAATAATACCCCACGTTCAAATTAATCAACAGGGATTATTGTGATAAAAACATAGAAAATATCAAACTAGACAACGAAATTCAGTAAAATAAAATGATATATTCTTAATGTAAAAATATGTTTGTTAAGGAAGTTCTGCGGATATGATCATATGAAGGAACGGTATAATTTAAAGGGAATATTCTATGGTCACTTTGTTTTTCACAAAGTAACCATTACTTTGTTTTGTCAACCATTGGATCATTGGTTAAAAACTAATCCAATGGTGAAAAAGACAAAGTATAAACAAAGTAAGGGAAAAACAAAGTGACCATAGCCTACACCTAATTTAAATTAGTATAATGCCTTTTTGATAATAACGGCGTCGTTTGACCTGACTATTTAACTAAATTTATCATTGCATTAAATTATTGTCTTGTAATGTTATCGTTAAAAAGACATCTATTGCAACTTTGAGATCCGCATTGACTAAGGATTTATAATTTTCTTTTTTTCTTTTTTGTTCTTTTTTATGGAAGGATTATATAGTTTCTTTTAAAAATTCGGATATTTATTTATACTTTAATTTTAGTCTCTTTCTTATCTCAATTCAATATATATTCCAAAACCAAAAATAATAAATATATTTTCTTCACGAATTTGGCATTTTTTATAATCAGGTGATTTTATTTTTTTACATTTACTTATTTGTTGAAATTAGTTTGCTTACCCAATGGAATTAGTGTATGTAAAAGTTAGGCTTAATGCACATTAACTTCCTAAACTTGCATCTTTTGGTCATTTTACTCCCCCACTTTAAGAAACATCTCTTTTATCCTCTCAACTCTTCAAAAGTGGTACTATGTAAATCTAAACTTGTATCTTTTAGTCATCTTACGCCCTCATCTTAAGAAACTTTCCTTAAACCCTCTCAACTCTCCAAAAATGGTACCATGGTATGAGTTATATATATATATGATTTAAAGAAATGCGATAGGGAGCATATGTAATGGTTTACAATAATTTATTGTAATATTATTTTTATGTTTTTGTCTTTTTAATTACAAATGTTGAGAGGTCCAAATTTAAGGTATTTTTAAGTTAATCAAAGGTGTTTTTGTTCATTTAATGACAAATGTTGACATGTCCAAATTCATTGTCATGTGTCCTACTAAAATTCAACTATTGTAGCTCACGTTGTACAGTCTCATTTTTTCCGTTGAGTTGAAAAATGTAGGGCACATAGTGCCACTTTTGGAAAAATTATAAAATACTCTATTTGGTTGGTAACCATCTGATCATTTCATTCGAATTTGTTTAGAAATCCTTGAAGTAGTTCTTCTTCCAATTAAGATTTCTTGTGTACGCTAGGACTAGAACACGAAATCAGTTTAAGCGAATAAAAACTTTTACCACTCAAGTCAACCTTCATTTGTAATCATAAAATATTCTTGATGTATATCATACTTCTTAATAAAATAAGAGTTAATTTCAAATAAGTGTCATGTGGTTTTGCGCTTTTACATATAAAGGATTGTGATTTACTTTTAAGCAAATAAATGACTATGTTTTGCATTGTTTATAGAATTAAGAAAACAATCGATAATTTATTGACGTAATCGAAGACATTTGTTTTTCAGAAATATTTTCTAACCTTTGAACTTAACTCTTTCATACTTTAAAAGCATTTTTCCAACTAAAAGTAGAGTTTAAAAATTATCCAGAAATTCAATATCGATATTCTTTTATTAAAATTACTCTAACTTCCAACATAATTTGGATAAATACATATTTATATGAAATTTATTGACCCTTAGAACTTTTACTTCTCATCTTTTGTCGGCTTTTTACAAAACACTTCCCTCACGCCAATTGTATTTTTTCCACAACAATATAAACCGGCTATTAACGAGTTGCTACTGCAAACTTTTGAAGTATAATAATAATAAATTTTTAAAAAATAGAAATAAAAACTATTTTTATAATAATGGGAGTAAAATCTCTTCTAAATTACTTTATAGCAACAATACACTAATAATAATAATAATAATTAATAAACAAGTGAACATAATAAACCCTAAATCACCTATTTTATTTTAGAAAACACACCTAAACACCAATGTCCAAAATTAGAGTAATAAAAAAGAAAAAGAAAATAAAAAAAACTTATTTAGAGAGAAACTCCAAAAACTGTTAGCTCTGAGTTTCTCTATACTACTTTATATATTTTTCCTTTATATTTGTGTGCCTTCTCTCTGAAATCAAAGCAACCAAACCAAATAAAAACATGTAGGAAGAAAGAAAGCATAGGAAAAGGTATTAATGTCTATATCTTCTTCTTACTTTGTTTTTGTTTTGCCACATTGTCTTAAACTAGAAACAACCCACGTCTTCTTAGCACCTAGATTTCAGCTTCCTTTATATTTTTTTTAATTCTTATTTTCTATTTATTTGCATGCTTTACAATACTCTAGCTTCGTATCTTGCTCATTACCTTGCATGTTTATGATCTTTCTGTGACTTCTTGGTATGTATTTCTATGTTTTCTATAATGGGTTTTGCTTTCTTGCTTTCTTGATTGTAATTTTATTCAATTTGGTATATCAGGTGAGTTGCTTTCAGTTTGAATTTTAATTTGGGATTGATGGGTCCTATAAGAGGTTACAAGAAGAGGAAAAAGATAGATAGAAGATGTACTGAAGAGAATGCTTCTGGTTCGGGTTCTGGGTCTGCTGAAAAGGATGGACCTTTTGATTGGTGGGATGACTTATCTAAGAGGGTTAATGGTATGTTTTTTGTTTTGATATTTTGGTATTTCTTTGTTGATCATATCCGGGATGTGAAGTTTGATGAATGTTTCGATTAAATTTAGCTGTTCGGTGTAATATTAATTTGGTTAATTTAGCTTGACCATTACTCATGTAGTGTGTGTTGTGTATACATTCTAAGGGATCCCTAATCTGGATTTTGACTCATTCTTGTTACCTAACTTTCTTGTGTCTTTTCTCGAATGAGAAAGATAGGATTTTTGAAATTATGGTGTGTCCGGAAATCTAAGACTATAATGTTATTGCTTGCTGATACTTTTATAGGAATGTGACTTAGCTAAGTGTTCTCATTCAATTGAGACACCCGAATACAGCTTTGGGAAGGGCAATATGGTTGAAGATTCAAAATATCTTCTTCTGTTTTCAGTAGTCACTAATTAATTTGTTAAGAACATAATTCTTGTTTAGTCAATGGTTACTTCCCCCTGTTGACCTTCTGCAAATTGGTTACGAGTTGAGATTGTTGAACCTTTTCATATGTTTTTCATCTTTGTAGTTCTCAAACATCCTCTTTAAGATTTCATAACAAGCCAACATTACAAGATGTTTGCCCCATACATTGTATTGTTTATCTCACAGTTAAAAATATGGAACTGATCTCGCTTTCATCCTTCAGCAATTTTTAAATGGATAACTTTAGGGAGACGCTGTTTCTGTGTGATTAAATATCTGTTAGGTACGTAAATAAATTAGAGTAATTGGGATACTTAATGTTAGATAGCTTAACGTAGCTAATGTAAGCACTAGATCTTGTTTAAAGGCTACAGACTGCTAAACTCATTGCCATATATTGTTTGAGAGAAATAACTGGTTCTAAATATTCTTGAACCTCCATATAGGAATACTCCATATAAGAATAACGTCCCAATTGATATACAAATAGTCCGGTACGGTCCTAAGTGTTGAGAATCTTTGTTGTACCAACCTCTATTTAGTAATAACCTTCCAATTGTTATAGAAATGGTCCAGTCCCAAGTGTAATACTATATAGAGGTTTTACTGTACTAATATTATGTTGCTGATGAAACACAGATTTAACAATGTGTTCAAATGTGATTGTTCCTTCAAATTAAGCAGAGCCACTCTGAAGTCTAGAAAAGGTCTTTCGATTTAGCAAAATACCATCCCCCTCAAGAAAGTGTATTTCCTTGTTGAAATAAAGAAGTAAAAGATTTTAGGTTGCTTTGTTCAGATGATGCAAAGTTTGTGTTACGAGGATTTGTAGAAAACTTATAACTTCAGGGAAAAAATTCCTTCAAGAGTCGAGCATCATATTATACTGATGCAGTGTACTTAACTATAGATGCCCATGTATGGTGAGGAAAGGGATGTATAGTCAATGTGAGGAATCCACTTCATGTCCCATTGCTTGAAATTTCAGATTTTGGAAGAAGCAATGGCTTGAGATGGCTTTTTGAAAAACGAACGCAAACTTCGCAGTTATTGCATCTAATATTTGTCTGTAGTTGTCTATAGGAAACTTTACCAGAAACCCAAGCACATTATGCTAAATATCAATAATATGCTTTACATAGGAAACTATATATTACATTGTTATAGAATCTTAGAAGCCTGAAAAGTATACCATCTTCTAGTTCACATGTCAAGTAATTCAAGTTTTACGATTCTTTCTGCCAGTGCCAGAGAATGAGGTAGCTTGCAAGTCGAACTTAGTTAATTGTTTAACTTGATAGAGGTTGATTAGCATGGTGATACTTAAAGGTTTGACCAATATTCTTCCAGAATTTCTTGCAGTCAATACTCGCACAAGTTCCAAGTTATGCTGGTAAGAATCTTAGGAAGTATGCCTACTACTTCTACAATTCATTATTCTGTCAGTCGATCTTTTCATATGATGGTGACATACTAAAATTTGAAACCTGGCAAACACACAGTAATTTGGTAGTTCATGTTGATAGAAATCAGAATTTCCCAAAAAATCTTCCATCTCAGTTTGACTACATTACCGTTCATAAAAAGGATTCGAAATTCAGGGATATGCATTCCAGGCAGTTATAGCAAAGTAGCTAATACTTCTCATATACCTTCATGACCTTGAAGTAGATTCTACTATTTCTTCTGATTCATGGTTGAGAGTTCTCTGTTTTTCCTCTTATAGTTCTTGTGAGAAGTTGAGGCCATAGTTTTATCCTTATTTTGCTTTTCTTCCAAAATATTTTTGATACATGTTTCTTTAGAAATGTGACATTAGCGCCTGTTTTGTGCTTCTTTGTCAATCATATATCCATGTTTAGGTATTGAGAACTGAAAAGAAAAGAACGAGGAGACGAGGAAAACTCCCTTCATTTTTTCAGTTAAATAGTTTTGGTGCATTTATGTACAAAAAGATTGAACATGAAAGAAAATAGGTTCTTTTAAGATTGCCTTTTATTTGCCTTCTTTCCATTGTATTTTCGGCTATTTTGGTCCGTGGTTTTGTTTAAGAATACTCTTTCTGTTTCCTCAGGTGTTCAGTCTCCATCGAAGAGCTTGGACAAATTTGAACATTTTTTTAGGATTTCGCGGAAAACTTTTAATCACATATGTTCACTCGTGAAAGAAGATATGGTTGCTAAATCGAGGGGTTTTACATTTCTAAGTGGAAGGGTCTTATCTTTGCATGATATGGTAGCTGTAGCTTTAAGAAGGCTAGGTTCTGGTGATTCACTCGTAACCGTTGCTGATTCATTTGGGCTGAACCACTCAACTGTCTCCCAAGTAACCTGGCGTTTTGTGGAAGCCATGGAAGCAAGAGGGCTTGAACACCTAAAATGGCCTTCTACTGAATCCAAATTTACAGAAATCAAATCAAAGTTTGAGAAAATCCGAGGTCTACCCAACTGCTGTGGCGCAATTGACACGACTCATATCATGATGTTGTTGTCTTCCTCTGATTCTTCAAATAATGTGTGGCTTGATGATGAAAAGAATCATAGCATGGTTTTGCAAGCAATTGTAGACCCGGAGATGAGATTCCTCGACATAGTCACTGGATGGCCTGGAAAAATGAAAGACTCCGCACTTTTTCAAACCTCAAACTTTTCAAAAATGTGCGAAAGAGGAGAAAGGTTGAACGGGAAAAAAATAGAGCTCTCTGGAGGATCATCCGAAATAAGGGAATACATCATTGGGGACTCAGGATTTCCTCTTCTGCCTTACCTTATCGTTCCTTACAATGGAAACGAACTATCGGAACTTGAAACCGAGTTCAATAAACATCATTCTGCAACTCAGATGGTAGCGCAAAGAGCATTCGCGAGGTTGAAGGAGATGTGGAGGATCATTCACGGAGTAATGTGGAGACCAGACAAGCACAAATTACCGAGGATTATTCTAGTTTGCTGCATGCTGCATAACATCATAATTGATATGGAAGATGAGGCGCAGGGCGATATTCCAGTGTCCGAAGAACATGATGCAGAGTATCAACAACAAATTTGTGAATCCGTCGACATTGAAGGTGTGCAACTGAGGGATAAGCTATGTTTATACTTGTCCAAGAGATTACCACCATAAGTTAATTTTTTTCATCTTCAATTAAGGCCATGTATATGGCATCAGATTTTGTGTTTTTTATTATATGTAAATAACCTGGCTAAAATAAGTGTAATAGCTAGGCAAACAATGTGAGACAGATTTTTTTTTATTAGTTATATACAACATCTTTACCATTGGAGTTGTGGAACTTGTCCACTAATTGCTTAAATACAGAAGGATTTTAATTCTGGTTTGTTATGGAAATTGATTTCTTGGAATTCATATGTTTCTTCCTTCCATGCTAACATGTTGTATTTGTCGCGTTAGTTCGCTTAATTAAATCGATAGAAATAAGCCTGCTAATTTTCACTTGGTTCATTCAAGATTTGACACGTCATAAGTGGAGAGCGATTCTAATACCTATGACAATAATATTGGCTGTTTTCCCTAAATTCACTTGCTTGGATCAGGTGTACTAGAAATACGCTTGATTAATAATAAATCACAGTTACAATTCTCTCTTCGTGATGTTGGATTTTGTTCACATCTATTTGTATTGTTATCCTTCAAGCATTAATTATTAGACTTTCTATCTTCATGTCATCCACGTAGACAAACAGAGTAAGCAATAATTTGACTAGTCAAAATGTACATGTCAATTTAAGGATTACTATAGGTAACTTAAAGTAAGTTTATGAGATGACAAGATGTTATCAAAATGAAAGACATCAATCTTTTTACTTAAGATCACATATTTTTATCAATAATATATGTTGTAATAGTCTTATTACTTTCACAAAGGACATGTCTGTCCTTGATGCTTATAAACTTAAAAAAAAAACACAAAGTTACTAGTAATGAGCACCAAATATAGCAAGTTGGTGAGGCAGGAGAGGATCCAAATCAAAAGGGAAATGTTTGCATCTTTTTGGCAGCAAATCAACATCCTGAAGCCTATCGCAATCAACACTCAACTTCCTTCTAATAATTTATATTACTAATAAACTAGTTACTGTTTCATGTGTTTCCAAAAAAAAATAAAAATAGTTATTATTTTATGCATTTTTTTAAAAAAATAAAAAATTCTAACAATTCCCAAGTTATAAATGGTTACAGAACAGTTATTTGAGATGAAACCAAACCTCTACACCACTTTTACAAAATTTTATACCACAAACTAATATTTGCAAAAAAAGAAAAAACATAAACCACAATTTTTGTTTCTTAAATACAATCTTTGATCAAATTGGCACATCAACAATTATTAACATTGTTTTATAAAAGTTAACCCACAAGCCGATGTTTACAAAAATGTCGAACCACATACATTTTCAACGATTTGAGGTTAGGAGTCGCCCCTCATTCTCCTAAAACTTTTCATAGCCGAGAAAGAATAGTTAAATAGCTTCAACTCCAATTGACAAATTGTCCACCCACCCAAAAATCCATCCGAAAAGTCAGATTAACTATTAAAAATAATAATTGCATCCAAGATAAATTATGAGTGGACCTTATGTGCCTAAATGTCCATTGGATTAGGCCCGCCCGATATGCAAGTGAACTTGGAAAAAATGTAACAGATCCAAATAAAACTCTATCAATAAAGAAATTTTCAACTTCCATTTGTTATGGTTAAACTTACAGGAAAATTAGTTGTCCGACACCCAAACTTTAATATATTTACTATTTACATCATATTCGCATCATTCTACAACGACATTGCACAACCACAAAGCATAATGACTTCGGAATTCCTCTGCATCAACTCAGTACAGTAACTGCAGTCACAAATTCAAATCAGAATCAGACATCAAATTTTTGAATTGTATTTCAATGTGCACGAATCTTTTGCAATAGAATTCTGATAAAAACATGTTAAATTATCACCAAAACCAGAGCATGCGAAACTTGTTGTTTCTTAACTGAAATGAGCTCACATATCTTGATAAGCTCCCGTGACGCTTACGCGATTTTACATGCTCCGTCCGTATAAATTATTTTGGTAAATTTGGCATTTGGTTTGATTTGAACCTATACACACCTAACAACACCTAACAGTTTGACATTCCAGGGGGACCAAAAATACTTCTAATGAGGATTATTCCTAATATACACACCACTAAGTGAGCTATGTGCCCATGTCCTACAACATATATTATAGTGCACAATTGACAATGTCACAAATTTACTATTAAATGAAAAAGGTGTTCTTCGATGATGGACGGAATTATAAGAGATCATAGAAATACGATTTGACAGGCAAAAGGAAAATATACCTTGACGACCTTGTGTTAAAAGTTCATAGTAGACGGTATATACATATGGGTGAGAGCATTCACGTGCAGTACAGGGTATATACAAATGCTTGAGACCATTCACGCTTTAGAGATTCTGAAACTAGCGTGTCATTAACGAAAGGCTTCCATGTACTTCCCACGGGACTAAGAACCCATTTTACTTTTGCAGGTGGTTTGCGTGGACTTATGGTTGGAGCTTTATCAAATCCAAAGCTGCTGGAAGGCTGCTTGTATATTACCGACCATGTAACGGTCAGATTATAATCATAATCACAATTATGAAACGTTTCAATTTTTATTGGATCGGTTCCTAAATTACAGAACAGTCAGAAAAAGCAGTAAAGAACGTGTAAGCAAAGCGCAAAAATAATTCCACTCACAGAATGATTTCCCGGGCTTGATGCCTCAGCCATAGTTGTATGTTGTTCCCTACCTGTAAGGTGTAGTTGGTGCATTCTTGGTGCAGCTGTAAGTAAGTTTTTTTCAGCAATGTACCTCTCAGCAGATAGCAAGGAACGGAAACGCTTTCCTGTCCCTGGCTCAATGTAATACTGAAAAGAAACAGCAAGCTGCCTGAGTTTTTCTGTGCAATTTGATGAAAGAACTTCCCAAACATTATGATGTTTTTCTATCAGTGCATAGCTCAGTGTAATTGTGAATAAAACAAGGAAAAATCTCAAGTCCAAAGCAATACTCTATCAACTCTGCCTTCATAGTCGATGTTGTTACGTGGCTTTTCTTCGAGAACCCAACCATTTGGTAGCCTGAAAGATGGGTCGTGCTTGAAGTTGCAAGGAAAAATTTTCATTTAAGGATCAGATTCAAGTCATTATCACAAAAAAGAAAAGAAAAATCATTATTGTTGTTAAAGATTGTGCAAGAGAAGCGCACAAATTATTCCACTTACAGAAAAATATCCAAGATTTGATGTAGCTGCACATACGTTTTTCTCTGCAATATACCTCTCAACAGATGCAAAGGAACGGAACCGCTTGCCAGTACCTGGCTCAATGAAAGTCTGAACAAACATAGAAAGTTTTTGTTTTTTATGAATTTACTGTGCAATTTTATGAAAAGACTTTCCAAACATTATAATTTTTTCTTTAAAAAACATACGTTGAACGGAAGAACTGATAAATAGGACTGGAACCAAATTTACGCAAACAATAATCGACAGAAGGTAATGTCTAATGACTCAGATCAAGACCAATCCAGTCCAGTTTTTCTAATCAGTTCATAACTTCATAATTTTGAATAAAAGAAGCAAAAAGCTTAAGGTCTGGAGCAGTACTCTATCAACTGTGCTTGCATAATTGATGTTGTTACGTGGCTTTTCTTCGACAACCCAACCATTTGGCAGCCTGAAAGATGGGTTCCTCATGAAGTTGGAAGGAAGAATTGCCATCTGCAGCAACAACATTCGATTAAAATTCACTTCCTATGCGTGCATTTTGATCTTGGAATGTGATTTCAATCACCCAAGCTATGTTGCACAAACACGGTCACAACCTTCACATGGAAACAGGAAACTAAAATAGATACAAGCACAGCTAAAGAGGAGCATCTGAGCAAACCAGCAATAGGTATAATATCGAGCATTAACACCTCCTTTTTCTCAAGAACCAAGCAAGTCATAATCAAAAACATTAGCAACAAAACTCACATTGTCTTCATTGCAAGGTTTGAGTTTCTTTCGTGAAGCGTTTATATCTCCATTTAGATAATTCTGAATGGCAGCAAGGGAACGGAACTTGTTTCCAGTGCCAGGCTCATAGTAATACTGCAATCAGGATATTAGAAACAAAACTCATCAAGCATGCTTACTAACTCATCAAATTTCAACAAGTAATTTGGAACTCATTAGATATGCTTTTTAGCATTATATATTTATATGAGCCCCTCAACATTTGAAGTCTCACAATACTACTTAGGCCCTGTTGTTGGCTCAATTAAACTGAAGTTTGCTGAACTGAACTGAATTATTGCCTGTTGGCACTGAATCTGTTGACTGAACTGAAATTTTCTGAATTGAACTGAATTATTAGAAGTGTCTAATGAATTTTGCTAAGTGAACTTATCCGAATAGAATAGAACTGAAGTTTACTAAAAATAAGCCAAAAAGAACTGTTATTTTTGACATTTTGCTGAACTGAATAGAACTCAAGTTTACTGAAAGTAAGCCAAAAAGAAGGTTCTTTTTGTCATTTTGCTGAGTGACATGAATAGAACATAACTGAAGTTTACTGAAAATAAGCTAAAAATAACCGTTCTTTTTGGCTTAACCTTGTTCATACTAGCTTATTTTCAGCAAAATTCAGTTTTATTCGGTTCAATTAAATTCCTTAAGCATTCAGCCAAATTCAGCTGATTCGGCCAATTCAGTACAACAAATTAAATTCAGATCATCACTTCAGTTTAGAGATAGATAACAGGGCCTTAAACACATCTGTCTATAAAAGATTAGAAGTTCCAATGTAAAGCTATGGTTTTTAGAATTGTACGAAGCCTCAACATTTCCTAAAAAAATACTTGTCATTACGCATTCTTTAGCTAAATTCACAAACCAAACAACAAACCCAAAAGGGTAAATCCTAAAACATAGTTTAATCAAGTTAAAAACAAAAGTGGACCTTGTCAAAACGCCCATCTTTCCGGGGCCGGAGCTCAACAACCCAATCATCAGGCAATTTGAAGGGCGTGTGGGATGGTGGTGATGATGACCTGGAAACAGTAGTAGAAGTGGAGGAGGTGATCTTCAATTTCCTACCCTCATTATGCTTTCCAAAAAGGAGTTCATACATTGTTGAGATTAAGGTTTAATCAATGTGAAGATGGATTTGCAGACTCTCTTTTCTTGTCTGCTAAAATTAAACTCTGATGATGATGATGATGATGACAATTGATGCAGGAGGGAGGAGATGCCACTTTCTTTCTACACTTCAACTAACACGTGTGGTGTGGATGCAATGCTACTTCAACACTTCACTTCAACACCTGTTCTGTCCAAATGCTAACAACAAATTTTCGCAATATCATAGTTTAGTTAAGGCTCAAATAGTGTTTAATAAAGTTGTTGAACAAGTTCTATTATTCTAAACCCAATACCGACCAAGCAATGGCTGAATGGTTACTATTTTTAAACATAACATATGTTCTTGAATTCAAATTTTGACATCGAGAAAGTATGAAACTCTCAATAAAGAATTGTAAATAACTCATTTTATTATTTGGAGTAAATATATATTGTAAATTGTACATTTATTTAATATCTATGAAGTAAACAAATGATGTTTGCACGTCTAGACGTTCAAAATTGAGCATTCAATTCAGATCGATTTGAGCATCTAAATCCGTATACGTACTAAAATTTCAATTTGAACCCACTTAAACGTCTAGGTCTGCATAGACACTAAAACTCAAAGTTATTTCAAAATAATTTCATGACTTGTTCTCGATATTTTTCTCAAAAGACCTAAACCGCCACTAATATCTAATGTCTTTTACAATATTGCTTGCAATCTCCGAATGAGGGATGGGCAAAGTTAAATATAGATGGCATGAGTAAATATAATCTTGAGTTTATTGTTGTTGAAAGTCTTATTCGTATATGAAGTTAACTTATTACATTTATGTGTATTCTGGGTGTTTGCTCGCTTAATAAGATTAGAAGGAGGAAACAAAGAAAATCCATTTGTTAGTTTTAATTTTTAATTTAATGTGACGTATAGTGTAGTTGTTTTGAAGGTTGAATTTTAGTATTTTTTGTTTTGTATGCGAAATAGTGTTTTACTTCAATAAGAAAAGGCTAACTAGTCAAACTTCAACTAATTTTATGGAATATTTTCAAATACTTAGCAAATCACAAACTTCTTTTGATGCTTTTTGTTGTTGTTGACAAATTTCATGTTCACAAAACCTTATAATTTTTAAATACTTACGTGTCCTGTGTGAGTAGATTATAAATTGTTGCTAATTGAGTTGACAAATTAAGTACAAATTAGATCTTATAACACATGCATATATTTACACACATACACAATCCTCCAAATTAATTTAGAGATTTTTAAACCCCACAACTACTTTTTGTAGATATTTTATAAATAAGACCATATGCGACTCTACTCATCATTATTCACATCTTTAAGCACAAGGTTTTACAATTTAATTGAAGGTTGTTGAATCCCTTATATCTATACTTTTATGGGCTCCTTGGGCCCATAGCAATTTTCAAGCTCTATATAATTCGTTCAACTGATATATTTATATGAAGAAATTAAAAGTTAAATTAAATTGATTAATTCAATAAAAGTTAACCTAATATAATCTTGAAAAATTAAACAACTAAGTCAATAAGATAACTAAACAAACAAATCAAATCTGTATTAAATAGTAATTATTTTTAATCTATTAAGTAATGTGCTCATGGTTACTATATTTTAAAAGGGAACATAGAGTCCTGAGTTCAAATCTCAGGATCGACAAAAGTGAAATTCTTAAAAAAAAAATAATTATCTTTGAATATATAGGGTAATTGCTTGGTGTTCGCACTTAATTATGAGAATTTATATGATGACATTATTGAGATTTCGACTCAAGACGACATTCTCGACAAGTTCATGATCTAGCTAATATTTGTATTCAATTTAAAGGGAATAAAGTATTAGGTAAAAGAAATTGTAACAGTAAATCTATACAAAAATTAAATTTCTACGGGAATTCAGAATGATTAGTGAATCTATTCAATGATTTACCAATAACCACTGAAAAGAGGTTAATTTGAATGGAATACAAGTGAAATAATGAATGCAGGTAATAGGTAGGCAGTTGCAAATGTAGAAGAAGAATGGTGAATGGTGACTTGAAAATTAGTGCATTTCCATTATAATAAAGTTGACCATATATTTGTCATAAAACATTTAATTAATATATGAGAAAATTAGTAAGCAAGATTTGGGTTTGAAAATGATGAGAAAAGGAAAGGCCTAATAGAGATTAGTAAGTGAGTTAAGTAAAATGAAAACATACCAAATTGGAATTAAAAGTGTGAAAGGAGGAAGCATAGTTTAGGTTAAATAATGAAAATGATGGTGATGAGGCAGCAACAAAATAAATAGATTAGATTAGATTAGAATGAGAATTTCGTACAACTCTCTCTTTCCGCAAACTCTTTAAATCGTTTTCTCACTTTTGTTCAACACTTTCTTAACTCCTAACCTAATCCAACCTAACACTTCTTCATCAATGCTTCACTCGCTTTCAGGCCTATGTACCCTTCACTTCCTACACCACAATAATTCTACTCCTCAAGTTATTATTAATTCATCCAAACCATTGGTTTTTTTAGTTAATTTGTAAATAGAGATACGTGGTATGAAGCTTTTTTGCAAAATAAGGTATTCTAAATTACACTTTTACGGTTTAATGATAACGAATTACATTTTGTATTTTTTTTAAGAAAAATTACATTACCTATTGATAATAACACACCCTAAAATCAAAATCATGGACGTTTAACGTTTTTTATAATTTGCAATTGACGAACTAAATTGATTTTAAGTTCATTTTACAAATCTGTTTTGTAAAAATATTCATATCACATACTCTTATTTTCCAAAAGATTCAAACCACGTACAACTCTATTTGCAAACTTTTAACTGTACTTGAAAATTGAGTAAACCACAAACATTATTTTTAAAATTATTCAAAATTATTATCTATTTCGAATGATGAAGATTATTTAATATGGTTGTGCACGTAAGCCCCAACCTGAGCACTACCCTCAACACGACAATCAAACCATAAAATCTAGCTGGTCAAATGGGGTAACCAATCTCATTCACCACACACTTCAAGCTGACTCAGGAAGACTTCTCTAAAAAGTACAACGAACAAATCATGAGCAAAATCTGAACATTTTAGCAACTTGCTTGGTTCCATGAGACATGTCAGACAAAAACATCTCAGTTATACTTAATAGAGACACGACAAGTGTACCCGCGCGTTAAACGCTTCATTTTAGACATCGGTTCGCAATAGCGAATGAAGAGACTCATTACATTGCATGTTGCAACGCCTTTTGCAATTACCTTCTTCATTAAATAAAGTTTTTTTTTACGTTAACCAAGAAAAATGTTATTTTTATTATGTTATTTCATTTTTAAAATTTCGAGCTTTCTCAACCTGATTGGTACACGAGTAAGTGTTTCTAATAAATTGAACTAGTAGATATACATATAAGCCAAAAATAAATAAATAAATAAGATGTAGACATTATAATCCAAAAAAGCCGTAATAACTAAGTAATGCTTATAGCTTAAGCAATACGTGAACATGTATGTAAGATGACATCATCTATCTAGTAGCAATGGTTAGATGGAAAAAGAATACTTAGTTTAGTAGTATTACACTAAACATGACTTCAACTAGCACGACACACACATAAGAAGTTTCAAGGAATGTTTCTTATTATTTATCCTTAAAATGGTGTGAACTAACTACTAACTTATTCAACAAAGAATATTATCCACGCGCCAATCAAGCAAGTCATTGGAACTTTCCACAATCCATCTCCTACCATTGAAAAGATAATATACACTCCTACCCCATACACTTTGTATTTACTAACACGATAGACCATTCAACTTTATAATTTAATATTATAATCCGTAAACTATATAGTTTACTAACATAATGATTCTTTAAAATAAAATAAAAAGTTTTACAATTGAAATTGTTTAAAACTATTTTTTCATTATATCATAATCTTAAATATTGTAAATTACCATCTTTAAAAAAATTGCTCTCTAAGTAATATTTTTCTTTCTCCAAAAAAATTGCAAGTAAACGACATCAAAATGAAAAAGTTTAAGAATAAAACTTTTTATTATATCAATTTCACAAATATTACACTGACAAGTTGTCTATTATGTTGAGCTTTAGAGACTAATATGCCCATTCCAATATTATGCCCTCTACATTTTCTGGACAGTTAAGGTTTGTCTAGAAGTATAAATAGTCTCTTTGCTTGTATTCGTTATTGCAACGTCATAGTAAAAATATACTTTCTTGGTATCCATACGTAGTCATTCACATTGAGCGGCGAACTGAGTAGATAATTCTCGTTTGTTTGTTTTTCGTTATCGTACGTAATTGCATTAGATTCTAACATAATATTGAATCAATCATTTTCATTACTATTATAAGGTGTCATTATGTTAATAAAATGTAAAATTCAAGTATCATAATGTCAATTTCGGAAGTTTAGAGTGAATGCAAAGCTAAGGGTCTATGTATGTAATTTACCCCCTACTATTACTAGTATTAGTGCTAACTTTCTAGAATTGTCAAACTCAAACAAACCCTTTCATGTTTCCTTTTCCACATCAACTACGCGGTCACGCAATCACAACAACTTCCCTTTTCACCCCTCCCTTTTCCCTCTATTTACACACAATTGCCATCCTACTTCACTTTCTTTCCGTACACGCATCTAAGGGCATATCCGCCAACTCCAAAACACGTCACCGCCTCCATCCTATATATATAATATCACCACCTTCACTTTTCCTTCATTCCATTACAATTTTCATTCTTGACATCCAAGTTTCAATCGACATGAACAAAAGATGCAGAAACGATTACGAAGTCATAGACATGGCCAATTGCTTGATGTTACTATCAAAAGTCGGCGAATCAGATACTCCGGTCGGGCGTTCTTTTACGTGCAAGACATGTAACCGGAAGTTCACGTCTTTTCAAGCATTAGGTGGCCACCGGGCTAGCCATAAGAAGCCCAAGCTCACCGGAGACGATCTCTTGATGGTTCCTAGTACGCCCCCGAAGGCGAAAGTTCATGAATGCACAATTTGTGGGCTTGAGTTCCCTATTGGACAAGCGCTTGGTGGACATATGAGAAGGCATAGAGATAAAGGAAATAATTTAGGGGGTGATGGTGATATTCATCGTGGATTGGTTACTCAGGCGTTGTTGCCAGTTCCGGTATTGAAGAGATCGAATAGTAAGAGAGTTTTGTGCTTGGATTTGAGTTTGAGCTTGTCCCCGGCGGCTGCTGGGGATGACTTGAGTTTGCAGCTAGGGAAGGTGCAGAGTTCTCCAGTGTTGAAGTGTTTTATTTGATTAGGGTTCTTCATATGGACATAATTTTAGTTTAATTTAGTTAAATTTTTTAGTCTTTTTTATTTTATTGATTAGATTTATTCATTTGACTATTATTTTTGAGACATTTTGTACATTTACCTTTTTACATGAGTTTTTTCTATTCTTATTTATACAATTTTTTTTTGGGGCGAAATTTTTATTTATACGTTGAGTTAATAGAAGTAGAGTTAGAGGTTGTTAATGAGAGTAACGAAAAGGAAAGTGACGGAAACGAAAGTTAAATGTTAACCTTGTTTGGAAGTTGGTAGAATTTAATGAGAGGTTAATGGATGTAAATTAGTTAAAATGTTTGTTTACATTTCTTTCATTAAGGTTTTGAGGTTGTAAAATGTTAACTGTCATTAAAAAAAACTCGTAAAAACTCGCAAAGGAAATTAATTAAAAAATTTACATTCCTCTACTCTCATAACCTTCATTTACCTCCAAAGTAAGTTAATTAAAAAGTTTATATTCTTTTACTCTCGTTTATTCATTTGACTCTATTATTTTTGGGACATTTTGTACATTTACCTTTTTACACGAGTTTTTTCTATTCTTATTTATACTTCTTTTTTTTGGCGAAATTCTTATTTATACGTTGAGTTCTTATTTATATGAGAGAATAATAGAAGTGAGAGTTAGAGGAGGTTAATGAGAGTAACGAAAAGGAAAGTTACGGAAACGAAAGTTAAATGTTAACATTGTTTGGAAGTTGGTAGAATTTAATGAGAGGTTAATGGATGTAAATTATCTATAAAGCTTTAGGTGGTTTTTTTATTCAGATTTATACATTTGATTTGGATTTTGATTTTCTTCTACATATTTGAAATATGGGTAATTTCATAAAAAAAGAAACATATGTATTTATCAGTTTTGTCAAAATGGTGTCAAAACGGAAAATCATTAAATGTGATAAGGGTATTATGGTTACACACTTTTCAATTCTTTAAAATTGTAACAGTGGTATTCATCTACTCAATAACTGACAAATAAAATTGTAACAGTGGTATTCACCTACTCAATAACTGACAAATAAATTGTCGACTAGGTGAGCACCACTCATTGTAAAACACGTGAATTTTTAATTTACCAATAAATTAACACTAAAACCACTTTGCCATGTCATCATATTTAACACCGTTAAGAATTTTTCTGACTTTTAGGTACGGAACTAAACACAATCCTCATTTTGTCACAAAAATAAATACATACCCCATTTTAACAAAATCGGTAGACACAAGAGGTTTTCTAGGAAATTACCATTGAAATATTTATGTATATTGAAAATATATATTCACTTTTTAGGAGTTACTTTCATTTGTCTCTGTTGATCCTCGAACGATTTTCATTTTTTTCTTGTATAATAAGTGATGCCCGCTCTTGTATAATAAGTTATGCTTGTGTAATTAAACATGTATATATATCCACCCGCTCGCATAGCAAACATTTATGTTGGAAAGGGGCAGACTCATCCTTTACCAAGGGTATCTTAGAGTAGTTTATACATGTTTATCCACCCGCTCGCATAGCAAACATTTATGTTGGAAAGGGGCAGACTCATCCCGCTCGCATAGCAAACATTTATGTTGGAAAGGGGCAGACTCATCCTTTACCAAGGGTATCTTAGAGTAGTTTATTTTGAGTAAAAAGGGATAACTTCACCACACATGTGATTTTGATCAATTATTTAAATAAAATGATCTTGAATTTAACTATACTATTGTCTTGTTTTGACTAAATTCGGTCAAATTCGGTAAAAAACAGTTACAAATGTGAATATTTCTCGTCTAATATTTGATCCAAAACTGAATCGCATGGAACTGTGCCCAACACTAGTTTATAAGGGTCGAGATGGATATAACATCACAAAGTAAATTTGAACCGAATTCGTGGTCTTTATTTTCCTATCATGCTCCAACTATGATTTTGTACATTTTGAAGCACGCCCAAAAGTAGTGATAACATTCGAACTTATTTATGTCATGCCTTTCATAATTCTCTTTCCGTCTTTAAATGTTGGTCGTTTTTGGGAAGTGAATTTTTCCATAAATGTTGGTCATTTTTGTCATTCATGGTAATAAAGGTTAGTTTTTTTGTCAATTATGCCCGGGTAACACTGAGAGAAATTAAAACGAGGATAGATTAGTATTGTATACTATAATTGATGATATCTTAATTTCTCATATTTTTACAAAAATGACCAACAATTAAAAATGAGGAAGTAGTTGCTAAGAAGATGTGCAATTTTATATTTGGGCGACATTCTGTTTATAAAGTTTTGACAAAATAATAATGTTTCAAATGAGACACTTTACTAATAAAACAACTTAATTTTTCGTTATGAAAGTTCAAATTCACTTATTTGATGAATATTGGATTTAATATTACATTGATTTTGTATATCAAACTATATATGTTTACTTATTATCACTGGATTAAAAATCGTTAGTCACTATTAAGGTGGTCAGAGACTTTCGAGCCCTAGTCGAAAAAATAGACAGGGACAGATCAAATTTTGAACGAGTAGGCAGACTTAATCATTTCAGTTCAGATCGAATTTTTCAATTTTCAACGACTAAGCGTGTTAAAGCCTAATTAGTTCACATTGAATATTATTTTTATATGTATGACTAATTATGTTTTAAGGGAAATTCTATGGTCACTTTGTTTTTTACAAAGTAACCATTACTTTGTTTTGTCCATCATTAGATCATGGGCTGAAAAGTGATCTAATGGTGAATAAACCAAAGTACAAACAAAGTAACTCAAAAACAAAGTCACCATAGCCTACACCATGTTTTAATTATTCACAAAGATACAAATATAGAGTTTGTAAAGAATTCAAAGTAAACTAAGAAAACCTTTTCTATCATATTTAGGATACATACCTAAATACGCCAAATATTAATAAGTACAACGTTTCTAAATATTCCTTCATATGTTTTTTATAGTCTTGTGAAGAGCCGAACACATTGATTGATAAACCAATTAAACTGGAATTATTTTCTAGTTAGTTTTTTTATGATTACTTTGTCCATTATCACTATTGAATTAGTGAACCATAGTGAGATGGAATTTAATCCTAAGTATGAAAGTAAAAAAAAAAAAAACCAAATTGACTATTGCTTTCACTCCAACTTTATATATAAAAGTTAAAAAATGAGGAATCGACTCACCAAAACCGTTTCACCTACTCAACGGTCCAGATACGTGAAAGTGGTACACGTGTGCGGCCCAGATGAATGTACCGTGAATTGTGATCACGCAGGTTGTGCCCCATTTTATATTATTATTTCAAGGGCAAGAATCGAGTGTTTCTCAACCATAATAATATCCCCAACTGTTCCTTACATTTTCACGATTTTGCCCTTCACGCCCAATTCAATTTCCTCCGCCTGAAAATTCACCGCCGGTCTCCGGCTGTCCTCTCCGTTTCTGATCGCCGTGGAAGGTACTTCTACACTTACCTTATCATCTCATTTTCTAGGGTTACTTCTATTTCGGCCGCAGACGCTCTGATACTATGTTACCACCTAAAACTCGAGCTAATAGTTGAGGCTGACAACGTCTTTTATATTAATGTCCGACAATTTTATACTGTTCGGAGATTTTGAGGCTTTGTTTGAATTGTTTAGAACAAAACTTGTCTTTTTTTTTTTGTTTTCTCATATTTTTTACAGTTCATTTCAGACAGGGAGGGAGCTTTTGAAATTGGAAAAGATCACTGCTTTTTATGAGTAGAAACACTCTGTTGGCTCAAGAAGCAAAATGGTACGTTGTTCCGGTTCTGGGTTCTGCTACATAACTGTTTTTTCACATGTTTTAAGCCATACTGTTAGGATTAGCATTTAAATTTTGCACAAAGTAAGAATCTTTCTTTGATGGGTTAGTTTGAATAGGTTTAAGTGCAATGTTTTGTTCGGGTTGAGTGATAATTGCTGAATTTGGGGTGGTTGTGTATGCTTGACTCAGTTCCTGATTCATGGTTGTATAGAGTACAGAGTGATTGAGTATATGCGTTTGAAACTGATTGTATGAATTGGTTTGATGTTCGTCATGTAATGTTCGAGTACTTTTGAGTGTATGTCTAGTTAGGATTTTAGTTTCCAAATTGTTGTGAATATACTTTGGTTTATCATGGTAGAACTGTGCTTGCAACTGTGGCTTTTCTGTGAATTAACTTTCAAAATTACTGGTTGAGAGATTTTTCTAGTTAATAATGACAATGTGGTATATATTGTGGAGTGGAAATTCATAAGGGTTGAACATAGACGGAGTGTTCATTTTCTACCATCTTTCTATTTTTCTAGCTGAGGAGTTCATCTATGGTCTCTTTTTTGTGTGGTAAAAAGAATTGCTGGTATCTTTAGCTATGTTTGTGTATTCGCTTTTGTGCCCTGTGCCTATGTTGGAACTTGGAAGGGAGCATATCTTAATCGTCTATGATTGGTTTTTTTGCGTTTCTTTAAGAGAACTGCTGATGTCTGTATGAAGCTATCTTACAATATTTGCTTTTGCGTTTGTGCCTATGTTGGAAGGAAGGATTTAATTCTGCCAGTCTTTTCAGAACAAGGGCATTTGGATGGCCAAGGCTGCTGACGGGGACTTGGCATTTGATAATCCTTCCACAATAGAACCTAAACGTTCTCATCAGTGGTTTGTAGATACAGATCAACCTGAGTTATTTCCAAACAAGAAGCAAGCGCTTGAAACCCCAAATAGTGTTTCAAATTCAGGGATCTCTGAAAATGTTCCTTCTTGGGATAATCCCTCTAGTTTCCAGTCAGTCTCAAACCAATTTATTCATCGCTTATTTGGACCTGAAACTGTAGATTCTCCCAATTACGTTGAAAGAACCACATGCCCTGAAACTGATGACTCAAATGCATCTGTTAGTCTGTCCATATCTCATGTGTTGGAAGATCCTGAAGCTTGTCTTAACTATGGTGGTTTTAAAAAAGTTAAAATTAATGAAGTTAAGGACTCTGAGAATAACTTTCATGACCAGAGGGAACTTGACTTTATCAACAAAAACAGTGAAATTCCTACCAGTCAGGGCTACAGTAGGGAAAATGAGAATTTCATAACAATTAGGCAGGCGTATGGTAAGGAGGATGATAATGTCACATTAATGGGTCACAGCTACAATGGAGATGCCCATATTGTATCATCATACATGAAAGAAGATGACAATATTATTCCAATAAATGAAACTTACAGTAAGGAGGAGACTCATATGATCTCTTTTGGGGAATTTCATGATGCGCATGATATGATTCCTGTTGGCAAGCTGATAAGCAGTTATGGTCAGTCGTATGATCAGTCCTTGGTTCAAACACCAAATGCAGTACATGGGAAAGAGTTGGATGATGCATCTGATGTCAATGCAACTGCTAGTAGTAATAAGGTAGCTAAGATAAAAGCTGAATCTGTTTCCCGGAGTAAAGCAGAGGTTAAAAGTAACCGAAAAGAAGCTCCTAACAGCTTTCCTTCAAATGTCAGAAGTCTGATTTCGACTGGGATGCTAGATGGTGTTCCTGTAAAGTATGTTTCCATGGCCCGGGAGGTCAGTTCTCCACTTTTACCATTTTACTTGTCCTTTTACTTATTGGATTTGGTATTTGCTGATGCTGCATGTAAACAGGAACTCCGTGGCATCATAAAAGGTTCGGGCTATCTCTGTAGTTGTGAGTCATGTAATTACTCCAAGGTGAGTTGCTATCTGACAGGTAATCTCTCCATTCTTTGATTTCACAACTGTTGGATCTATCTGACTGTTTTTTTAATTTACGTTTAAGGTTCTAAATGCATATGAGTTTGAACGCCATGCTGGTTGCAAGACGAAACATCCAAACAATCATATTTACTTTGAGAATGGAAAGACTATTTATCAGATTGTTCAAGAACTAAGGAGCACTCCTGAAAGCATGCTGTTTGATGTAATTCAAACTGTGTTTGGTGCACCACTTAATCAGAAGTCCTTCCGGATATGGAAAGGTAATAGTTTTGTTTTCTTTTCTTTTTAATGCTATGTGTTCTTTTGGCTGGATTGTCAAAAAGGAACAGTGGTGTTTGAAAAGTTATTTTACAGTCTTGAGTGAGGTTACTCAAGAAAGGATTTGGAAACGGGTCACTAGTCACAAATTGATGTGGATGCTAACTAGGGGCGTACATGGTCAATTAACCATTCATTAGTCCGGTAACCAGTCTATGAGATTCAGATAACCATATATTTGAATCTATTACTCCGGTCTGTTAACCAGCAAAAAATCTAATTTATTTGCTTTTGAAATATATGACTACTACTTAAATACCAAGTAACATACTAAAAATCAGTTCTATCATAAAAAGCACTAAAACAAGTAAATTTGAAGTTTTAAAATTTTTTTAAGAAATGAATTACAAATATATATATTTATATAGAGGGATAATTCAAATTCTACATATATCTGGTTGTGTATATATCCACAAATCGTTATTTTTTTCGAGCTAGGTTAACTTTTGGCTTTTGAAATGAAATCCATTCCTTTTAGTCTATTGGTTTCACTTAGTCTATTTTTCAGTTTTGCCGAAATTCGTTTTTCGGTTAGTTTATGTATGTTCCTACTGTTAATGAGGGTTTAAATCTTACAGTTCATTTATATTGGAGCAGAATTTGTTGAAATATAGCAAGTGTTGGCACCTAGTTACTAATACTGTATTTAACTTTCCCGTCTTTGACAGAATCATTTCAAGCAGCAACTCGTGAGCTTCAACGCATCTATGGAAAGGAAGAATTAAACTTGTAAATGGAGCATTTAGCTTAGAGTGTCATGGAATAGGATCTTTCATGTTTAGAGGAATGCGTATGGCTTGGCAAAGTATGTACATAGAAAATATTAGTTTCACCTTTTCTATTAATGTGTAGCGTCTTAATGGTTATGGTTAGAAAGCTTAGGATATGTATTAAGAACTACAAAACAGAGCAACTGTGTTATGTTTGGATTGAAATGTAAATCACTGTTAAAATTCTTTCCCAGTCAGCTACTAATTCCGTGTCGATGAGTCTTCCTTGTATTGTAAGAGTTGGTGAAAAACACTTCTCGGAAGCAACAGAGAAATTCCGTTACTGAATCACTTCAAACGTAATGGGGAAAGTTGAGGAAAGACGGCATGATCTGGTTTGTTTGGGTATAATACATCCAAGTTCACCACCAGCTTCAAGACTACTGAGACTGGAATCAAATTTTAGATCATGCATCATCATTAAAATGATGATGCATACAATGTGACTAGTATTATTTAATGAGGATTGAATGGAAGATCAAACAGCTGACTTTCTAAGTCGGCTTGTTCTAAATCGGGCTTTGCAAAAAGGTTAAAAAGAATATCACAATTTGTTAAAAAATACTTGAGAACAGAGAAACATTCGTCTCCATAGCTTGAGCATTAGCTATACCAATATTAGGGTCAACAAATACTTTGTCCAGGAAACACAAGGTACAGTGAATCCTAATTCAGCATGGTTCTCAACAAGATCTACTAAAACACTGATCGTCTTTCTTTACATTACAATCAAACTAACAATGTTTCCAGGACGTCTCATGCAAAGAAAAAACTTGGTACCCAAAACAAGATGTTCTTCTTTTTCCAGAAATGAAAAGGGTGTGCCACGAGATGCACAACTGTCTCGTGGCACAACTGTTAACCACATAATCGTATTCTCTAATAAACTACCTTCCACACGCTAAAACAATATCAAATAGAATGACAGAAATTCCAAGCACCCATCATCCTGTTATCACAATTAGTTTCCTTTCTTTTCTCCTTAGTGTTTGTAAAACTGCCCCAGTATAAAAATAAGCTGCTCTTAAGAACCACAGCAAGACGATTTTGGGGCTGCTTGACCACCCCCTGCTTGGTCTCCTTGGTTGATCTTAATGGTTGAAGGCTGCATTTCAAACCATAGACTCTCGAAATTTAGAACCATGATATTTCTAACTTTATAAGCTGTTAATTTAAATTCAATTTTACCTCAGCTCTTGAGTCTGTATCAGCAAGCCTTTGCTTTATGTCCCTTGCTATTGAAAAGAAAACTTGCTCGACGTTTAGATTTGTTTTGGCACTCTGCAATGAACAGTAGTTTAATAAATGAACACATAGATGGTAAAAGGAGCTTCAAAGCCTGCAAGTTTTCCTTACAGTTTCGAAGAACTTGATCCCATACTCATCAGCTAGAGCTTGTCCCTTAGATGTTGGCACAGCCTAAGATAAGAAAATACGAGATAGAATAAGGAACAAGAACTACAAGTAACACTTGTCAAAGCATGTGAAGTGTGGGTAAATGCATGTGAATGAGAGTCTGGGAGTGCAAGAGGGAGGGAAGTTAACTCACTCAAATGGAACTAATCAAGACAAGTAAACAACAAAAATAATAGCAATAAAAGTTAAAAATTCATCTCAGCAGCCTGCACGTATATTTCAGAGGCATTTTAATTGATTCGCTTAAAAAAATCATATGCAGATTACAATACCCTTTTGCTTTCATCCATATCAGCCTTGTTCCCCACCAATATCTTGTTAACATTATCAGAAGCATGTTGTTCAATGTTGCGAATCCAGTTCCTGATGTCTGAAAAACATGACAGCCACGTCAGCCAGGAGTCCAGAAAAGGCGCATAATAATGAGACAAGTCACGAATGCTCAAAAAATTCGGTCCAATTGGCAATTATCCACACCTCTAAATGAGAATGGTGTTGCCAGAAATATACCAATATGCAATTATATGTGAATTTATATATTAGGAAGAAACCAAATTAGTTGACCTGCCTCAAACTTTATCAGATCAAGAGCACGGAAACTTACTGTTGAAGGATGATTCATCAGTGACATCATAGACCAGCAAAATACCCATGGCTCCACGATAGTAAGCTGTAAAAGTGACAAGGAGAAGTTAATGTGGATAGGCAACAAGATAAATTTTAGAACATCCGTAAGAAAAAATGAAGAGAAGATTCCTGAAAATAGCACCACAACCAAAGAAGATAATTATGAAATTCTAATATCTGCCGTACTGATTAGCGCAACCTACAATTGCATATATGAAAGACTTATTCCGATTCTTGTTATCAACTTGAAAAACTCCTCACATTGAGGTGGGTATTGAGTCCAAAGATCTGATATGCCATCAAAAGTAAGCACAAGACAGGGACTCTTAAGGTTGAAACTCAAGTATCAGATCTTTTCACTTCCCAAATAATTATATTTTACGTGGTAAAGTACAAATGCGTCGTCTACTTGCATATTCACTTGGGACAAGAGCCATTTTTAACTCGCAACTCAACTAAATCTTTCATGAACCGCACACATGCATAACCACGCATATGCATCCCCATTAACCTTCAGATTTTTCACCCAGTTACAACTCTTCTCAAAGTCATTCAATTCAAAATTACATCTATTTATATAGTTTCTATTTGATAAAAATCATAATACAATCCTCACTTCCAATCACAAAAAAGTTATGCAACAATTTCATCAAAAGAACCAGTTCTGCACAAACATCATTGAGAAGAAAAAAATGTATCACGGATCCCCAGCGTCCAATATTACTGACACCGGAAAAAGAGACTTACCAGTTGTAATAGTTCGAAACCGTTCTTGACCAGCTGTATCCCAAATTTGGAGCTTAATTCTCTTCCCGTCAAGCTCAATGGTTCTTATCTTGAAATCAATGCTGCAAAAAGAAAGATATCACTAAGAAATTGGAATTTGTTTGACAAAGAAATTCCACATGATAGGATTAAAGTCCAAAGTTCAAGGAATACAGACCCAATGGTTGTGATAAAACTAGTTGTAAAAGAACCATCTGAGAATCGTAGAAGCAGGCAACTCTTGCCCACACCTGAGAAGTTCAACAACAAGAATATATAAAATATTTTAGTTCAACATCACTTACAGGAAAAGCTTAACTTTGTATTGTAAAAACTAGAGTAAGACAAACTTTATAATTTAAAAAAAAAAAGAAAAAAAATGCTACAACGTGTAACAAGGAGTGTAAAGCCAGAAAGAAAGGAGTGGCATATAAGGCAATAGCAAACAGTTGAAAATAAGATAGTATCTACCAACATATTCATGCGTTTTTTAGATTCTTGATCAAATTAACTGGTGAATCTTGTATCCTGTTGACTATCATTTCTCACACACAATTATCTGTAGAGGTCAACCAGTTAGTTTCATTGCTTCATTAGGAATATCAGTTACAAACCCAGAACCCAAGAATCACTGAACAAAATCACATGATAAAAGTGCAAGACACCAATTAAAGAGTAGTACACTAAATGCAAAGCCATCATATAGTCATAAATTCAAGCTTTGCCTCAAAGATTGTAAATCTTTCACGGTCCTACAAAGCAAACCTTCTGAGAGAATGAACAAGAAACTTAGCTGAACGTGGATGCTAATAATTAAAAAGCAACACTAGACCTGCAGTATCAACTATTCAACTCGGACCTAAATCAACTATAAATCAAATAAAATCCATATTACAAATTTACCAACTCAAAAATAACTGAAAGCCTCCAAGTAACGGCATTCATTGGCTAACTTTCCTACAAGACTAACCCCATGAGCTCCATGAGTTACCAAGAAGCAAGAGTTAATTTGAATTAAAAAGAAAAGGAGAGGGGTCATAAGATGTAGGTGATTAACTACTGCACATAAACAACAGAGCAACTTAAAAAACATCTTGATTCATGACCAGAAATCCAATAATTGGCTACTCAACTAATAAGATGCATTTCTTAATGCTGCCAAGTAATGATAGATCTTGTACGTGACAGCAGTTAAGCAGCAAGTCAGCACAAAAACAAAAGGACACTCAATAGCAGGATTCAGCTACAAACAGCAAGTATCCCAAAAAATTGGTTGTCAAATCAGATTGAAAAAACAAAAGAAAATCAATTAACTGACCGCACATAGCATAGTTGTGAAAGGAAAAAGGCAAGGCAAGTCGATAAGGGTAAAAAATCGCCTCGACTTCAAGTGGAAGTTAAAAGGCGACCTGCCCAGATAGAAAGGCGTCGCCTTTTAAAACTATGACACATAGATGAATCATTTACAGAAACCTTAAATTGGCAGTCGCAAATTTTTTTAATATATATATGAACAACTCATAATTAAAACAAAAAACGTGTTTCGTTTGTGGTATCTTATTAGCATGTAGGCACAATGCTATAACATTCTGAACCAGCCTGCTCGGAAAAAGTAGTTAAAAAAGGCATTAACAAACATGTCAACGCCATCATCTTTCCAGTTCCATTCAATTTTCAAAAGCCATCCCAGAGATAGTACGTACAACAAAGGAGGGAGCTTGATTACAACACTCCAGTTAGAAAGATCCCACCTTAGCAGGGTATTTGTAACACAAATACAGTAGGTAACCCTTTTACATTCTAATTCATTAACAGACAACAACAACAAAGCCTTATTCCCGAAATGATTCGGGATCGGCTAACATGAACTATCATAAATAACTGTAAATCTCAAGTCACGTGAGTAACATAGATTCTCTCCGTCCTATTTACCACCATAGTTTCCTCACTCTTTTCCAAGTTTGCTTATGTCATTTCCTCCTCTTGCCACCTTTCAAAGGTTCTAACCTTTTCATATAGCGAAATCACGTCATTCGATTTTCCGTCATCTTATCCTCAATACATTTAACTCCTAATTGGTCCAAATACTTTCATTTGTCACCCGATCACACATCCATCGCAACATAAAAAGCATGTCGATGTCGAGAATGAATTAAAAATTCATAATGTTTAGGTAGAGACCATGAGTACCATTGATGTTACACGGACACTTGGTTATGTTTTAGAAATAATCTCATTAATAGCGAACATGCAATGTAATAAAATCAGATCCCGAGATCAGCTAACACGAACTATCATAAATAAAATAAAATCAGATGGAAGGAATTAAAAAACGTACCACTATCGCCGATGAGAAGAAGCTTGATGAGGTAATCATAATCAGCCCGGGCACGGGCAGGTGGGGCAGCCATCGAAGAAGAAGAAGAAGAGTGAAATGAGATGAAAAAACACAAAAGGAGATATGAGAACCAAAAGGGTATAGATGGAATTATAAAATTATGATTTCGATGAGATGTTATCCTGTCCACCTCTCCGACTATGGTGGGTCGCCAAGATCATCTGCTTCATTGATTCATTTGCTCTTGCTTTTTCTTCTGTTATTCTGCGCTACAGCGCACTTTAGCAACCACACCTTAATGTATAATAATAATAATGTATGTGGTGACAGTTTAATCTTATTTTTATTTTATATTCAACCTATTGTATTGCCTGTCTCAAACTGTCAATTATTTTACTATTCATTCATATGCTATTATTCTCATTACAAAGTTTATAGGTGGCAAAATATTTTATTTTGTATCTTTTTGGAATTGTATGTTTTACGGTTTGTTTATTACAAATTATATGTGTGAAAGTTTGTGTTTGAGCTGTTTATTTCTTAAGAATATTTCAATTTTTTTTAATGAAACAATACCTACATCAGTATTACTGACGATATAAGTGGATAACAGAGGAACAAAAACCTCATAATAATATAGATTAATGTTCATATCAAAACTACCATATCGAAATAGATAAATAAAATAATAGAACCCAAAAAGACAAGATAAAGATCACATATGACAAAAAAACCACATCCCAAAAGTAACTAAACAAAACAAAACAAACAAGCACATACTTTTTTGGAGGTTTAAATCTACAAATGAACATCTCTACCCCAATCTTCAACATCTAGGTACTTTCAATGGTTCTCGAATCTAAGTCAGTAACCCAATAACACAATATAGAGCTGATATTTTCTTAAAGACACTGTTGACAGTGTTGAAAATCGTTTCATTTGTCATTTCCTCCAAGTGACTTGTGACGATTTACCTCACCAATCATAGCTTTGTACTGTTTACACTTTGCTTGACCCATGATTTAGGAGACATAGGTATATCTTGTTATAAAAGTCTTTTTGTACAACTTTCTCGACTCAAGCTCCATATAAGTATACTTTGTTTGGTAAAGATTTGCCACTAGGAATGGTGAATGGAGTGGGCTTCGATACAAGCTTTCTATACACTGTCTTCCAACTATGATGTTATAAGGCCCAATCATATCGATCATAAGGAACTCTATAACTTGTCCCCTATCTTCACTTGTAGATTTACTGAACCTATCAAGTGTGTCAATTTACTCCCATTAGGGTTGCTTGAGTTTCCACAAGCTTCTCTTCAACTATTTTCAGTATCAGAAGGCTTTTAGAAAAACAATGTTTGTTGCTCTTCTCGTATACACCAAGACCCTTCTTGCAACATAATCTTTGACTCGAATTGATATCACCAAGCCATTATCTTCCAATTCCTTAAATTAGGCTTGAATTATTCCGATTGAAAATGGTACTTCGTTTGTGGGACTTTTTTTGGGACCTATTTACTTAATCAAGCTTCTTGGATGACTAACTTTGGGTTTTCATATTACAACATTAATATGATGTTGTTTCATAGTTATAGTGGAAGAGTTATTTTGTGACTGTCGCACTCATCAGACCAATTTGATAACGCGAAAATTGATTTTTGACTATCTAATGGCTAGTCTAGCTCCTGTAACCTGTAAAATGGAACAATGGTCGGGCTCCGAAGCTCAAACTGTACGGACTTCTACTCTTGAGTAATTAGTAGTGTCCTACTAAATAATAATATTAAAATCATGCTAAAAGTAGTTTTTTTAAAAATGAAATAAAATAAAAATGGGCCAGCAATTGAGTTAATGCTTGAGCATATGCTTAGAAGATCCTCTTATTATTCCTCTCCCCATATTAAAAAGCAAAGTCTTGTGATACTATTCCATATAAAACTCATCAATTTCTCCTTCACTCATTCCCTTTGAGAAAATATACATATGTTCAACTGCTAGTGTTCTTGATAATGGCAAATCAGAATTGTAGCAGTGATGATGATGATGATGATGATGATGATCAGGGTTTGATGAAGATCAAAATAAATCATGACCGTTAATAGAAGTTCTATCTCATGGTTGAAAAACTATGGATTGGGCAACTTTTGATCCTTTGGCAATCACAGGTTAGCTATAGCTACAAATTACTACCAGACATTAACAGTCATTAAAGCTGTTAAATTATGTAATCAAAAGAGAAAGTTTGTTTTTTTTTTCTTCTTTTTTCTTTGAGAATTTATGCTTTGTTACCTATTATGAAATGCAATGATGTTCAAGTTCCTGATCTAGTGGAGCTTTTAATATTAGTTTCATGTATGATGTTGTACTTAAACAATTTATCTCAAGCATTAGTTACTTGTCATTTTCACGACCAGTCAATTTATTAATGATTTTATTTTAAGAGTTATAGCACAACAACGTTGTTTGCTTGATTGGATGAGATTTACATGTTAATTTAAGGTTTTCTAGTTTATCACGTAAGATATATTTTAAGGAAAAAATATCTTATCTATAATTTGATGTGGGGAGTAAATTTTTAGCTTAAATATTGAAAAGGTTGAGTGACTATATAACTACGCAAATTAAATTCCGTTAAATGTATTATGTAGATGAAAATTGAATTTCATATTCATACTTTATTTATTTTTTTATTAATGAACTAAAAACCTAATGTGAACAATCATAAATTTAATCTATCAGTTTGAAAGATGAAGTGATTAATCAATAAAAATAAATTAAGATCTGTGGCATTTTTTCAGTTTAGTAGCTTTCACCATATTTTTATTTCAATATTTGAATCCATTTATTCATGCCAAATTCAGAATGCAGAAGATCCAATAACAAGTTTGTGTATGGGTAATATATTTTGTTTCACAATGTCCATGTCTTTTTATTATTTACTAGAGGGGTACCCTCGCGTTGCTTCGGAATTAGATAAATGTTGATCTTTCTAACTTAGTTCAATATATATACTTTGCAAATATTTCTAAAATTTTCTTACAATATCAATTATAATAACACATCCTCAATAGTTTGAACATTAGATTAAGAAAGAGAATGAAAGTTGTTAAAAGGGTACAAAAGTGGGAACTTGTAAACAAAATTAAAAATACAAACACAACAAATATTTGTATGGTGGTGGGTAGTTGGATAGAGTGAATTGTTGTTAATACTGCAACATATTAAAATAGAAATTAAAATAATGTAAATACACAGTATATTGTAAAGTATATATTGACCAAATAACAAATTCAAGACCATTTAAATCTTAAATTTGATATTAATTTGCACTTCATTCGAAATGAAGATTTAAAATTTCAATTCATTGACCAAACATGTAAGCAAATAACATATTCCAAGTAAATCAGAAAATACAAATTATAATGACACCGTGTATGATACAATAAACACTATATAAGCAAATTTATAGAAACTTAATTTATTGGACTGGATGCATGAAATAATTATGCATTTCTTTTAGTCAAAAACTCTAATATCGTAATAGCACGAATTGAAATAAAAAGTCCAATATGTTTAAATAAAAATAAATTGATGAAACCTCATAAAAAATCAATTCTGTCAGTCATTTTCCCCTTCCATGTCATAAACCTGCTGGGAAAAAAAATAGAACAAAAATTTGAAGTCTGGATATAATTGATAAGTTGGTAAATAAGACAAATAAATCAATTTTTACCTTAAAGTCTTTCGGTGCGACAAACTTCATAAAAATCAATTTTTACCTTAAAGTCCTTCCATTTGCCCTTATCCTTAAATTTTTACCTTAAGCTCAACACATGTAGTCAAAATTTCGTCTTCTTTCATATAAGATTAAGATTAAGATCAAAGATAAGAATTGGTAAAAGAATTAAGAAGAACAACAAAACCTTCAAGAAGATTTCGATTTACTCCATGAACAAACCGCTTTGACTACATTACAGTAAACGTAAAAGGTGTAAAGAGAAAAGCAGAATAAAAAGACAGATTACCAACCATTAGACATGCTTGGGGCGTATGAGATCGAGAAGCTAAGAAGAACACGAATTTGAAGAAGTGTGAATGAAATAAAGACCAGATGAGAGAAAGCGGATATAAGATGGTTGAAGGATAAAATGAGGGGAGGATAAGAAATGAGTGGGCGTAGAGGAATAGTAGATAAGTTGGTAGATAAGACAAATGAACAAAAAAAAGAGAAAGAATTAAAGTACTTAATTTGCAAAAATTGAAGACAAATAGAGAAATGAGAAAAGATAGAGGACTCAATTGCAAAAATTGTAAAAATATTTCAATTGCTACTATTGAACATTTCCATCTTTATATTATAGTATATAGATTTTGCATATAAAAGAAATGAAGCTAGAGGAGAGAGAAGGATAAAAGGAGAGCCTAAAAGATGTATGAGAATTGCAAAATAAAGAAAACGAGAAGGTGAAAGAGAGAAGTGAGGGAGATCCTACAACGTCTCCCAAGTAAAGTATTCTCTTAATTATAAATAAAATTTTATGTTTTTAATATACTTTAAATGGTCTTGAATCAATACATTGTACTTTATATTGTTATAAATAAAATTATATATATTTTTTTATTATACTCTAAATAGCGTCCGTATCAACCCGTTGTAATTTTAAGGAGTATCATACTTTAAAAGCGTTCCAAATTTTTTAGATAAATGACACGAAATTTTAACTAATGATAAAAGTTATGTGAAAGACTGCAATATATTAAATGCACTATAACTACGATTATTTCTAAAAGTTATGTGAAAGAGTGCCGTCTGCCGTCAATCCAATAATAGATAGTTTCGAAAACAAACACAATATTTTTCTACTTTACGTGCATAGTCAATTTAGCTCTCATTAGCATTATACATTCATCAATATTGAGTTATCTTTTTAGTTTGCTCATTTGTTCAATTATTATTAGCATTAATTAAACAAATGAGCAAACTAAAAAGTTGAAGATTGTATTAGAGAGATGTTAAAAGCTTCGACGGGGAGCAAGAAAGTAAATAAGTTAAAAAAAAACTGATTTTAGCTAATGTTTGTTAAGGAAATTGATTGAATTAAAAACTCGAGCTGATAATTAAAGTCTATTTATGGTTTATATATTAATTTCTGAGATATCTTTTCACGCGAATGTCCATTGCGCTTGAAGCGTGCATAACACAGACTCATCTCACCATGCGTTTTTCATTCACCAAACAAATGGACCGAGTTCCTAGTCAACCGCAGAAGCTCCGATACCATGTTAAATAAAGGCCTAACGAACTCCACATACTAATCATCCCATACCTCTATCATCTCATGTCACTACCTTTAGCGACTTGCTACGATGGAAACACCCCTAATACTTGCTCTTTAGTGATTGACAATACTAATTGTTTATTTATAATTGCTAATTCATATTCATTGAAGTCATTGGAGAAACTCTAAGAGCATCTATAATGTCTTAGCTAGAAATGATATGTACGCTTTTCTAGTCACCTTCAATTTGTCCACGAATTTGTCTAATGGTTGAATATGTATTTCTTTTTATCAAATTATATTTCCTACAATACGATCATTTGTCATATCTTTCCCGTTCAAATTTATTGTACGTATTAAATTTGAAGTAAAAAAACCTTGAAATAACATGTCTCATGCTTTTAACGACTTGGAAGCGTGAGACGAGTCTTGTTCCAACCTCATCACCTTAATCATCCATGTTTCAATCATATTATGCATCCTATACCACTCAACTCGCTTGGATATTTTCGGGATGCAAACTCGGGCCAAGTCATGATAATTCACGAGACTTGCTACCTTTTAGACACCCTATGAACTTAAACCTCTAATAACTGGTAGTCACGCAACATTTTGATCCAAGTAGTAAGACACTCATCTCATGCTTGAAAGGTTTGAGCTTCGAATTTTCGCTTCGTTAAAATTTAGCTTTAGCACCCAGTCCTAATAATATGCATATGTTGTCTGCTCTGATCTATTCATCACTATTGAGCCACACGACTTAAAACGCGTCATGCATATATTAGATCACGTTTCACATAACCGCAACTTTATGCGAGATCTGATTCATTCATGTTCCTATCATCATTCCTTAAAATCGCTCTTTATACATACATTTCCATCTCGACACCATCCAATCCAAATTGTGTCGTTACAAGTGCTATCCTTACATGAATTTTTCTCTCACTAAAAAAACATTTTATTCACAATTTGTAATCAAACACCGAAGACCACTAGTGATGTGTTAGTACATAAAACTGGATCTCTCTCAATGTTAAAGGTCACGGGCAATACTGTAATTATACATAGAACACTTTCTTTTTCAGGAAACAAAGAATGAAACAAATAATCAAGTGGTACGTTTCTATTTAAGTCCTCAAACTTCCGACAGATGCAAACCGACTGCTAAAGCAGTGGCATCATGTTATTGGGCAAAGAATACATGTATGAGATCATATCATGTGCCGCTTGATAACAAACAAATACATGAACTAATGCACAAATTAAGACTACTTAAAAATCCTCATATTTTAAAAATATAAAGTATGATAAATTAATATTGAACAAAATTATTTATAATTAAAGAAGTATTGCGAAATGTTAGGGCTAGGAACGTCAAAGAAATGGGCAAAAATTTTTCAAAGTAAAAAACTTTTTCTACAGTTCATGCATTTTATCGGAAAGAGGGAAAATGTTGCAATTTATTTAAAAAAATATTCAAATTGGTATGAAATTTTTTAGAGACTTACAACAAAGATAATTATAACAAAGATAATTAGGTTTCTAACAAAAATTGACGTGTTTTCACACTATTTTACAAAGTTTTGATGAATTTATCATTAAAAATAAAATTTTTTTAATAAATTTCACAACCGAGGGAACGGTGTAGGCTATAGTCACTTTGTTTTTCCTCTACTTTGTTTGTACTTTGTTATATCCACCATTAGATTAGGTTTTAACCCATGATCTAATGGTGGACAAAACAAAGTAATGGTTACTTTGTGAAAAACAAAGTGACCCTAGAATCTCCCCCGAGGGAATATATTTATTTTAAGGGTGATCTTAAGAGACGAATGTACTTTTTATTTTTGATAAAAGAGACGAATGTACTTAAATTGTCTTTGGTAGGTGTAATTTTAAAGGGCGGAAGGCTAGGGCCTTCAAATTTGTCAAAAAATAATATAAAAAATGTTATTAACCATAACTATTAGTCCGAGATTTTAATCCAATCGATTAAATTACATTAAAACTTCTCTGAGTAAAACGGCCTAAAATAATACATGATGAGCTAACTTATATTGTGCACCTATCAATTCATAAAAACGTTCATCTAAATTATGACCAAAAATAATATGGATTATGGTGATAACTTTAACTATTAACTCAGACATAATAGATAAATCGGATAAAAAATAATATAAATTATGTTGATAGCTTTAACTATTAATTAGACATATGAGATAAACCGAATGAGTACCTCAAAAACGTTCTAGAATCAGTCTTATAATATGAGCTGAATTCAGAAGAGAGTATTTATGAATCAATCCTCTGAATTCAGAACCTTCTTCATCTATCTATCTATCTACATATAAGTGTCTGTCGGCTTTCTCTCTCTAGAACTTGAACTTTGTTTCTCTGGGTTCTTTTATGGCATCTCAGGCTAGCCTCCTCCTTCAAAAACAGCTCAAAGGTATGATCTTTTCGTTATTATTGTGATTGATTTATGTTCCTATGATTTGGATCGAGCTCTAATTCGATTGATCGCTTTTCGGGTTGATGCAGATCTTTGTAAACATCCTGTTGATGGATTCTCTGCAGGGTTGGTTGATGAGACTAATATATTTGAATGGAGCGTTACGGTTATCGGACCGCCTGATACCCTTTAGTACGTTTTGTTTTCTCGAATTTCGTTGTCTCAAAGTTCGTGTTTTTCGGTTTAAAGACTGCTGATTTCATTAGCGTTTGGTGTTTATGGTAATCTTGGTGAAATTGTTGAGATTTATGGGTTGTGATTGAGCTGTGATTTTTGAAAAAAGAGGTGATTTTTATTGCTATTCGCTAGTTGTAGAGTTAGGGTGTTGCTGTAGTCTTATGGAATATGGACTATTCTTGTTTAAATGTGAATCTCTTTTCTGAGAAATGAAGGAAGGCTGATGGTTTTAGTAGTTTGATAGTATTGAATTTGACCCCGAATCATTTCAGGACTAAGGCTTTGTTGTTGTTGTCGTTATTGAGGCTCAGTTTGCATTGTTTTCTCAGCTGCTCTTCCAGCTAAAAGCAGCGTTTATATGATGTAAAACTGCTTTTAGGGAAGCTGGGAAAGTTGCTTTGAGAAATCTGTAGCTTTTGGGAAAACATAGGCTTAAATTTCAATATATTTTAATAAATACATATTTTCCTATTTATTTATTGACTTTTAGTTCTTTGAAATGTGTTTAATAAATGTATTTTTCTATTTTAATAAATGGGAAATTCTATGGTTACTTTGTTTTTTACAAAGTAACCATTACTTTGTTTTATCCACCATTAGATCATGGGGTAAAAACCAATCTAATGGTAAATAAAACAAAGTGAAAACAAAGTAAACAAAAAAGAAAGTGACCATAGTCTACACCTTAATAAATACATATTTTTCTATTTTTCTTGCTTTCCCCGACAACACTTTCCCCAACAACAGCAACTGCTTCTCCCCACAGCAATGCCAAACTGGCCCTGAATTTATTAAAAGCTGCTTGAGTTTCAACATTTTCTTTCTTCGAAATAATTTTCTTAGCTTGAAGCATGATAATTCAATAGAGTCTTAAGAATTTATTTGAAAAGTATGCCTACTGTTGGTTTTTCAGAAGTGTTGATCAAAGTTTTATGAATTTTAGCTTGAAAAGATGGTCAGTTACCCTTAAGTTAATGGCACCTTGGATTGTTCAATTGCTCAAGTAAATTTGTTGATTTATATACGGTTGACTATGGTCATTTTTTAGAGTTTTAAGCTTATCTTCTTTTTAACTTCATCTTCCTTGTGATGAACTAGATCTTGCATCGAGAGTAATGTAAATATTATTGATTTTGTTTCATTGTTATGAATTCTTGACAAATCTTTTTGCAGTGAAGGGGGCTTTTTTAATGCCATCATGAGCTTTCCATCGAATTATCCAAATAGCCCACCGACAGTAAAGTTTACGTCAGAGATATGGCATCCAAATGGTTGGTCAATTTGATACGCATAGTAGATTGTGATGTTTTCTCTCAGTTTAGTGCTAATATTTGCTGCTTGAATTGCAGTTTATCCTGATGGGCGTGTTTGCATATCAATTCTTCATCCACCAGGAGATGATCCAAATGGCTATGAGCTCGCGAGTGAACGCTGGATGCCTGTCCATACGGTATGCCATGATCCTTCATAATTAGTGAATCATCTATGTATCTATTTGCAAAGATATGAATACAGGCCTGGTATAATACTTTCGTGACATTCAAACCAATGTTGAATTCAGCAATTCAGATTGAAGTTTACTGAATAGGATAAGTGATTCCACCTTTTATTTTCATGAGAGCAGTTAAAGAAAAATAAAACACCTAATCACAAATCAAAACGGATTAGAAGCAGGAGAGCCTGAGAAGCCCAGGCGAGAGCCTTTTAACGCCCGGGGCTTATTAAAGGCAGGACCTTGAGCCTTGCCTGAGGCACGTCTTTAATAACTATGGTATAAGATGATAGCTAACTATGACCATGGCAATATTCTAGGATAATCACGTAAAGAATATTATATGAAGGATTAGTTTGTTATTCTCGTAGTGTTTAAATGTAATTTAACCTTAACAGTTAAGAATATAATTGAACCTCCAGGACTTCAGCATATTTTCCCTTCCAAATTTATTTGTGAAACCTTGCAAACAAGGTTCTCAAGAAAGTGCCTAGGAGAATAGGAGGTTCTTCAGTTTGATTTTGGTGACAATGGAGGTTACTCTGCAAATTTCTGCTAGAATATTATGTGTTAAACTTAAACTTCTCCGTTAATTAGATGTTAACCTAGATTCATTGTATATGTAACTAAAATTGCTGCCAGATCTGTGTGATTCTAATGATATGTGAAAATTAGGGATCTCTGCCATCCGAGATTTACTACTTCATTTAATGGTTTTGTTAGTAAGCTTATGATACGGAAGAACTTCATTGCAAATTGGATAGCCATCTACCTACTTGTGCTTGTAGTTAGATTGGGAGTGTCCATTGACAAAATACCATTCTGTTATAATCATCCACCTGTTCATAAAACTTGCCACTTTGAGCTTCATGGTTCAATGTAATTTCAATATATATTGTAAATTGTATGTGGCAGTGAATTCTTACTGTCCAAAGACATGGTATATAAATGACTTTTGTCTGTTTAATTATTTTGTGCACCCGTTTGTGCTGGCTTCTAAAATTTCCATAATCTATTGAGTTCAGTTGTTCTCCTTATAGCCTGTCGTTAGTTTCTTAGGGAGATAATTAGTGATCCCTAATAAGCCAATTAACTCCTAATTTGATACCTAAATTAAATCTCCGTAATTCCCCTATTAATCGTGACAATCTACTAGTGGATCCAGAATGATCCTAGTTGTTGATCATTATAAACTATCATTCTTCTCTTTCTCTATAGCCTTTGTTTTCCTGATGCAGACATTTTACTCTGTAGGTTGAAAGCATAGTTTTGAGTATTGTATCAATGCTTTCGAGTCCTAATGACGAATCTCCTGCAAATGTTGAAGCTGCAGTAAGTGATTTATTGCTTTATTCTCACCATTTCTTTACTTAAAAACTTAAGTCAGTTCCAGGCAATCATTTTAGTGCTACTTTGTCTTCTGCTTGCAAATCCTATATCTACAAGTTGCTAATTGTTTGATGAGATTGTTGATATATAGCAACACATTATGATTTTTGTCGAAACCAAGTATGCAGGGTTGCTGTTTGTATGTTAAACTGAATGTCTTCTGTGAAATTTACAGCTTGTTACTCGCTCATTAGGTTTATCAGGTTTATAGTTGGTTTGGAAGAAGACTGTTGTTGTTGTTGTTGTTGTTGTTTCATATCACCTGTAAACTGTTGAAGCATCACTAACGATAGTTGATAATTCTATGTGATGATTGCTCGTGTGTTATTTGTCTTATTTGGCTAATATTGATATGACATATTATTCTGACATGGTGCTATGCAGAAGGAATGGAGAGAGAGGAGAGATGAGTTCAAAAAGAAAGTAAGCCGGTGCGTGAGAAAATCACAAGAAATGTTGTGATAGTTCTGCAAACGTTTCATCTTCGCAGTTGGTCTAGCGAGGAATGTGTCTTAAGTTGTTATGAAGAGGATGGAGGCTGGAGCGAATGTTATACTTGGAGAACACATGAGATTATCGCTCCAATCTCTTCTTCACTTGCCTTTTTTGCCTTGCAATGAACGGTCGTTGTTATAACATCGCTGTATCTTAAAGACATTTTGGTTAGTGTTCAATTTTCATCTCAAGCTCCCACTCATAAAATATTATTCGGTACTTTTTGTTGTGCGTGTGGTGATTGCATGTCAATATGGCATATATGCGCTTTGCATTTGCAATCGAGGGCTTGGTGTTTTTCAGCTAGCTGTTTTCTTTCTTTTTAATCGTGTCAATCAGTAGGATGTATATCTCTTGAATCTGCCAATTTATTTGGGAATTTCAAAAATGTAAGATACGCAAGTGTTGGGTCATGGGTTTGCTTGTCCGCCAGGACGTGGTGGTTGTTTCTGCTCGTATATAAGTCGTAGACAATAACTATCGGAGTACCTTCAAATGTTCGATCTCCCTTGGGAGTGTGTGTCAAATGTTCAGAGCTCTGATCTCTGGTAATGAGTGCTAGTATTTCTACTTGTGGTGGTATCTCGCGCAACTGCTCACTCATGAGGTTACATTGATCGCTTAATGATTTGCTACTTTTCTGTTCTTGGAGAGGCGAGCAAGATTACTAGGAATAAGTAAAGTTGCCCTAGGCGAAATAAATCAAATACTTATTGATTTGCTACTTTCCTATTCTTGGATAGGTGAGTAAGATTACTAGGAATAAGTAAAGTTAGCTGATAAGTGAACTAAACCAAATTGAAATTATAGTTTGGTTTGGTTGGATTTGATATTTTAGTAGTTTGTTCGGTTATTTGTTTTGTACATGAAGTTCTTCTAAAAGATTTATATAAATGTAACTGCAAATAGAGCAATTGTAAGAGACACATCGAGATCTTTTGAGTGATAAACAAAATTTTGTAACAAACTTTATCATATACAGCAATTTTAACTTCAGTTAAACCCCAATAGAGCTAGTATTCTCGAACCTCGTTTTGGAAATATAAGAACAAGTAATTGTCGAATTTCAAATCCTCCGTCATAGAAGCATACTTGGTCATAGTTGTGATGCGAAGTCATATGCTAAAACTCATCAGCCTTGTAGAAAATAAATAAATTAATGTCTTGTCTCAATATGCATGTAGAAGGTATCAATTTTTTTATAGTCACATCTCAATATATACACAACCTGATTTGAGAAATTACTCTTTTGAACCAATGGAAGTATGATTACTAAAGATACACCATAGTGTTCTTTCTTTCCAACTTCAACAACAATGTAGCTATAAATTCTTAAGGACTTTTTATTCAATATTTTAATACTTTTAAGAACTCTTTAATATTCTTAATTGAATTCAAAAGTCTTAAGTAAAAAGTTTTTCCAAATCAATATTGAATATACTCCTTAGTTAATTTTTCTTGATCTAAACCTTTCGTTCTTACAATAGATGGCAATTATCCTACAAAATTAAACTGCCTTCCCTTTTCAAATATTTTTTTCACTTCGGAATATAAAATCAAACGGCAAAATATAAAAATAGTCTTTGTTTTCCCGATGAATGTTCTTAAATTTGTTATTAATTACATTTTCATGTCATAAAAATCTACAAATTTTTTATTGAAATTTCGCAAGAGAAGAACAAATTATATGGTTCACTAGATAGAAACGGATTATACAAAGTCGTCCAAATTTATTTAACAAGAAAGATGAAGATGTACATATATATTATGTAGCAGCAGCTAGTAGTATAATTTATGTAAGTTTAAACACAAAATGATTTAGTCTTGTTTGGCCGGTTTGGAAACATGGCTCCCCATTCTGACAACAATTCCGTCGAGATCACGAACATATCCAACTCTCTGTCCCCATTCTTTGTCCTCCGGCGGGCTCGCTGCCACCGCTCCATTCTCCACCGCCCTCTGTCCAATATACAGATATTGTATGAAAAAAATGACTATATTTTACCTTGTGATAAAAAAAGAAGCTACTATGATTTTACTTAATGACGGATACAAATCTCAAACTTGAAACTAAAATTGATGATGTTCTAAATAATTTTTAGAATTATTCACTTTTCAAATATAAGGTCGTTCGGGAATTGTTTACTACAGAGAGAAAAAGTGAATGTTTTAGAAAGAAAATTTTGAAAATGTCAGATTCTATAAGGAGGAATGGTTTCCCTGTTCTAAACAACTTTAATTCTTTTTCTAAGGTTGATTTTTTATGTTTCTAAAATTTACCCTTAATTTAACACACAATTAACTAGCCTAGAGGAGGTTAACGAAGATTAATAAGAGTAAATGAAGATTAATAAGAGTAAATGAACGTAAAATCTACGATTAACCTCGTTTGGGAGATTTTTAAAAGATTAAACGAAGGTTAATAGGAGTTAACATTTTATTTCCATTAAAATCGAAAGCTTAACCTCCAAATTGTCCAAATTGGAAAAACGACGTTAAAATTTAACTTTCATTTCCGTTACTTACCGTTACGTTAAGTTACTCTCCTTAACGTCTTTAAACTCTCACCCCCATTAACCTCTCAAACTCCCAAACAAAACAAAGGCTAATACTTGAAAGATTTTGATGTAGGTATCTTTAATTTCGGAAATATTAAGAATATAAGTATAGACTAATCTTGGAAATATGAGTGGATAAAATCATCTAATTTATGAAATATCAACCTTATTTTATTTAATCCTATAGAGGAAGAACAAAATTAGGTACCTTATAAGCAGCATCTACATCAGTGTAATCAAAGCAAAGTTCCAACGGAGGTCGGTCGTCGGAACTCTTGGGAATGTGCACGTGGCCGGTCCGGTAATCGGTTTCGTATTGATGGATCGGAGTGAATGCTATTGTCGTATTCCCACTGTCCAATTCTCCCCATCTATATATATCACATCCATTAATTACAAACATTTCAATTTGATTACAACTTTTAATTATGAGTAAATTAAATTTCATGGATTTTAGAAAAAAATCCAGAGTTATTACGCTCCAAAAGAAAGAAAATGTGAGGTGCTGAGCTCAAATCTTAAAATTGACAAAAGTAAAATTCTAAAAAAAACGCGGATACCTGTGAGAATCATCTACGCGACGAACATGGTAGCCAAAGGCTTTGGCGTAAAAATCTACAGATTTAGCGACGTCTTTGACGTAGAGAATGGTGTATGCAAATGCTGCTGGGTTCAGATTTGATCCCATTTTTAAGATAATTAAGAAAATTAATTAATGGGATGAGAAAGATGATATGTAGATTTATATTTAGGAGGTTGATGATCTATTGTACTGAATTAAGGACAATCTTACACGTGGACTAGATGTCTATTCCACGTGGCGTTCATGCACGTTTAACAATGACACCCTTGTGTATGAGGAGGAGGCTATCCAAGTGGAGTAGTATTTCTTTTCATTTCATCCTCTTAGTCAACGAATTGGTATGGAGATTCAACTAGTGTTGTTTTAAATGGTAACGCACTTCATCATTTATTTGAAAGGTTTGAGTTTGAAGTTTTCACTTCGTCAAAATTTAGTTTTTATTAGTAGGTAATTTTTATTGTGAACTTTTATCGAGATTAATAGTTTGTCCTGCTTTTCGAGTGGATAGGCCTATTCTTAACTAAACTTTTTGTTTAAAAAAAAACAAATTAATATGGAGAGATACTTTTGCTTACAATTTTTGGTCTGAAGAATCAAATAAAATGCAGTAGAATTATTGAGGTGTACGATTGGTTCAGAGAGATACTCACAGTATCACTCACTACATTACTTTTCTCCACACCTATTGTACGCACGTCGAATCACCTTTGGACCACAGCTTGGCCCGATAGAACTGATAGAATTTGTCAGCATAACCGAACTGAAGGCCTGGACACTGAAAAGATCAAATGGAAAAAAACGAATTGAATCTAAATATAGTGCAATTCGATCCTGAAATTCCTTTGTGTTCGATTTTTGGTTCAGCTTTGTTCAAATTGGTTAAAGACCTAAATAGACTTAAACTGAACTACGCATTTATTTGATTAGATTTTTACTTTCAACACTATTGTTAGCATTAGAAAAAACTCTTAACTGTCTGTATGCATCACATCACATGTTCACTTAGGAAAGCACATTTTGCTTTTTGTTTCAAATTATCCATGCTTTTTTTTTTAGTTTCCCCATTCTTTAACATCCAGAATTTATATGGATTTTATGAAGAAAAAATATAATATTTTACTTAAACTTAACTGCATCATTATGAGAATGGTAATTGTTTGGTTTTTGTGCATATGTTGAACAATATAATAAAATTTAGTAAGTAGAAATAAAATAAAAGAGGTAATTTTGTTCAATCTGATTTGGACTAAACGGGTGAGAAAAACCTAAATGTAACTCAGTTCAGTCCAATCTAAATAAATTAAACAATTTTAGCTTGGTCCAAATCAATTCAGTTCCATTTTTGGACCGAATCAGACCTTGCTCATCCCTACACTCTGTCAAGGATATTATATCTAGGTAAATATGGATATTTAAAATGGTTGTAAAATTACTTTGGCATTTGTATTTATGAAATATTTCTACAGGAATAAACAAGAACTACATTAACAAAATCAGATATCCATAATCATGGATTCAGAATGAGATTCGAGTAAACACCAAAAATATATCTAGGAGATGGATCTTTCACTGAATATTCGGGTTTAACGTGCTATAACAAAAAATTGCCCGTCAATGAAAGGGAATCTTCTTTTTTTTTTTTCCTATTATTAAAAAATTTATTCCTTTCACATTATACAAATAAAAGATCCTATTGCGTCAAGAAATGCCATTGCCCGACAACCAAACTCATCAGCTGCTTCAAGCTTTCATCAGGTTGCGGATGACATATGGAAGAATCCCTCCATGGTTGAAATATGCCAACTCAACCTGCAATTCAAATTATAATTTCAAAATATTAACCCTCTGCAATACTTATATTTCATATGTTAATATTACTAGAGAGGGTAAAATTTCCCATAATCCATGGTTTCTTTCTCTTATTCTCAGTTAATAAGAAGCATTGTGCAAATTCAACCTACTGTCTTACTATTAAACTCAAGTCTGTTAAACATAGAGATGAGAAATAGTTGGGTACCTCAGTGTCAAAGCGAACTGTGCAAGTGAAAGACTTTCCATTATCAGTCGTCACAGCCACGTCTTGTCCAGGCCTGATGTCGCTAATGTTACTTGGTAGGTCAATGGTATACCGTTCATGTCCTGTTAATCCTAGTGTATCTGCATCCTGACCAGGCTTGAAGCAAAGTGGTATAATTCCCATTCCCACCAAATTACTGCGATGGATTCTTTCAAAACTTTTAGCAATCACAGCTTTCACTCCCTGTCGAGATTTCAATTCAATCAGATAAGTAATCTAAGGCTAAGAAGCCAAAATCTATAGATTGAATTAATGAACGATAAGAGAATTTTGTCTAGAAGAGATCAACGACTCACCAACAACATAGGACCCTTGGCAGCCCAATCTCTGGAGCTTCCACTTCCATATTCAGCTCCAGCCAAAATGATAGTGTCCTGTCCGGCTGTCTTGTATTTCTGAAATAGTCAAGTGACACAGAGTTAGTGGTTAGGGGCAGTCAACCACAGTTGGTCTTTCTTGCATAAAAGTGTCTACGCAGCAACCATGAACTTTTGAAAAAATTGAACATAATAGAAATAAAGATTACTATGTTGTCTTGTTGAGCAGCAAAAGATTCGGGAAAAAAGCATTTGAATTGTATCAGACAGTATCAAATGCGAGTGACTTACTGTTGCTGCATCAAATACATAAAGTTTCTCGCCAGTAGGAATGTGTACAGTCTTTGGTCCCACTTCCCCGTTCAAAAGTTTGTTAACAATACGAATATTAGCAAAGGTTCCTCTGGCCATAATTTCATCATTTCCACGTCGACTTCCATACGAGTTAAAGTCCTTGCGATCTACTCCTCTCTCAAGGAGAAACTTGGCAGCAGGACTGTCCTTGTGGATGCTTCCTGCAGGAGAGATGTGATCTGTTGTGATACTATCCCCAAAGTTCAGTAAGCAGTACGCATCCTTCACTCCATGTGCTCCCGGAGGACTCAATGTCATGCTCTTAAAGTATGGGGGATCATGAATGTAGGTAGAATTAGGGTCCCATGAGTATGAAGTTTTAGCAGGTACTGTTAATTCATTCCACATAGGATTTCCCTTTGTGATAGCCTCATAAGTGCTTCTGAACATATCCGGTAATACACTAGATTGAACAACCTGCAGTATTACATCCCAAGTCAGTAACTTTCAACCCCAAGTTAATAATGTAAGGTCCAGAAAAGCATTCTGTAACAGTATACCTCGGCGATTTCTTCTGTAGTCGGCCAGATATCCCTGAAGTAAATATCCTTACCCTCCTTACTTGTTCCAATTGGCTCCTTCTCAAAGTCAATGTCAACCTGGAACATAGATTTATTTATTGATTATGCAACAAGTGAACAATTAAAATAATATTGTGAATAATAAAGGATCTTCAGTAAAACCAGCATGCCATTTGTACTCCTATGGAAACTATGATCCAAACCACTCTAGAAAAGGATGTGATTTGAAATTAGGCTACGGTACCAAAGGGAAGAAGAAACATGAAAGATCTAATTGACGGTCACTAAAACAGCAGTTGGCAGCTTTACTTGAAAATATAACGGTTAAGGCAAAAGAAAGTTAAAAAGTAGCATACCGTGCCAGCAAGAGCATAGGCAACCACCAAAGGAGGCGATGCAAGGTAGTTAGCTCTTGTCAAGGCATGAACTCGTCCTTCAAAATTCCGATTACCAGAAAGCACAGCTGCTGCAATCATGTCTGAGAGAGAGAGACGGATAATATATTAACAAAAGAAAATGTCAACACATACAAGCTAATCCATTTGAGTTGTGCAGTGATACATGCCTTGCTTAGACAACGTAGAGAGACTAGACTACAAAAATTATAGACACAGAACTACGTCCAGAAAAACCATTGTCTGAAAAACTCAGATTACATTACCATTCTCTGAAATAGCAGAAGCAACTGATTCATCCAAATCTCCAGAGTTCCCGATGCATGTTGTGCAGCCATATCCAACAATATTGAAGCCCTGTTGATTCAAATATTTTTGTAGCCCGCTGCATTACACACACACGCGCACAAAAAAAATAGTCAACATGTGAAACAGAGACAGACCTATATTGGAGGATATAGTTTTTTTCACCAAGGTAAGCTGCAAAGGTACCCTTAGGTTTTCTTTCAGAACACCTAAACCACTTGAATATTTGCTATCAAGTCCCTATGAAGTGTCCATGTTTTAGGGTTTTAAGTGTAGTTATACTTACAAAAGTCTGTTCCTTTCAATTCAAGACTAGAAGTTAACAAAAGTCGGTAACTAAATTACTGATTTTGAAAGGAAAAACACCATTATTATGCCCTTTATCCTTTTGTTTTTATCAATCAAGGCCCCTTATTCATTCTTAAGCTTGATCCTTTTGCACTTCAAACTATGTTATAGTATAGGGACTAAATGAAACAAATAAAATTGAAAGGTTGCACCTGGACCATATTAACAAAATCAAAATACAAAACGCCTAAATATTTTGCAATCATTTCCTGGACATTAAGTTGTAGAAACTCCTATAAAAAATTGAGCAAATCATATGAATACCTCTGGAGTAAATATTTTGTAACAACTCCGGAACCAGGAGCAAGACTTGTCTTTATCCATGGCTTGACCTGGTGAAAATCATTTATCACACTGTGAGAAGATAGTGGAGACCTATACTACTTTTTGAATGCTTTCAGCGGACCAAGGGATAACCCAAGATATCCAGCAGAAGGAGATAAAGGGTATTAAAGAAATTGACATAATCTGGATGTAGCTAACCTGTAAACCAAGTTCACAAGCCTTTTTCGCAACAAGACCAGCACCAAGCATGACACTAGGATTTGATGTATTTGTGCAGCTTGTAATTGCAGCAATCACAACACTTCCATGTTTCAGCTCTGCAGGTTGTCCATGGAATGAGAACTTTGCTACTTTGTCTTGTGCTTCTTTTGGTACAGCAAAACCCTGCATCACCAGAAAAACTTAGAAACAATGCAACATAATATAGAGAAAATCCATGAACAGAGTACATAATTCTAATCGCACGAGTGGAGAAAAAAATGATGAAGGCAGGACACTGTCCTGTTAATCATTCTAAAACTTTAATAATCCTGGTCGAATTTAATGCATCTGAACATGCGTGGATGAAGGACACACTACTAGGTAACGTCAACAGAAAAAAAAACTCAGATCAATTTGAAATCAACTGAAGGCCATAAGACCTTACCCTTTTTCTGGCATTTGCAACCAATTTTTCAAAAGTAGAACTACAAAAAGAACTTGTTAAGCAAGCAAATATTTTTGAATATGAAACCAACTATTTGTTTGTTTCAATTTAGTCAGCAGGGAGACTTTAATTCTAAAACATAGAGGTGGCTCTTTAGAAGAATAATAGAAGTTGTAATTAATAGTTCAAGGACTATCATAATATGGAATTATATGCTGCTATTTTTGCAATGTATAATTCATTAATTATTCACATAAGACATGTGTGGTGTCTACAAATGTAACCATGTATGTAAATTACAAAATGAATAATTCAAAAAATAATTTAATAAAAAATGAAGACCCAAATTCTCAACACAGACCTTGAAACCAACTTTGTTGTCAAGACAAGAATGCCAATCAGCCTTCATTTCTCTCAATGCAACCCGATCATGAGGTCTGCAAAGGTGAGTGGTTAGACTTGCATTTACCATAATTGATATAAATAAATAAATTGCATACTTAGGCTACGCTAGTTTGTTAAGAAAAATCTACAGGAAATTATTTTCCCAATTTTTTAGTGTTTGCGACTCCAAAGGAAAATAAGTGGAAGGAAACCAGAAATGAGAAAAAATAACTTTCCATATCACTGTGGGGAAGTTATTTTGCACAGAGAAATTGTATTTTCTTGGAGAACAATTATCAAGAGGAAATTTTTTCTCAATTTACATGCGCAGCCTCAGAAGCAAGCACTACAATGCAATAGCATTGAGATATCAGATGCATTACTAAAAAGCTCATAAAAAATTGAAAGTACCTCTTTGGCCCAGATATACAGGGTTCAACATCAGCAAGATCCAATTGCAGATATGAAGAATACGCTCTGTCTAGTTGAGGCTGAAATTATTGGTAAAAGAAAAGTTTGCTAACAGATGAGACAAAGTTCAACAGCTTGCATCAAATTCTTAGGACAGCAGGAGAAGAGAAGAAAAGAAGAAATCACTTGCCTCATTATAGTCCACAAACATATTATTGGCACGAAGATACGCTTCTATCCTTGCCACCTAACGGAAAACACAAGTCAACAAGCAACCCAAACTTAATATTAGAAGCATTAAAAAGACTGAGACTCACAGTTTCATCACTTCTGCCGGTCAATTTAAGATATTGTAAAGTAACATGATCCACAGGGAAGAACCCCATGGTTGCACCATATTCAGGTGACATGTTAGCTATCGTGGCTCTGTCAGCCAATGACAGCTTACCCATACCGTCACCTGCAAGGACAAAACAAACATGAAAACCTTGAAGAAAAATAAAATTGAAAGGTAATTCAGCTAGGAAAAAATTAACCAAATTACCATAAAACTCAACAAATTTTCCAACAACGCCATGCTTCCTCAACATTTGAGTAACAGTCAAAACCAAGTCGGTGGCGGTGACGCCATTGCGTAATTTTCCAGATAACTTGAATCCAACCACACCAGGCAAGACCATACTCATTGGCTGTAAATGAGAAAGAATTATCAAACCAATGGGAACCAAAACTATAGCATTCATGTTAAACAAGTATATGCCAATGGAGATTCATAAGATCAGCTTCTGATCCATATATGTAGGAAGCTGAGACATAAGGAACCCGCTTGATTCAATTTCAAAGGGAAAAATCTAGTGAGAGAGTACTAAAGACACATAAACACTAATACAACTTGCATGTACTTTTTTTTTTTTATAAAAACAACTTGCATGTACTGAATAGTGTGCAAGCACATAAAGCAGATAGATACTGGAAAAATGTCACATCCAAGAGTTATACGAGTTAAATTTACAACTGCATGGTATGTGTACAAATTAGTTGCACTTTGATATTATCCTTCTATAAAAACTATGCATAAAAGAACACATATTTTACTTGTACATCCATGTTCAAGTGTGTTTGTGTCTAAGCGTCCATATTGTTCAAACAAGTTTCTTTCTTGGTAAAAGACAAATGTGAATTAATAATTACGGTATCTGCAATACGCATTAACTACCTGACCAAGCATCACAGCTTCTGCTTCAATACCTCCAACTCCCCAACCAGCAACCCCGAGCCCATCAATCATGGTTGTATGAGAATCAGTTCCAACCACACTATCAGGGTAGAGTATACCATCTGTATTGAAAACAACTCTTCCAAGATATTCAAGGTTCACCTGAAATTTGATTAAGAAATTCAGGCACTATTCAGGACCACCATGAAGACTAAAAGAGAACATATGAAAGCCAATAGAAACGCAATATTACACTTCTTGGCCATTTATTAACGGTCAAAGAAAACATTTCCACCATAATATTGAAAGTACATGAGAATTAAACCAGAGATATACACAAATTAACAAAGAAAAACACAAACAAGATAAATATTTAATGCAAATTCTATAGATTTGCGTTACATATCACATATACCTGATGCACAATTCCAGAACCCGGAGGGACTACAAGCATATTCTGGAAGGCAGAGGAACCCCATTTAAGAAAAGAAAATCTCTCCTTATTCCTCTGAAATTCAAGCTCCATATTTGCTTGAACAGCATTTTCTGATCTTGTGACATCAACTTGAACCGAGTGATCAATAACTAGATCTACAGGAACCTGCAAGCAAAGTCAATTTGAAGAAGTTAAGTTAAGTCTGATTGTAAGTAACAAAGTGCAATCTTACATGACATATTCAATTGATTTCATATCCATAAGCACAGTATACAAATAACCACTCTAAAGTTACCAACTACTGAAAATCATGTACCCTGATACAGCATGAGGTCGAAGATGACACAGGCCTAAATGCAGGTTAGAAGAATTTTTAAGTTGCAAACCCATTGACAGGCAGTTTTAGGACAAAGATGCATACATTTGCTATTAAGACAATAGTTTGATTAATCAATACGACATTTGTTGCACCGCCCAATTTAAAGGGATTTTGTTGATTTGATGCAAAACAACATATACTTACCAACGGATTTATCTTGTTGGAATCACCACCAAGTTTGCTCATGGCATCACGCATAGCAGCAAGGTCAACAACAGCTGGAACTCCAGTAAAATCCTGGTAAAGAGCAAGATTCATACAAAAAAAAAGGACAATCTGAATTCTTACTGTAACAAAATTCACAAGGTTTTCTATTGCACCTGCAAGAGAACACGGGCAGGTTTGAAGGGAATTTCCACTTGTTTTGGAGATGAATTTTCCCAATCGATGATTTTCTCAACATCTTCCTTTTTGACTTGGAAGTTGTCACAATTGCGAATTGCAGATTCAAGAAGTATTCTGATTGAATAGGGAAGCTTATCTGTTATGATCATAAGCATACACCGATTAATATCAGATCATGAAAAATATTGTTATGACAATTATAATTTGCAATCTTAATCAAGTTTTAGCTATTTAACTAGAGAACATATCAAGATCCTGTGAAACCATTCTTGTAAAGTCTATGATGTTATCCAATAGGACAATCTATTCTAGAAACAACAGAGTGGCAATAGAATGTGTGTTATGTATAATGCAGAAAAAATGCATGAAATATGTATTTACTGAATTTTGGGGTAAATAAGATTTACCAATCCTTGGATCATTGAGAGCAGGCAGACTGTAGAACTTTCCAAATTCACCACCACCTGGCTTGGGGAGAGTAGTGAAAATTCCCTTGAAGGGATGTTCGGAAGCTGAAAATAAAACAAGAGAATATTGACTACAAATGATCATGTTGTGCTATAATGAAGAGTAGCATGAGTATACCGATAGTAGCCATCTTGCGGTGGAATTGTTCGACAACTGGAGTGATCTGAGAGCGCAAGCTCACCGATGAGGCGCGCCAATCTACGCCGTGGGTCCATGGAGGAAGAGAGGAACGGAAGGCAGATGAAAAGCTAAGAGATCGGCGCTGAGTAGCAAATGGAGGATTGCATTTAGGAAGACAAGTCCGAGAAATGGAAGATGAAAACCTAGCTCTTGAGGCTCTGATGACCGCAGCTGTTGAGGAAGAACAACCTATTATATACATATTCCCATACAACAATATCAAACCAGACCAACAACACAAGATGATGATGATGATGATCACGATCACGATCACGATCACACTCAAATATATATATATATATTAAGTGGAGTGTGTTAATATTCGCACGCAGCCTAGTTTGGGTAATATACTAATTTCCTAACGGGAATGTTCGCTCCAAAAAAACCAATCCAACTTGATTTTACTAAGATACATTTTAAGTATATTGTATGCATGGTTGGGTGCAAAATACATAAATGACCATATTAGCATTTTCTTTCCTAACCATTCTGTAACTCTCATCCAATCACTGCTCAGTGTTCCATCGACTAAAATTAACTTTCAAATATGAATATAAAAAAATATTGTGTTCAATAAATGTTGAGCTCGAAATAAGTGAAAAATAATTTTATTGAACTAAATATTTAACTTATAGCTTAACTCTCTCCAAACGTCTAAAGTTAGCACCTTAACAAATCGTATGTTTAATGCAATTTTCGAGAAAAATTTTTAGAGTTCTGCAACAAGAGAAATACCACAGTCATAATAATTTAAGATTAAAAAGTTACAAAATTTACCATCCAATCAAATTTAATATAATTACCCTCTCATACATATGAAAAACCGAACATCCCAATTGCAATATCGGAGCTCTCATGTGAAAAGACTATTTTTCGGTTTTTCAATTTCCCCGTAAAAGAGCGACACATGAGGAAAAAATAGGCAACTAGAAAGTAGTAGAAGAAAGCAGCCAGGCATGCGGTTGGTCCATGTATATTAATCAAATTCCCTTTTCATTTTCTCCATTCTCAGATCCCTGCTTCTCATTTTCAGGTCAGTTTTCATTTTCTGATACAAATTTCATGTTTCCTTTTCTCTATTTAGGGGTCCTCAGCTCATATACTCTGATCCCAATTGTAAAAGATTTCAACTTTATGGTTTCTCTTTACACCCAAAGTCAGAATTTGAGAATGACGTTTTTAACTTTTTGGAATATCTTATTTGGTTCTTTCTTAGCTTTAATTTCATTTTCTTTTTGATAATAACGTGTAATTTTTCATCTTATTCCTGATCTATATATCACTTGCAGCTTCATAATTACACAATGATTGGTTAGTGTGTGCACAATAAAGGTGAACTAATCTTTAACAACTTATTTTTCCATGGGAGACCCACCTTTTAATTCCGGTTCAACCGGGAATTCTGAGATTGCTTCCCGGAAAAATGTTTATAAGAAGAATTTAGGCGGTGCTACTGCTGATTCTAAGGCATTGGCACAGAATGCTTACAAGCACTTAGCTTTTCAGAGCCACAGTAGAAATGTTAGCGGCGCGGTTGGTCACATGGCAATTTTTTTACTAAAAGTTGCTGCTTTGGAGACAGTTAGAAGGGTTTCCAGGTCGAAGTTTCCGCCTTTATGGCGTGGTGTTCAGGCATTGCAATTTCTATGTTACCCGCCTTTTAAGTGGGTTCAGAAATGGGCTCCCTTCAAAGGCTTGGTCAAAGGAGTGCAGGTAATCATGTCGTCAAATATCACATCTGTGGATTTTTTTTTTTTATGCTTCCTGATTTTTCAAGGAATGTGTGAGATTCTTATAACTAAGGATTCTTGGGGTTCCGGAGGATCCTGTTACAGGAAAACCAGGAATGGAGAGCTTCCCCTTTTAAGACTGAGTGATTGTATGTTTGCTTTCATTAATTTTGCCAGAACTGTTATGTTTCCACTTGTTTTTTTTGTTCTAGATGTTTTCGAGGCCTTTATTGTTCCTTTCAGTTGCATCAGCAATCTCGGAACAAACAGAGTGTGACACTTCTGGATCAAACAACACCAATGGTTCTCCGGCCCGATCGGATTCTGAAATAAATTCTGAGTCAACCAACCCACATACTTCTTTGGATACAAGGTACAGAACCAGTAAAGCTGCCAGTTTGATGTTATCTTACTTTTTCTGTGGTTAATATCAAATTATCAAAGCAGTAAGGACGCCAATTTTCGTTATGTTTTCTGCATAAGGGTCTTATATGGAGTTGTGGAGTTGATGGTAGAAGAAACATTCAACTATTTCTTTTTTTAGTTTGTTTGTTATTGATATGTGTCATGGCAAACGATTTACTATTAGCCTTTCTGGGTTTTTATTTATTTGTGTCCAGACATCAGAGTTAGTATTAGGTGTTCTCTCTTGTATAGTATTACGTTAAATATTTGTTGTTTTAGTTTGTTTTTATAACTAAAGTTTTGAGCTTTAGCAATTTAAGTTATTTATATCTTAAATTTTTTGGACATTTTGGGCTTAAAATTGTGCTTATCGATGTCTGGTCCTGCATTTAGATCACCATAAGGTTTGTCAAGATTTAAGGACCTTTGTAGACTTGACAGGCTACCAAGAAGGATATTCTATAAACTCAGCCTTTTGTTCTCTATACATGTAATCTACAGCTTGTCAAAACTTAGCAATCTTTTTCTCTTCTCTCAAAATAGTTTTTGGATGGCATATTCGCAAGGCCAGTTTTTATTTATTAATTGTTTCATCATTATGTAAATTTGAATGAAGGATTTGAGTTCATTGCATTTATTGGATGAATTTGTTAAGAGTCATTATAGTCTTAAATCCATTTAGCTGCCTGTCCTTTTGAGAAACTTTGCCATCGAGCAATTACTGCTTTTCTGCTTGTTTTATAATCACTTTCATCTGATCTTCAGGACTGGCGATGAGAATCTTGAAATTGTTGCATCGGAAAATTGGTTAATTCAAGTGCACAAAGAGCTAGAAAATCAAGGGATTACATTACCTGAAAGGTGATATTCTGTTAGCAATATGGTTTCAGTTTCTATTTGTTAGAGATTACTATAAACAATTATTCTTGGGCCTTAACTATAAACTTAAGCTTATAGTTCGATTAGTAAATAATCAAGGGTTTGAATCCTTCAAATTCATTTTTTGTGAAATTAAACACATGGTATGATGGACCTGTGTTGTACACCCTTTAAGCCCAAGGGGCATTTACGTAGGGATTTGTGAGACATTAATATAAATGATGTCTTTGGGCCTTAACTATAAGCTTAAGCTTTTAGTTCAAATGGTTTCTTGACACTAATTCAACCCTTTTAAGTTTATGATCTTGTTAAATATAAATTAGTTCTATTATATTGCATGTATTTGAACACCTTATTCAATATGTTAGAAATTGACTTAGTACCTCCTCATTAAAAATCCGAAACCATGTTGTGTAGTTACTTGGAATTCTGTTGTTACAGAAGCTGATTGGTAGTAACATAATCAACTTGAATCTGCTTCTTGTCATCCAACCAAGATTTATATTCGTAACATAAGCTTGATAAATTGATGCAGCATGTATTTGCATTCCTCTGATATGCAATTTGACCTCGAAAAAGTCTTATCAGTTATCGCCAGTTATATTGCCTTCATATTCTCTTTTTCCCCCCTCGAAGCCACTACCACGTACTGCTAATTAGTAATTTTGAACATGTGTTCTGTCTTTGCATGGAAGCCTGAAGGAAATGGAGATAAACGAAATAAGAGAACAACATAGCCTGGTTCCTTTCTTTTTGTCTTAAATGAGAAGGGAAAGAGAAAAATGGAAGGAAATGATGGGAATGTTTGCACAGTTCGTAATTGCAGTTTCTTTTCAACTTGAGAATGCAATACTGAACTGAATGATAGTGTCAATATATTGTTTTTATTTAAGTAGCTCCTTTCCTTTGGCACCACTTAGGATTTGATAGGGAAACCTAAACAAAACAAAAAAACAAAAAAAAATCACTCCAAAGAGAAGGATGACATACAAATTTGCTTCCTTTATCTTCTCCAAACTGATTCCTATAAAATTCTTTCCCATGTGCCTCACTATTTTGTTGCCAAATGAGTGTTACTTTTAAACTTCTTGATTTCTCGTGTTGCAGCAAACCATGATATAGATGTTTATGCAGAATTAATGAGGATGAGCTCAATAGATTTTTTACTGCTGCAAATGGGGACTTGTCATGCTTGCTATTAACCATCAAGAAAACAATCCGCTGGAGGGAGACATACGGAATTCTTTCAGAGCAAGAGCTTGAAAGATGGTCAAGTTTGGTCTTCTGGCATGGGTTTGATGTAGAGAACAGACCTTGTCTCATTGTACGCTTAGGACTTGCTTGCATCAACTTGCCTTCTAATGAGAGACCTCGTTTTGCTCAAGCAGTTAGTGAGTTGCTTTTTTTTTCCTTCCGTTTGATTAAATTGTTAGTTTCTTGCCATATGAACCTTGGTCTCTTTAATTTGTAGAGGTAAGGATCTTTTTGAAGAAATTACGAAAAAAAGTTCACAAATTGTGGTCACAATGTTTAGAGATTCCTTACAGTATTGCTTTCTTCTTTCCATGCTGTGGATGTGTGAAGATAAGTAAATATCTTCCTACATATTTTGAGTGTGAAAAAAGTTTATCATGTCTCTATAGGACACAAATTCCTGCACCTATGTGGTGCCAAGTGACAAAAAAATACACTGCTTTCCGACACCTATGATAGTGGACATAAAAGGTTTGTTTTGAAAATATTTGTATTCTTTTAGCAGTTTATAGATAAAAGTTTCGATGTTTTAAAATTGGAGAAATTTAAGAAATTGCCAGAAATAGATTCTTTTTTATTTTAAATGAATTATTAAGCCATAGAAAATTTTGGTATGTTCTATTGAGCTATTGTACTTTTATTTGCTAACATTAATTAAGCCCTTAATAGAAACATTAATTAATGAAAAGTTTGATGAATCAGTTAATAAAGAGCTTAGTGCTGCATGAAACAGAAAATACGGGTTTTGATGTTAGCAAAAAAAGTGAGAAGGCTCAGTAGAACTAAACCGGAAAGTTCTTACTTGGCCTTTCTTTCACTTGTGTTGTTGTTTTGCAGTAATTATGCAGGTCTGTGTTCATTGAATAGACGAATACCATTCTTAAGTTTCACATGTTAGGGTTAAATTCATGAGGTTAGTAGCCATGGAACATGGATAGAATTGAAAAAATCTGCAATTTGCTTTGCTTTTCTTTCTTATCATTTCGTGGGTAGGCTGAGGTGCGAGACCTTTATGAGTAATGGTTGTAAAATTGTCCATGATCCAAAGATGCATCCTCTTGTTTATCTTTCTGTAACATAAATCATTTGTTCATTTGTACAATTGTCCATAATTTGCACATCTTTCTGTAATATAAATAATTTGTTCATTTGTGGCCAGTCTCCCAGGTAGAGCATGGAGTCCTAAATTTGGTTGACAGGGATAATCCTCAGATAACAGTTCTGGTGGATTGTCACGGGATATCCCCACTTAGAGTTCCTATGCAGATGGTGAGATCCTGTTCTTCAGTTCTACAAGATAACTTCCCCAACCGTCTTGGCCATTTGCTTGTAATTCGCCTTCCTCCGGTTGTTCGAGTTGTTGCCCAAACATTTATTCAAGTAAGCATCTTACTCGTATTAGAGCTCTCATTATTTGATTCTTAGAAATTGGGAAGTGGTTGTGACTGTTGTCTTAAATAACTATAAACAGGTTCTGAAACCTGCAACTCGGAAGAAGTTGAGGATCGAAGGAAGTAGGTACCACCAGGTTATCTGCGAGTATCTTCAGACACTCCCGGCATATCTTGGTGGAATATGTGAGTGCAAGATATGCTTAAAAACCAGCACACGGGTAAGGCGTGTGAATGAGATCCGTAGGATAGAATCAGCTGAAGATTTAAATGACGGTGAGGATCTGCTCTCGCCTTCTCAGGCTGATTATCCCTTAAATGAGACTTGGGATCATTTGGTGCGAACGGCTGTGATTGGCGTTCTAATGGTCTGGATATTCATAGCTGTATTAGCCGTATTGTATGATCCCGAAATCCGCCCCTTCTAGTATTCTCAATTTGATATATATAGTTAATAGACCTTTAAATCTCCCTTGATGCTATTACATGTGATTCTAAATGGTTACTTTGAGTAAATTAGGGTACAGTTATTTGTAAATAATGGTCATATGTGAGCTTGTTATTGAATTTCTTCAGGAAGCAATAATCTTTTACTCCAAAAGAAGCCACCAATCTGTCATATCTAGGAATTTTAACTTGTTCTTCTGTATTTTCTAGGTTGTTTTGTTATTAGTTGATCGATAACTTGTGTTTAGTAAAATTATAATGAATTGTTGTAGTGTATAAAACGTGCAATATGTGATGTGGATGGTTTGAATGTTTTAAATTAATTAACAGGCATGATTACATTCTTCAACTATTAGTTGATAGATAATTTGGGCTCTAAGCAAAATAATTAGAATCTTTAATTATCAAATGTCAAATATCGTTTTCATCATCTGTCAAAAAATATCATTTTGATGAAATAAAGTTGAGTTAAATTCTTATGAAATCAAGAAAATGAAAGCTTTCTAAAGAGGGGTAAAGGTGTAGATGCTGTTGGTAATGATATCAATGTGTCCAAACATCATTATCCTATAGAAAATTTTCTATCCATATTGCTGTTTCTGTTGGATCCAAATTATGACACGTACACATTTTGGAGTTTATTGCAAAAAGATCATTTCGAGAAATAAGAAAGTTCAAATTTACATGCTTCACCTGGAGAACTCCCTTGAGTGATTATACGTATGATGAAGAAGTCATTAGAAAACAGAAATAATAATTAGGCTTAGAATCCTTCAAGAAAAAAAAAAAAGTAATTCAGTTTCTAGAGAAACTCTTTAGGTATATCATTTCGTATCTAAAGTTTTATACTTATGTTTGTAGGCTCACTCTTAGCTGAATTTTTTGTTATAAAAAAATATTTGTCCCTATATTGTAGAATGCAAATACGATATATAATGTGAATTACTTAGGATTCTTGATTACGTAAGTCAACTTTAAAAAATAGTTTAAGGATATATATATATATATGTTTATTAAAGAGGATTTTTAACCATAATGTGCTTAATTTTTTACTTTTTTGTTTAATAGATTTAAAAGAATGAAGGGTTGGACGTTCAAATTTTGATAACCATACTATTGATAAAATTTCAAAAAATGATGAGTATGTGTGACATATACATCTCAAGCCTGGTAAACATTGAAGTAATAGCGTGAAGAATAATAAGCCATGAGTATAAGATCTAGAATGCATAATTACACAATGAGTAATCCATAATACCAACTCCATAAAAAAGATGGCTTGATAATAATTTTTTAAACTTTTAACTATAAGCTTAAATATGTTATGGTTTTATGGTGTTTGGAATAATTGTTGAGGTGAGAATGAATAAACTCGAAACTGATCATCAATTTCTCTTAAAGTGTTTTACTATTTTGGATTTTTTGGGGATATTTTTCTTTTTGGGTCATGTTTAAAAAGTATAAAAAAGAACACGTAGCATGCAGTATGTAAGTGGGTGACCCTTGGAATTCCCAACAGAGAAGACAAAAACAATATCAATTGGTGATGTTGTGATGAAAAAACTTGTTAATTTTGATGTCACACTCCAAAGCTTAAATTTCTATATCCCTTCATTTATAACACATTCCTACTTTTATTCACAAAAGTAAATTACTTAATTAATTAATTGCATCATAGTTTGAAAATATCTTTCATCCCCCATAATTCCAGTCCTTTCTACTACTTTGTGTTGATAAATCTACTGTTTATAGATGAAAAATGAGCAGTTAGTGAAGTATACACTAGCTGAAATATAGAAAATCTAAACAAAAATGGAAGATGTCTGGGAGATTATGTTCATTATCATTTTTTGGATACATTATTAATTTTTAATGAAAAGCCGGGGACTAGCGCAGAAGTAGCCGGATGTTCCAACTAGGTTGACACCCCCGAACACACGATCACAAACCAGCAACACTAATTGATGAAGAAAGAAAATAGACTAATGCAAAATTAACAGAGTTACGACCGAAAGTTATTAGTATAAGAAAGCAAAAAACTAATCGGAGATTAGTTAGGGAGCTATTCAGGTATAAGATATATTTTGAGCGCTTAGACGGGACTTCATCGTATAAGTAGCATTCGTTTACAACAGTGCCTACAAGAACATGCAATTCTAGCTCCAAAACTAGAAATTGTAAGAAAAGTTAATGAATATGTGTTATTGGCATGGTCGGGCGAAGAAATAGATTAATTAGTGGTATTATTTGCAGAATTGAGTGGCATGATAATATCTAAGACGATGTCTACCACAATTTTTTTACGTTATAAAATTATCTGGCAATATTTCTTGGAAAAATTCTCTTTTGGTCTTGCCGCTAGCAAAAAAAAGTGCACAAATTCTAGCTCATCCACATATGTTTGAGTATTGATCAATTCTTGCTGCCTTAGAATTGGAATGGACACAAAGTTTCCCGATTTAAAGTGCACTCATCTTGTCAGTCTTGTTTTTAACAATCGAATTAAGCATTTAGAAACAGACTTTAATTTTGTGGATGATAAACTTCGATCTAAGGCATTTGTTATATGATACATTTCATAAATATCAAGTGGCCGATATTTTTACTGAAATCAATATCGTATTTGAGGCGATTTCAGTTACAATATACTATGTAATTTTACAATATGAATATACTTATTTACTGTTATAGATAGGTTATCATAAACCATTCCTTAGCCATATCAATGTGCACCTTCTTTATTTATAATTGAAAGGTGGAAATGTATTTGATGATAAAAACACAAATTGGATATAAAATAATTAAGAGATATAAGTAACCAAATGCAAAAATATGAGATGTAACTTTTTGACTTTCTATTACAATAATATATTGGGGTCATTGAGTCAATTTAAGAAAATTAACAAACTAACTTCAGCTTATTCATAATCATTGAGTTATATTGATTCTTTAAATTTCATAGTTTAGATGTTTTAGTCCTAAAATGGGTATTTGTTTCATTCATTTATATAAAGAAAACAAACATTGCTTTAAGGTTTATAATGTAGTATAATTAATTGGATCAAATAAGTTATCATCCTCCCTATATATATTTCAACTACGTAAGCAAATTAGGTCACCTAATAATAATATAGCAAGAAAAAGAATAATTCGGATAATAATTTATTAGTTAAAAAAATTAACCAAAGCAGTACTGCTTTGCTTTAACTAACATGATCCACTAATTCAACTTGATAATTAAACTAGAAATTACATATACTTGACCTTTGCTCCTCTTGAAAGAACATGTATAAAGTTATAAAACAAATTTAAGTGGAAATCTTATTAGGTTAAATCCACTTTAATGCATCAGTATTTTAAAGCATGATTATTCAATTGTAATTATGTGTCAAAGTTCATTTTTATTTTTCTCATTTCTCGGAAACTCCTGTAAAATTAAGTGCACTTTGGCTAGCTGGCTCGCTATTTTAGCCAATATTGTTGAAAACTCCGTTTTTCATTCCATTTGGTCCTCTAGTCTCCATAACAAAAAATATTTAAAAACAAAAAAATAAATAACAAAGACTATGTAGTTATATTTAATTTAGATGTTGAAGTAGAGCATTTCATTATCTCGAAGGGCAAATAGTTTGCATCTCTAAAGGTGGAATTGCTGCCGTAGAAATTTTTTCAATTTCCAAATCTAAAAATTGTTCCATATGAATATTTATTTAAGAAAGTATTTATTACTGCACCACTACTCTGTGATTTGTGATTAAACTCAAGTAATTCTATTTTATTTTATTTTAGTTTAAACTATTACTTGAAGTATCATGTTAAGCACACAGTCAAGTTTGTACAGATCCTTAGCTTTGACGAACGTGGATCATAGTCAACCCCATATATATTCTGCATTATATTTTAAAACTACTAATCCTGCGGCAATGAATTGTTTATTAAAATATTGAAAATCTTAAAAATATAAATACTTCTAAAAGCATTTGAAAATCTAGCACATGGGATTCTCTTCTCTCTTTTCGCCTCATTTTCTAAATTATTATTTTTTAAAAAGAATTTTGAAATTGATTAATTCAATGAAATTGCCATTATATATATCTTATGCTCATTTATATTAAAGCATGCAGATAAGCTGATCGTCTTGATTACTCTTTTATATATGTAGAAATGCCATAACCTATAGAACACAATTTTTAAGTTTTTTTTAGCGATTCACTTTCGGCTGAATAATTAAACTTGGACATTCTCATGCTGCCTGCTTGCTAATGTACCTTTGTGAATAATATTTTATCCAGTGGCCAAGTCATGACTTCAAAAACTAAGGGAGCAATATTTCTACACTACATGGATATTGATTTTTACTTAACTGATTGAACTAAAAGTTCGAACTGATAGTTAATGCTAACAACGTCTTTTATATTAATCTCTGACACGCTCTCTCACGTGAATGTTTTTGGGCTTGAATCAAAGAATGAAGAAAGCTGGAAAGAAAGTCAGTCAAAGTAGTTAACTGTTGACTGTGAAATAACTGTCAAGAATCTGTTATAACAGAAAGACAGTTAAAAAAACTGAGCTGCCAGACGGTTATATTCTGAGCTGGCAAGTGATTAAGCTGGACAGGTGAGAATGAGGTTGAGGTGTGAGGTGAAAGATGAAGTGGAAAGTGAGGAAATGAGTTGTTTACTCCAACAAAAGTTATTATTATATTCATAATTTTTATTACATTTCACTTCAAAGAATAAAAAGTTAATAAAATTACAATTATACCACCTGTAAAACATTGAGAAAACAAATTATATGCGATGTGTAAACAAATTATACAAACCCAATATATTGCTAATGTTGTTGTGTTTGGTTTGAAAGGGTACGTAGCTGAACGCAGTTATATATATTACTACTCACTAATATGTTTCCTTATGATAAAATGGGCTCATTTTGTTATATAATATCCCATATAAAAGTATCAACTATCATGAATGAAAACACTTCATCTTTTGAGTGTTATAGAAAACCTCCTTATAACTCACCATATTATTATTATTAAAAAAAACAAAACAATATACTTATACCATTTACCTCTCAAAATGAACATGGATATTTACTTATGCTTAGCTTATATCTTATTTAACCCCTAAAACAAACATAATATTAATATGCAAATATTTGATTTCAATAAATGTAATGCATTTTTAGTAATATTTGGATAGTTTTCTCTTTTATAACTACTTTTTTTTCACTTCAAACAATAAAACTGTTGAGAGTGGTCACATAGGAGCTGTTATTGTTTGTTTGTTTGTATAAGTACTGGAATTACATGTTTTCATTATCATAGAATAGTTCCCAAAAATTTGAGAAAAATAAAAATGCTTACAATTGAAAAACAATCGATGATGGTTATTCTTTTATGAAAAATCATGTCTTTACCAGTTACTAACTAAAAATTAAACAGTAGTAAAGAACTACTAATAACAAAAAAAAAAAAAAAAAGTTACAAGAAAAATTATAGTCTACCAATCTAATGGGTTGGTGGATTGAAGAAAGTATGCATGCTCTTACTCAATACAAACTTGGTATGAAAGAAAAAGAAAACTAACACTAATTAAAAATAAAAAAAAAAGTTCTTTAAGAAGGCTCTTGGTTAGTTTAGCTAAGCAAACCTTATCACAGTAATTCTCATCATTATTATTTTTTTAACAAAATCTCCTTTCTAATTCATCAAATAAGTACTACTCTTCAGTACCATAAATGTATATGAATTCATACATCACCCCGCAAACAAACCTTAAATGGGTCCCATCATACCTTATTTGTGGTTCACAAAATTCCACTTCAATTATAAAAATGATTCCACCTCTCCTCTCTCTTTATATATACCTACACAACCCTTAAGTTTTGCTACTCACTCTTCTCTTCCTAAACCACATTTTTCTTTTGTTTACTCTCTCTCCATACCACAATGCCAGCCCAATCAATCAATCCTGAGGACCGGGCACGAGCCGTCTGGCGTCGATGCCTAGTCTCGGCCTTCAGGACCGGGTTAGCTTGCACTATAGTAGGTTGTTTGACCCTATATGGTCCAGCTTCAATCCACCATCAAGTAGCTTTCCCAGCATTTTCCTACGTTACCGCAATCCTTATCGTTAACGATGCAACATTTGGGGACTCTATTTATGGTTGTTGGGTGGCTCTTTACGCTACATTACAAAGTTTGGGACCGGCTATGTTGAGCCTGTGGTTGATTGGTCCGGCCCGGTTTACTAGTGCTACTATTTCGATAGCGGTGGGGTTGGCCGGGTTCTTTGTGGTTCTACCGGAAGGGACTACTTTGTTGGGTAAAAGAATAGCATTGGGTCAGATTGTTATAGTTTATGTGATAGCTTATATAAATGGTGGGCGAGTTGAGGCTGTTATGCATCCTATGCATGTGGCTGCTAGTACTATTATTGGTGTCTTGGCTTGTGTTCTTGCTTTGCTATTGCCCTTTCCAAGATTGGCAACTTCTGAGGTAATCATATTTTAACTTAAGAACTATATGAACAACTGAATTGAATTAAGACGTTGAGGTTGATAGTTAAAGTTTGAGAATAAGTTTTATTATAATATATGATACGCATCCTTACCTTTGAGTTACGCGAGTATAATTATGCGTTGAATTTCTATTAATAAATAGAGTTGTCATGATCCGCTTAATAAGATGTCCAGATATATATACACGTCGGTATAGCTATTCTAAATAGCACAAACTTAATTACAATAATATCATATTAAAAGCTTCTACTGATTATTAAGACTCAATAATAGTTTTTATTATTATCTTTAATATGAACAATAGGTTTTTTACCATACGTAAGCACAATCTAATAATTAAGTATTATTATTATTATTATTATTATTATTATTATAGAATTTGTTATTATTATCATATAGTATATACCATGCGTTAATGTTGGCCATGTTAAAGGTAGAATTTTCGGTTTCGATATTCCATTCAAATATATCAATTATTATCTTGAAGTGGTAAAATGTGGAATCTAAAACTCCACTGATCCAGTGTGGAAGAATACATTTTTTTTCTAATGAATTATATATAGGTTATTCTTTCTATCTTTTATCTATATATTATTCGCCTATCTTATATGAGCAAGTCACGCGTCAACTTGTATATTATACATCAATTATATCCCCTAATTCTTATGCATCTTTCTATAATAATATTATTGATTAGATGCACTTCTACTTTGAATGTATGAAATAATGAATGATTTTGATGTAGCTTTTGCATGAATATGTTCTTGGTCTGTAGGCTATCCATCGCCGACAACAGTGAATATTCCCTTTTGCATGAATATGTTAATTATAAGTTATATGTTTGTGTAGTTGAAAGAGAATTGCAAGGTGCTTGGAGAGAATTATTCAGAGAGGCTGAAGCTCTACTTGAAGGCATTCTGTGAACATGATACTTCTTCTGCATTATTGTCTATCTCTCAGGCTAAGTCTTTGGCCATTGCTTCTGCCAAACTTCTCCCCAACATCATCAGATACCAAGTATGCCCTTTTCTTTATAGACTAAATATTCATAAAAATATATTAGAGTAAATAATTTATTAGTTCCTGATAATTTTAGTTACAACACTATAGTTAGTATACTCACTCGTATTATAAAAAATATGTTACTATAAAGTTTATACCATTAACTTTTAGTTCTCCCGTTAAATTCATCCAAGAATTTGTTAACCAATATAGACAAAGATATGAAAAGTATTGACATATTCTGATCATGCAACGTCACAGTCGACGTGGCATGATTTGAATGGTTCTTGACCACTCCAATTAATTCCTTGTAATAATTAGGTAGGTAGATTATGAGCTTGTTTACATTAATTAATACGTTTCTTGAATTGTTGGTGAGCAGGCAAGCATGAAATGGGAGAAAATTCCATTGAAAATCTTAAGGCCATTCTACGCAAATTCTGCAGCAAGACTCCAAGAAGTAGAAACATCCTTAAAAGGAATGGAAATGGCTTTAAACAGCATCTCTTCCTATCCAGTAAAAATGATGGAACTTGATCATCTTCACAACAACTCAAGTTCACAACAACTTTCACAACATGTTAACCTTACCTTAAAACAAATGAAAAACACTTCACCTTCTGATTCCTTAACTGTCCCTCAATCAAATGCTGAAAACATCACTCACTCCTTCCAAACCCTTCAAATCATCCCACAAGATCACCAAGATTTAACCTCTCTTTTCTTCCTTTTTTGCATCAAACTCCTCCGAAACAAACCCCACGTTTCCCAACCCGAACCCCCAGTTTCGAAACCCGAAAACCAACCATCAAGAAGACAATTAGCTAGTAATTTCTTCCTAATCACATTGAACTTGAACACAAAAAGACTTATTCCGGCTTTCAAATGTTGTCTCTCGTTAGGCTTAGCGACGTATTTCGGGTTGCTATACAGCAAAGAAAATGGATTCTGGTCAGCATTGCCAGTAGCTATTAGCTTTGCCGCGGCACGAGAAGCAACATTTAAAGTTTCAAATATTAAAGCACAAGGGACAGTTTTAGGGACAGTTTATGGAGTATTAGGATGTTTTGTCTTTGAAAGATTCTTGCCTGTGAGATTCATGTCTCTTCTTCCATGGTTTATTGTGACAAGTTTTTTAAGGCGTAGCAAAATGTATGGACAAGCAGGTGGAATCTCAGCAGCAATTGGGGCAGTCCTGATTTTGGGTAGGAAAAATTATGGACCTACAAGTGAATTTGCCATAGCAAGAATTACAGAAACTTTTATTGGTTTAACTTGTTCAATTTTGGTTGAACTTGTTTTGCAACCCACAAGAGCAGCTTCTTTAGCTAAAATTCAATTGAAAAAAAGTTTGGGGTCACTTTGTAATTGTGTTAGCTCAATTGGGTTTGAATCACATAAAGCTAAATTGATGGAGAGTACACAAAAGACACTAAAATTAGAAGTTAGTGAACTAAAAAGGTTTATTGAAGAAGCTGAGGTGGAACCCAATTTTTGGTTTATGCACTTTCATAGTGCTTGCTATCATAAGCTTTTTGGGTCATTGTCCAAAATGGTGGATCTTTTTGTTTTTAGTGGGTGTGCATTCAGATTCCTTGAGCAAGATTCACTAAAGATTGGGGATTGGGGAGATTGTGTGAAGAAATTAGGTGGTGATCTTCAAGTTTTTAAGGAAATGTTGGCTTCTTTGATCAATTGTTTAGAGGATGTTACTCTATTGAAACCCGGCCTCAAGGAGCTTGAAGATCGAAACGTTACTTGTGATCCCGAAATGGGAAAGTCCCCGAATTTGAGTGTTTTTAAGATTTCGGGTTCGGGTGAGAATGGGATGGAGAGTGTTATGGATGCTTATCTACAACATTCGAAAGAAATTGGAGATAAACTGAATACGATTGAAGGAGAGGAGAAAAGCGAGATGGTGTTGTATTTGGGGGCTTTGGGTTTTTGCTTGAATAATTTGATGAAGGAGGCAAGAGAGATTGAGAAGAGCATTCATGAAATTGTTCAATTGGAGAATCCCGGGAAGACCATAAATTTGTATGAAATTTCATGTAAAATTCGAGCTTTACACACTTGAAAATTTACCAAATTAATACAAAATGCATTACGCATTGGTACGAAAAGTTCTTGCGAATTACAAATACATGATCCTTATAAGTACTCATAATCATGTATGCGTGTTAATCAATAATAGCAAGTGGCCTCTATCTTTATTCAAATAATTAAAAGTTAGGATCTTCTTTTCAAGGATGATGTTCAAATAATTTTTTATTAACTTGAACTAATCCAACCTCAAATTAAGCAAACAAAAAAAAAAATGATAAAGAAAGCAAGATAACAAAAACTTCTATAGGATTAACCACTAAGCAGTAAATTCAACCAAACAATTCAAGTCCTTTATCCCGTTTAAGATGGGGATCTTTCTAAATAAAATAATAATAATAATAATAGCTCTCAAATTATTGATCTCATTGGAAAATTCCTTAGAAAATATATATAATATATTAAGGAAGCTCTCAAATAATAGCTCTCAAATTTTGGGATGCTTAATTAAATATTAAGGAAACTATATTACAAAAAAAATAAAATAAAAGAGAAGGTATTATACAAAATAAAATAAAAAAGGAAGATATGGGGGCATAAAATAAGGCCAAAGTATGTAACCAAAAAAAATAAAAAAAATAAAATAAGGCCAAAGTAATCCGGCAAACAAGACAAGTGGGCTCTGATTCTTTTAATAAAAGCCCAGGCCCAAAATTAAAGTATCCATCATGAAATCGTAAAACAAAAATGACAAATGAAAAGTGTGGCTGCTGGGATTCGAGCCCAGGTCTCCACGGCCACAACGTGGAATTCTTACCACTAAACTACAGCCACTTGATGTTTGCTACATGGAGCAATCCCTTATTTGTAAAGATCTTAGTTTTCAAAAATGTATCCTTCACTGTAACAACATCGTTCGTTAGTTAACTTCTAAAATGTATAAATAGATTTAGGTAAATTAATGAATTGAACATTTATTAATAAGAGTCGGTTCAAGTGGTAAAATACTTCATCTTCTATTTAAAATGTTTGAAGTTTGAGTTTTCGCTTCATCGAAATTTAGCTTTTATTAGTAGACAGTCTGTAAATTTCGCTATAAATTTTCATCGAAGTTTGTAGTTTGTCTAATCTTGCGAGTGAGTAGATTTACCTTTAACTAAACTTTTGTCACCATAAAAAATAATTAATTGAACATTTTTTCTAATAAGGTTTATTTCAAATGTTACAACTTCTAATGAATTAATAGAGAAATTATGACATTATTTTAGTTCAAATGGATCTGAGTGGCTTAACATAACCTAACCGAATAACTTAGTTAGAGATCTTAGGTTCGATTCTTTTTAGAATCCAATTTTTGTTGTTACATCGTTATGTAAGAGGTGGTAATTGACTCGATCAAACTGATCAATCGCAACTGCTTTAAGCAAAATGTTGTTCATTTGACCAATTAAGCGGTTTTAGCCGGTTTTTTGAGCTATGATTATTTAACTACGCTTTTAGTCACGGGTTTCAGTTAAACCGACAGATTCGATCCGAAAATCACATCTATGCAAAAAAAGTAAGAACTTTAACATATCCCAAAATAGAAATACGGGACAGTAGAGACGCAACCTCAAAGGAGGAGTTTGATTTCAAAGAATATTTCTCCACTTGAAGCCTCTACCTTTTCTGATTTGTTTGGGTATTCCCAATCTACAATCAATACCCATTTAAATTCATAAACAACTAAATCACATCCACTAAATTAAATTGCATTCATAACCCCGGATTTACCTTCTTAATTTTTTTATTATAAATGTACAACCTTCCTACATAATCTCAAATTACGAAATTTCAGGTCTGTCTTTTTCTTTTCTTGTTATTCATAATAACTTATTAGTTTGGTGTGATTTATTTTATTTGTTAGCAAACATCCATCATCAATTACTTTTCGTAAATCTTAAGGCTTTTTTTCTTTTCTGTCTTCATATTTGTCTGAGCTAACGTTATTTTGAAGCCTATAACAATATTTTATAATTTCTTTTTTTTATTAATTTAGTATTTGGTGAGTCCATTACTATAAATAGCTGTCTCTGATCTCCCCAGTCTTCACTACTTTGAATTCCAAAGAACAAATCATACTTCTAGGTAATTGTTTTTTTGTCCTGATCCCTATAATTTAATTGAGGTTTTGTAAATCTGTGAATGAGATGTATGTTTGTTTTGATGTTAATTTGAGGATTATGGTGATTGATTGATTTGAATTAGCTGTGTTGTGTTAGGTTTTTGAGATCTGAAGATATGGCTGACGATTCTTCAAATGGAAATCATCAAACAACAACAAAACCACCTCCAACTCCATCCCCTCTTCGTAATTCCAAGTTTTTTCAGGTAAAGGATGAATCTTTCAATGTTGCAGCTGAAAAAGTTTTGATTTTTGAGCATTTCAATGTCTTCATTGATGTTTCTTTTGTTTGTTTTTATGTCGCCGACACGAATTGAGCTCTACGGTTCTTCATGCTGGTTCATGTTAGCCGACCCTGAATCTTTTCCGGAATAAGGCTTTGTTGTTGTTGATTAGGGTTAAGAAAATAGCTGTTTATAGAGGAGTTAAATAGGAATTTATCTCATGATTTCAGATTTTGGAACAAAGGAGTTGGTCATTGTATTTGTGCTGGAACTAATTGAATTCGGAGATGAAAATATATGAATGATAGATGTGAGGCTTATAGTAAAAAGTTTGCTGATTAGTTTTTGCTTATCAATTTAGTCATGTGGTTTCTGAGAAAACGAATGCTTAACGTATCAGAACTAGTTTTGACAGAAGATGTTTGCTTTGATTTGTTTGAATAAGGTTTCCAGAGATAAATGTGGTCTATCATTTTAAATGAGCCCTGTTGAGACTAACATTCATTATAATGTTATAGAAAAGATCCCAACTTCGTATTTGTATATCCCTTCTGTCTGTAAGGTCATTGGTGACCTTTTCCTAGCATGTGTGTTCCATTTTCAGTTGTTTGGTAGAATCAATTTTTTTACTCGATTTGTAATTTGCTGTGCGTATCTAATTTTATTATACAATCGTCTCCTTTTACTTTGATCTGTATGTTCGTGATAACGATTTTCTAATTTTTGTGACAGTCTAATATGAGGATCTTGGTTACTGGTGGAGCTGGGTTCATTGGGTCACATTTGGTTGACAAACTAATGGAAAATGAGAAAAATGAAGTAAGCATGTTTTCTTAACCTAGAGTGCTGTTTTATTATTAAGTGGTGGTAGATCAATGGAAAGGTGTCTATTTCTGAGATGATTTTTAATTTTGCTACTCAGGTCGTAGTTGCTGATAACTACTTTACTGGATCAAAGGACAATCTTAAGAAGTGGATTGGCCATCCGAGATTTGAGTTAATTCGTCATGGTATGTTATTATGTTCAGGTGTAATTGAGGATTAGGAACTGAAATTATATGTTGTCCCTTCTATGAGTAATTTTGTGTTTTTTTCTGGTTTGGATCATTGATCATTATCTAGTTGGATAGAGATTGGAATACCAGATGATCATAACCCTGTGCTAACTGCTATCATCTATATTTTCTAACTTCTTTTATTATTTACAGTGTTAATTCTGATGACTTGTCTTTTCGTTTATTCGTAGATGTCACTGAGCCATTGTTGATTGAGGTCGATCAGATTTACCATCTTGCATGCCCTGCCTCTCCCATTTTCTACAAGTACAATCCTGTAAAGGTATGTGATCTATTCAATTTTTGTGCCTATAATTGGGCTCCAATGATTAAATGGACCCCGATGTTTAAATACTTGTCCTATTCAATTCTTATATTAGACAATAGGTAGCTTCAAATTATGAACCCGGTTTTGATCTATTGTTGTATTTTTACATTTCTAGTGGTTTATATATGAAACTGAAGTGTTATTTTTACTTGTTTCTAAATCCGGATTGGTGTTTTGATGCTTCAAGCTAAGTGCCGCTTAAGGATGTAGAAAAGACAACTTTATGATTTGTATTTATATCATATCGTAGATCCTCTACTTATCTGATTGAGAATTACATAATTTGTTAACAGACAATAAAAACAAATGTGATCGGCACGCTGAACATGCTAGGTCTTGCAAAGCGAGTTGGAGCAAGGTTAGGGGATCACCTTATGCTTTTGTCGTTTCACTGCTTTTTATAAGATTATTACTTCAGTCCCTAATTTTATACTATTGTGATGCAGAATTTTACTTACATCAACTTCTGAGGTGTATGGTGACCCTTTAATCCATCCTCAACCAGAGACTTACTGGGGCAATGTTAACCCAATAGGTATTTTTCTCTCTTCCCGGGACGAACATAATGTGTGATTTTTGCATCAATCTCATCCTTTTTTGTACTCCAGGGGTCAGGAGCTGCTATGACGAGGGAAAGCGTGTGGCTGAGACTTTGATGTTTGATTATCATAGACAGCATGGAATAGGTAAAAATTATTTACCTTTCCTTCTTACTGGACCGTTCTTTTTGGTGGTTGATAATACCAACTTGTATGACAATCTTTAATATTCTTCTGTCAGAAATTCGCATTGCTAGAATTTTTAACACATATGGACCTCGCATGAATATTGATGATGGCCGTGTTGTCAGCAATTTCATTGCTCAAGCCCTTCGGTAAATTCCCTCGAATCTGTGTATTCCATTATTCTTTCCTTTAGGCCTATCATTCTCAATTATATGCTGTACTTTGCAGTGGTGAACCATTGACAGTCCAGAAACCCGGAACTCAAACTCGCAGTTTCTGTTATGTTTCCGATATGGTAGGCACAAGTTGCAATTTTTTGCTTGAATTGCCTGGTGGTCATATAATAATGGGCTTGTATGTAATCATTTTTTGGACCATTATCAGGTTGATGGCCTCATTCGACTCATGCAAGGAGAAAATACCGGACCTATCAATATTGGAAATCCAGGAGAATTTACCATGATTGAACTTGCAGAGAATGTGAAGAAGGTTAGTAGTATTATTTTTTCAGTGGCTCACATCTCCCTTGAGTGTTAAGCATTTTCCAAGTAGGAGAAAACAGGGTTCCCTATCTCGTGATAGTAATAATGATTACTGTTTGTGATGGTGCTATTGTGTAGCTTGTAAGTCCTAATGTGGAGATAAAGATGGTCGAGAATACCCCCGATGATCCACGACAAAGGAAACCTGACATCACAAAAGCGAAAGAATTGTTGGGTTGGGAGCCAAAAGTCAAGTTGCAGGATGGCCTTCCTCTTATGGAGGAGGATTTCCGAACGAGGCTAGCAATCCCGAGAAAGAATTGACACCTCGAAAGACAGACAACTCTTTGTGATCAGTGATTCCCCATTTTTATCCTTATTTTATTGTACCAATGATAGGAAATAAATGGCGATAAATAAATCGCCATTTTTTTGTTTCTGCAATTTTCAATACTGAGTGAAAGACCTTGAAAGCTTTGTTTAGGAATTTCACCATCACAGGGTTAATATAAGCTTTGTTTTTTTTTTTCTGAAGGAAGTGATTGATGACGTAATGCGATTGAGCGTAAGTTAGAAAATTTGTCATATGGAAACTTATTAAAATATTTTTTCAGATATAAGACCTACCATGAAAAGGTGACTCAAACCTTTTTTTCTAGAGAATAGAATCAACACCAACAAATAACATTAGTGTAGTTTCATGTTGTGGGATGAATGAAGTGATTGATGACATAATGCGATTGTTAACTAACCCATTGTAAGTTAAAAAATTTGTTATATGCAACAGTTGTGTTCTAAATTATACCTTTATATTTCAGATATTTCAGATATAAAACCAACCTACCATGGAAAGGTGACTCAAACTTTTCTACTTTTCTTTAGTAGAGAATTGACTCAAACTTTTCTTTAGTAGAGAATAGAATATAGAGAATTGACTCAAACTTTTCTTTAGTAGAGAATAGAATCAACACTAACAAATAACAGTGTAGTTGAAACAAATAATCCACAAAATATTACAAACATTAGTGTAGTTCAAACAAATAATCCACAAAATACTATTTCGTAAGACAGTAGTTTCGGCAAGCTAAGGATTAGATAACCCACTTTTCCACGCACTCCCTGTTGCCAAAAACAACCATTTGTCATCTCTAATTATTGCTCCCTAGCCACTTGAACATCCTACTGCAGCAGCATCGAGATTACATTTCACAGTTGGAAACTCCAACTTTCCAGAAAAATCAGACTTCGGTGCATTGCAAGATCAAGACGTACAGAGACAGGATTCCAATGCTATTGTTCCATTGAGACCACATCGTCCAATCCACTAGCACCACGTGCAAGCTAAATTAGGATTTTGCTCGTCCACACAACATGAGAAAGTAAGATCCAGAATTGTCCATCCAATCGATCAGCAGTGCAAGACCAGGCGCCGAGCAATCTACAAATAAATATCCATGTTCAAATGACAAATAACGCATAGGAACATTGAGATATCAGTCTTGAAGAATAGGTTGCAAGGGAGTCATTTAATAATATTGTTCGGAGGAAGCAAATTTAATCTGAAAGCCGGGTCCAATTATCATTAACAGTCGAATGATTAGAATAACATATATCCTTTCGATGAACTTAAATAAGTGTATTAGCTACAACAGAGAATGGTAAAAACATTACTTTAAACAATTGGCATATTCCACCCTCGTCCCTCAACTAATAACAAAACCTTTAAACCTCACAATATTGTCTGGCATAGTAGCATGCATACTAAGGTCGGGTACGTGTCCCTATGATTCAATCTTGGATCAAATATTTAAAGAAAAATATTTTTATTTGTAACTTTTTTTGACCGAATTCAGTCAAACCAAGTCAATAGTATAGTTAAATTCAGGATCATTTTACTCAAATATTTGATCAAAATGAATAAATTTAATATCTGTGACCAGCCCTTAACCATCCATTTTAACTAACTAAATATCCTTCAAATATCCTTCAATCAATCTAAATACAAGTTTAATACTATTTTAATAAAATTACTTTTCTATTGTGAAATTAATTTGATACTTTTTAACAGTGTTATTAAAACCGGATCGGACCAGTTCGATCGGTCGAACCGCGAACCGATTATGTGTCCGGTCTAGTTCTATACTAAACGGTTCATTCACGTAAAACCAGATCAAACCAGTAAATCGGTCGGTTCGACCAGTAAACCGGTTCACCCGGTTTCTCATAAAAGATCAAATGAAAAAGCAAATTTGTTTTATATTTAACTCTGTATTATTTGATACATGAACTTTTATTTATGTTTAATTGAAATAGGATTTAATTATGTATAAATATGTATTTTAAATTTTTTATATATTATATATGTCATCCGGTTCAACCTATTAAACCTTGAACCTTTTGTTACGTCAGTTCAACATTCGGTCCGGTTTTTAAAACATTGTTTTTTAGTCATTCAAATATTGAGAACTTTGACAAGTAATGTCTAGTCAATTACATGAAATTGCAGTTTTGTTTAAGGTTGATTTAAGGTTTATGGTTCAGTATTAGGGTTAGTGTTCAATGTCAAGGTTTAGGGTCAATGATTAGAGTCAGGGTTCAATGTTAGGGTCATAGTCAGAGTTTAGGCTTAGGTTCTTGGATCAGGGTTCAATGGTAGAGTCAAGTGTCAAGGTTTAGGGTTCAATGGTCAATGTTTAGGGTCAATGTTCAATGGTAGGGTCAAGATTTGAGTTAGGGGATGAGTCTATATTAATCTTAAATTTCATTGTTTTAGGAATTTTGGATTTTGATTATAATGCTTAAGAGTTGCATATATCGGAACCGTTTTAAGTTTAATAGGGATTTCATCCAATCTAATCTAATCTTTCTTCCCAAATAAGAAAATTTGAGAGCAAGGGGGCGAAAATCAAAATAGTTATAAAATAAGCCGTTAAACCACTTAAGAATACTTAGGGGCGTTTGTTTAGGGGTCTTCAGGAAAAGGAAAGAGAATCAAATCATTTTATTCTCTTTGTTATTGTTTGTTTAGGTAAAAGAATCAAATTGATTACCCATTTTTAGTTTTGGGTTTACCCATTTTAGTCTAGCCCATTACCCACCCCCACCGAAGGTTTTTCATTCCCTTTCCCCTAAGCAAAAAAAAAACGCTTAGCAGGGCCAACCCCGGGGGTGTGCCTGCCTAGGGGCCATGTCTGGAGGCGACCCAAAAAAATTAAATGTACCTATATTTTCTTGAGTGTTTTGAAAAATGATAATTCTTAGTCGAGCCTTATAGGGCCCAAATTAATCAGAGCAATAGCCCATTTCTCCAAAAAACTAAGGTGAAAAGTGACATTTAATGCACTTTTACAATTTAAGTGGACCATTCTAATGTTTCTTTAAATCAAAAATCATAATTCTTTAAATAATAGTTCCAATTTTAACTTTTTCCTTATATAAGAGACTCTTATAATTTTACTTTTTTCTAGTTTCTTTGACCAAAGTGTTATTAATTTCTTGTTACCTAATAATTTCTTACCAAAATACACATCACACGATAATTTATTTTAATTTGATATATTAGATTAAGAAAATGAACTTGCAATCTCAAAACAAACATTACATTTTTGAAAAATTTGAATTTTGATATTATGAGATGAAGTCATTATTGCACAAAATAATAACAAATACATTAATATTATTAATAAAATTGTTAACTAAAATCAACAACAAGAAAATATTATAGAAAATGGATTGTTTTCTTTTGGCAAGTTTAATTGCTAATTTGACATAAACTACTGTAAAAAAAACTAAACCGTAAACTCAAGATAATTTTATATTGGATGATCTAAATATGCTTTAATATAGACGTAAAAATTGTCTAAGAAACATAACAAAGAAAATAAACTTCAATATTAAATATTAGCCAGCTAAAATGTGATAGAAAGCATAGAAAAAATTTCAATTAAAAGGGCCCAATTATTTTATCTTGCCTAGGGCCCCTAAATTCTCAGGACCGGCCCTGACGCTTAGCCGACATGTTCTCTCTTCTACCGCTGCACATTTACCAAACCTCTCCTCAATCTCACCTTCACTGCCATTCCTTTGCTCCGGCCATGTTTCGATGTCGATAAACTTTTATCCGACCGTTCCTCACGTTCGCAGCAAGTCTCTCTTCATCTCCTCCATCAACTTTCTCTCCCTTATAGTTGGGCTTCAATTATGCAAAATCACAAATATTTTCATTTCTTTTTCTCTCTTCTCCTCCCCTTGTTAGTTTATTCCTGCAAAATCACTACAGAACTATGTTGTATTTTGTTTTCTTGCTTTGTATTTGTGTTAATTTGTGTGATTTAATGTAATTTTCTTTAGTATCATTGACTTATTTGGTGATGGGAAGATATGCAATTTTTGTGTTCTCTTCGAAGGTTGATTTCCATTTGTTTGTGATAATGATTTTAGGTTAATTTTTCTGATTTAAATTTGTAGTTTGCAAGTTAATGTGGAGCAAGTTTAGCTTTGCACTTGGCATGCCTTTCTTCTTAACTGAATTGATTGATTTCCGATGATCATCAAACTAATTTCCAACTTTGTTAATCATAAAGGACTTTGAGATCAACTCTCTTGTTCGTAAAGCACAACAATTTGGATATTTAGCTCTAAAAATTGATTCTCCAATTGAACCAAACAGTTAAAATGGAATGAGGGGTCACTCCATTTCCTTTCTGGAATGGATCCAAACATATAATAGAATTCAAAGATATTCATTTCCTTTCCTTTTGTTCCTTTCCGTTACCCTAGCACGAACCAAACGCCCCCTGAATGAATTCCCTTTCATTCTCATATAGTATTTCTAATATAACGCATTCTGTTGATTTTTACCAGACTTGTGTCCGAAATTCAAGGTAATGAAACAGAATACAAACTTCATATCCGAAATTCTATAGCAGCTAGACATTAGTTTTCATGTTGAGCATTGATGCCCAAACCAGACTGTAAAGACATTGTTCAGAACATCAAAAACCATAACCATCTGAAAATTTCAATTTTTTTCCACTGATAACCAGTTCAACCATGTAATTAATAAAAGATGTAATCACAAAAAGCCATCCAAATAGAGATGATTCCGAGTTATTTGAGCAAAAAACTGCTAATGAAAAATCACAATTGGAGTATCTAAAACATCTCTCCTGTTATTATAGACCGTAAAATCAGATCAGGTCCATTTCCTCTCGATCCAATGTCTCTGACTATGACCTGCAAGACAAACCATGAATCAGATGTCATACATCAACAAAGTACTGCATTTTAGTAGCAAACTTGCAATACTACAAGTATATATCAGTAAGCAAATACTCTGTATTTTGATCAATTCAACAAAGAATTTATAGCAATAGCGACGGCAGCACCACATATCCAGAAGAAACTGATACCATCCAAAACAATAAGATCATTAACAATTCCCCATCAACGATGAATATTAGAAGACATGTTGGAGACTGCAGTACGGTGATCACTAAAGTTCAGAATGGGATCAGATATTATCATTTCAGAATACAAAACCAAAAGATGTCAAATATCAAAACCTGATTCAACATTCTACATCATCATAACTTTTAACCTTTACTCAAGTACCACAGTCCATACAAGAGCGTAATTGCCAAATCTAGGGTCCAAATTCAGTCATATGACAACTGAAAATAGTCACCAACGCACTGATACGAAGCTAGGACCTCCTAGGTTAATCAGCGCAGTTCGCAAAGCCCCTCCCCCCTTCATGAAATTCAATAGGAAAAATTGGTTCCCAACTCAATTCCGATGGTATTGGGATCGCATGCCAAACTATTCACAAGGCAGTAAAATCAAATAGACTCAAAAGACCATCAAACTTCAGTTAGAAACCCCTTAATATGGCTTCAGTCAAATTTCGTTGGGATTTAATTTCTGATGAGAACTATTCTCAACTTGAATCAACTTTTGCCAAAACCTACTCATAATAATCATGAAAGCATGTCTATAGATTTGCAATGGAATTTGGGAGGATAGTTCATCACTAGTACGTGGCAGATGGACTTTGATCAGCTCGCACCAAACTGAGATTCATGCCACTTAATAAGATGAAAGCCAAAACATACAGTTGCCAGAGAAAAAAAATATATGTGTGCTGAACATTCCAGGCTATCTATAATCCGTAAATATAAGCCTTTGTTTGAGAGGAGGAAAGAGGTTAATGGAGGTTAACAGGAGTAGAGGAATGTAAACTTCACATTTAAGCTCGTTTTTTTAGAGATAAAATGAACATTTGAGTTCGATTGAAGTAACGTAAACATTATACGAAATTTACATCCAAACAGCATATTTTCAGGCTAAATCTAAAGCCAAACAGCATATTTTGAGGTAAAAAAAATTTCAACTGCAACAAAAAGTAATTCTAGGGTTTGCAAAATAGAAAAGTTACTTCTTGTGCTTCTGGACGAAGGGAGAATTCTTGGCTTGCTCCTCTGAAAATCAATAACACAGATCGTTTAAATCATATGATACATATACATATATCAATGTAAAAAAAATAAAAAAAAATGGTACCGGTAAGGCCAGCAGTGATCTTAGTGATGATAGCTCCGGTGACGGCGAAACCGACGAGGAAAGGCCAGGTACGCTTAAACTCACGCTTGAAGAACACCGGCCATGGATCGAACAATCTCATCTTTCTCTTCTTTGCTTTGCTTTTTCTCTCTACTCAGATCGCCGAGGGTAGCGGCTTGTTTAAGAAGATGAAGAAGAGAGATATATTTGTTACTTATGGGAGATTTTATTGTTGGGGCCGTCCGATTTCTCTGTTGGTGGTAATCGGACGGCTTATATTGTATTGCTTGATGCGTTGTTCTGGGTGGGCTTATATTTTGGGATATTGGAAATGGGCCTGCTTGAGCCCATTTTTGTATAATAGTTGGGTATTTTCATGCAGTTTCTTCATCATGGTTCATGTCAATGTTTTCGATACTACTTAGCCATAAATTCTACAATAGCTTGTGACAAGTATTATTCCAATTGTTGATGAAGTGTTGGAGTCATCTTGGCCCAAAGTTTTTGTATTTAGGAGCTACTTATAACGAATTCGTTAGCTTGAAAGACATTGAGGTGTCGTTTGGTTCGCGGAATAGCCAAGGAATAAAAAGGAATATAATAGCTATTCCTTGTTTATTCATATTTCTATGTTTGGTTGTATTTTTCAAACACGTAATAATTATTCTACGGAATAGCTATTTCAAAAGTAGATGGATAGTTATTTCTTAATTGAAGTAAAGAATAGTTATTTTAAATATAGGAATTTATATTCCCAACGAATATCTATTTCATCTAATTCCTATTCTATTTCGTGGAATAGCTATTCCATTCCATTCTATTCTATGAACCAAGCGGCTCTTGAATGTTCAACCATTGTATGGGATGAAGGTTTGTAAAAGGTGAGAGTTAATAAGGTTTAATGGAGGTTATTTGTGTTCTAAATCTTAAATGCTCCAATTTGGAGAGTTAAGAATGGTTGAAGACTCCATCAAAATCTTTCTCACATCTTCCTTTATGAACTCGTCATGCACTTCATCCAAACATATTAAAAGAAATAATAACTTTAGTAATTGTGGAATCAAGATCTTATAAACTTGTTATAGTTTTTAGGGATTCAAATATGCAAATGTCACACGGTTAACTCGTTGACACCATGTGTTGCTTACAAATCCCTCCAAACATAAGTCATTCGAGAGCTATTGATCACAGCGTCTGAAACAGCAAGACACATAGGTTAGACATCAACATTATATTACATGCAAGTAAATGAGCAAGCATCCGACATATAGCACATACACAAACATCAAGTATTCACACATAGAAACAACCATCACACGAGGCACCATATATGAATAATGTTTGGAAGTTTTCTTTAATTTTCAAGGAACAATTAATACATTGAAAGAGCGATCATCCATAATAGTGAGAAGTAACTACTTGAGATGAGAATGTCGTAGATGAATTTAAATATCGAAAGTTACTAGTCACTTTCCTACACATATTATCTTAGACTAATTCGCAACATCCGATTTGTGATGTATCTTATATTTATGGGACTTCAATCATATTAATTATGGATAATTTCTAAGTAAAGATGATCAATACGTCACATTATACAAATTGAATGGGACTAGAAGAGGGAAATTCAGAAAGTCTTTTTAGATGACTAGATATATACTGGCTGGCCAAATAGCCAATTAAGGTTTATCTTGTTGAGAAAGCGCCATAGTCCCTGACGATAGCATGTGAAGAAAAAGATGACACACCTTTGTCACAGACATCTTTCCTTTTAAAGCTTTCGTCACAGACAAGCAGTACGATCATCCCACGTGTCGACTCTTATCAACAACATCAAACAGACAAATCATAATCCAACCACCACCACTTTGCCACGTTTCAATCATTTGCTGACCTGGCTCCCAAACATCACAACATTTTCGCTGGCTTACCTTCCTCCTCCGTTACATCTATCTCCTCCTTTAATAACCTTCTAGATTCTAGCACCAGTATCGGCAAATAAATATTATCGGCGACCAAGAAGTCAACGCCGGTGAAGGACTTCTTCGCCGGCAATGGGAATACCGTACGACGACGCCGTTCTGATCGAGAAAGGAAAGCAGCCTGGAGAACCTCATGTTGTCACCGTTAATTGCCCTGATAGGACTGGTCTAGCTTGCGATATTTGCAGAACTATTCTTGATTTTGGACTTTACATCACCAAAGGAGGTATTGTACTGTGTTATATTATCTAGATACGATTGTTTGTTATATTTAATGAGCTATTTAGCTTAATAAGTTAGCAGTGTGGGACATTTAAGGTGTACAATCATATGGTGCATGACGCTATTTTAGCGGGAACTTCCAGTATTGCTCATGCCATAAGATTCTTTATTATAAAAGGAGCTATAAGCTTCCCATATAGGACATTTAGCAGCTACTATATGCAGTTGTATTATTGGGGATTTTATGTGTTAGGTTTGAATTGTACATTTTGGTTAATCTTTAAACGTGTACCTATTGGCCATACATCCGAAACAATTTTGATTCGGTGTTAGGCACACACTATTGACTTCGGATAAGAATAAGCATATGTGAAGTTAATTGTAAGTCGTCCATTAAACTCATTGAAAGCATTTTAGTCTTTCTTTGCTAAATGATGACACGAACTTATAGTCTTCATTCAAATGTCATGTGTCATATGCGAAGCCAATATTATGGTGTGCACTGCTTCAAAAATAATTTCCGTTGTACTCAAAAGAGGGGGCCAATATACACTTTTAGATAGTTGAGGGAAATAGGTCGTCCATAAAGTTCGGGGGGCAAAGTGACCAAAATGAACAAGTTTAAGGGGTTGGGTATGGTTTAAGCCTCATTTAAGCCATGAATGTATCTCAATTTCTTCTCCTACATTGAATTAAACAGAGCTTAATAGTAATTTGTTAGATTATATTCGAGATATTTATTTTAGGTATCAGAATAAGCATTATATGTAGAACTAGTATGGTGTATTGGTGGTAATTTCTGTTCTGTTTTGTATCTAAAAGCAAGGTCTTTAGTTGTGTTAATGTTTATATAATCTCTCCTTTTTTTAGATATGGCTGAAATTACAGTTATTGTGGATGTTTTATGGGTATAGATGTGTCCACCGATGGAAAATGGTGCTACATGGTATTCTGGGTGGTTCTCCATTCACCCTCTTTTGTAAGATGGTCGAGTTTGAAGGAGCGCCTTCTATCTATTTGCCCGTCTTGTACAGCTTCCTTTTTGTTCAACCAGCAACCTGCAACATCCGGTCCGTCCCCGGTTTACTTATTGAAGTTCTTTTGCCTTGATAGAAAAGGATTACTTCATGGTATAATATCTCTCTTTGCTTCATGTTGTTCTTATACTGTTTTTTGTTTCTCAAGGTTCGAATCTAATGCATATTTGAAATATCAATGTTTTTAGATGTTACTCAGGTTCTCTCTGAACTTGAACTTACAATTCAACGAGTCAAGGTTACAACTACTCCAGATGGTAGAGTCCTGGATCTATTCTTCATTACAGACAACATGTGAGCAGCTTTCATACTCATATTTATTTCCGAAGAACATAATCCCATGTTTCATAAAGTACGTGTGTACATTGGAAACATTTTTTTTACTACACTAAGAACGACAGGATTTGAAAAAAGAAGTGACCTTCATTTGGAACTGGTTCTTTCCATGGCTAATTCTAGCAAAAAGCTTGGTTATAAGGACTTGGATAAGTAACTAGATGTAGATGGTCGGTTACTTTATGTTCGCTTTGATGTATTTCTCTTTCGCTCTTCTATCTACTTGCCGAGCTTCCAAAATTATTTACAACAGAACTAGTGAAATTGACATGGATTCGTAGATAGCAGTTTTGGCTCAATTCAATTTGTTGTCAGTTATCCAATGTACAACCGTACTTTCTGAAACATGGGAAAGTTTTGAATCAAAATCTGGGTGTCAATTCTTATTCTGCTTATTAATTGCTGTTATGTCGTACATTGTTGTTCCAGGGAGTTGCTACACACAAAAAGACGACAAGATGAGACGTGTGAACAATTGTATGCTGTATTAGGTGAATCTTGTATCAGCTGTGAACTTAAGCTGACAGGCCCCGAGTATGAATGCCACCAGAGCATGTCTTCCCTTTCTCCTGTTATCGCAGAAGAATTATTTCATTATGATATATCAGACAAAGAAATCCATTCTCAAGTTCTTAGCCCTGATATGTCAAAATTGAAAAAGACTAATGTATCTATCGACAATTCTCTAAGCCCTGCTCATACATTGCTGCAAGTACATTGCGCTGATCACAAGGGTCTTCTTTATGATATAATGAGAACTTTGAAAGACTGTAGTATTCAGGTATCTATTTGTGCATTCCATATGTGCGTTCCGTATTCAATGACCAGATGCATAGCCTGCTCGTATATTGTTAATGTTTTGAACCCTAGCTATCCTATTGTGGGAAATGGGAATCATAGTCATGACTCTTACCTTGATGGAGTTGTGCTGATTTTACATTGGTCTAGTTTTTCCAAATATTAATTACTTATTCTTCGTTGTCTCTTTTTCCAGATATCTTATGGACGATTTTCACCAAAGAAAATGGGATATCGTGATTTAGATTTGTTTATTCAGCATAAGGATGGGAAGAAGATTGTGGATCCTGACAAGAAAAATGGATTGTGCTCTCGATTGAAGGTGGAAATGCTTCATCCTTTACGTGTGATCATTGCAAACCGAGGTCCTGATACTGAACTTCTGGTTGCTAATCCAGTTGAACTGTCTGGAAAGGGAAGACCACGAGTTTTCTACGATGTTACACTTGCTTTAAAATCACTTGGGATCTGCATATTCTCGGTAAGAGTTATTTTCCTCGGTAGGGCAGTTTAAGACTCGTCTCTATATAGTTGTTTCCTTTGACTTTGTGTATGTCTCTTGAAGAATGGCTGATGCATGAATGATTTCTATATGTTTGATATTCAATGTCAAATATTTTCATGTAGGCTGAAATCGGAAGATATTCCGCATCAGAACGGGAGTGGGAGGTTTACAGATTTCTTCTGGAGGAGAATGGGAAAGTTCAATCATGTAGAAATCAGATTGTAGATACTGTAAGAAGAACACTAATGGGCTGGTGAGTGGATTTTATCATTTCCTTGATTGTATTTGGAATGGGTCACCATTTAATTACTCTGTAATTGCATCTTTGTAAAGTTGAGCTTATTTTCTGATGATTGTAAATACCTTTTGTGAACTGTGGTCTGAGTAGATTTGCAAATAGTCAAATATTAGTTTTGACAAATTTAGTTCTTTTGTGAAATGTGCTTACTAATTGAAACCAGTTTTGGGTAATTATTAAGTTACTAAAGCTTTCGTAAAATGATTATTCGTATAGCTGAGAAATTTTCTCAATGGACTTTTATTAGAAACTGAAATCAAGTTAATTCACAATATTATGCAAAAACTATTTGGGACACCTAATTGTGCTACCTGCAAGCATAAACATATAAATTTTGAATGATTCAGTTTATGGATGGTTTAATTTGGATAAATTTCTCATTTCTTAGTAGCTAACTAACAAGAAAAATCGTTCTCTAGTGATGAACGAAATTGGAAAAAACAAAGGCTCAATACAGCCCCATCATAATTTGGTTGGGATATTGTTTTTTCGGGAAATTTTATAAAACTTTGCACAAGTATGCTACAAAATTAAAAATTAAAAAAAATTCTCGTATGAAGTTCGAACCTATGACTTTTTAAAATTTAGAAGACTTCGATCACTAAGTTAATACATTCACCATAGTTAATTTAATAAACTTAGTTGAACCGAAATGATTAGCAATACAAGAGACAACTTGTAATGGCTCATTTTAAACAAATGTCGTAAATAAAGGCTTTGCTCAGACTGATTATGTCCAATTTAGGTGTTCAAAATCAAATATTCAACTTGATTTTTCCAGTCTAGACCTTTTGCGCATTTTTAGACTCTTTAACCGTTGTTTGGGTGGTTAGACACCGCCGCCTAGGCTTGGGCCGCACATTGGAAGCCGTCTTAAAAAGCATAGATGATAGTTAGAACAAAAATGTTTAATACTCTTAGTTGTTGAAGTGTTTTATAAATTGATTAGTAGAAGGGTGCTCACATGGTCAATGATTGACCGTGTGATATTGTTGTTTAAATATTGATGTTAGTACATTTTTAAGGATATTAGCAGAAGAGAACATGTACATTACAGTATGAACTAGTTTTCTTCTTTTTGATAAATTAAAAAAATCTTGTAGTTATATGTTTCTTTTTGTTTAATTTAATCCATCACAAAAAAATTAAAAATGAGAATTTTTCGGTTAATATCATCAAATATGAAATAAGAGAATCGATAATATTTTAAATTATTTTTTTTATTACTTTTAATTTTAAAACCATTTTAGTGATGCATAAACAGTGAGAGTGATATTTAGAGATATAGTGTTTTATTTTTTTTATGAATAATCGATTTTTTCAGTGAAAATGTGATTGAAAAGTATAAATTACAATTTGGATTAAAACAAAGTGTAGAAAAAAATAAGGTTTGATTAATGTTTTTGTTTCGATTTTCCTCAACTCAACAGAATAAATAACTCACCTCACCTCACCTCAATTCGTTATCCAAAAGTTACCAAAAAGAAGTTGGTTATCCAAAATCCATCCATTATTAACACGTGTATGAAATGTAAAAACACGGCCACTCATCCGCGACGCCACTTCCTCTCTCTCTCTCTTCCGGAAATGCTACGTTACTACTCAATCAGCATTCCTTTTTTTTTTATTAAAACATAAATTTAGTGAAACAAACAAGAAAAATAACCAGAAGTTACTTTGAATTCTATTTCTTTCTTTTGCTTTACGTTTTCCATCCTCAATAATTACTACTTGATAAAATCAATCTTCCATTTCATTGCATCCTAAACCTCCTTTTTATTTAAACTGATCACCTAATTACACCAGCTTCGTCTTCGATCGATATCTAGGGTTGTAGAAATGCTGTAATTTCATTTCTGTAACAACTTCCAGAATCAAATCTCTAATGGATAAAGAAAAAGCATCATCTACTAGTACGCCTCCTAGATCAGCTTATCTCAATGCTCTCACTCTTGAAATCGAGAAAAAACTCCAACGTGTATGCCTTCATTTTTTATTTACTTTCTTTCATAATCGATATTTAGTATTCATTTATGTTGTTTTAATTGGACGAGACGATGATTTGACATTGGTTTTGTTGCAGGCGCTAGCTTCTGCATCTCAGAGACGGGACTTGTTGCAGGAGTTGTTTGCCGACATAGCTTTGCAAGTTGATGACCGCGCCCGAGGTATATTGCTACTCATTGTTTCGATAAACAGTTTAGAATTAGGATCTAGATGCTCTACCAATGCTATTCTTGTGTTTCGGACTGTAAATATGATCTAACACCCGGGAGTGAGGGTAGTCAGCATCCTGTGGACATGAATGAACTGAATCCCACATAGAAAATAGCAGGTTATATGTAAGATGTGTATCCAATACATGTGTTATGCGTGCGTTTTAAAGCTATGCGGCCCAATGGTGATGGATTTGGGCTAGAGCGGATAATATTTGCATGTTATTGGGCGTGGTTGTTATGTATGATGTCAAAATTACTAGTTCTATGGCTTTTCAAAACTGTTATCAATACTCCATGATCTCACTTTTTTGAGTTGATGTTGAATGCAGCTATAATTCTCAGCACCAACGAAGATTCTATTTCTCCAGAAGAAAAAGTAGAAGAAGAGAATGCTGGTGGTCGTTTATGTTTCTACAATGTGCTTGCAGATTATTATGTTGCCGTGCCCGAGAGTGGTAAAAGAATCCTTGATTTGATGGTCCAACTATGGAGCCAGTCATTTGCATCACATATATTCTCTCTTCTCTTCCATAAATGGGTATGGTACTTTGGGGTTTTTTGTCCTTTTTTGTTGCTTTTGAAGTTTTATCCTGGCCATTATCAATCTTCTACCTATGACATGCATAGACATTGTTGACCCATATTGAGAAATTAGGATTGCCTGTCGTCTTCTTTGATGCTTTTTTGTCCTGAGATATGTTGAAGATCCTAATTGACTTATTAGAATCTAAAGGATAAAATTGTTCATAGAAGTACACATATATTTGCATATCATAATTACTGTCTATATTACTAGTTGATAGGTGGTGCCACTTTCCACAGTACCTGAGAAAAGATAATACCAGTTTCCTATTTCTAGCATCAAGAAAATGCTGAAAATTAGAACTGTGTACTTCATGAGAACTCATGGTTTTTATATGTTAAATTTTTTGTTATACTTGGGGCTTGGGACCATAAAACATAACTTAACATTTGAGATTAAGTTGAAGTTGAAGTCGAACTGAGATGTGCATGTATAATAAGTCTATTAATTACCCTTTTCAATATTCCTTTCATTCGGAAAAGGAGGAACACAAATTATTTTAAGCTACCAGAGTCGGAAAAAGAAAAAAAATAAACACAAAAGTACTTTATGCGGGTAATATATCTTCAAACTAGCATTAAAATAAGAAGAGGAACTGCTGATTCTCGACCTTGTAGTGAGCTCTGTTCTAGTTGTGAATTTTGCATGAAAATGTGATTTCTGTTAGCAACTGAAAACGACATGTGCACATTGAATTCACTTTCCAAACTTGTTTTGGTCGGGTTGTAGCACAATTATTAAGAGCTAGCATGCTACATGAGAGCTGCTCATGAAACCTTGTTGCATTCTTTCTTTTCCAATGTTAAGTATGTTCCCCTAAACATTTATTCAAAATGATAAATTCAGATTCCTTTTCGTAGATCGTGTGATGCTTATAATTACTTGCATCTTTCTGCAGCTATTTGAGGCCCAACTGGATAATTCCGAAGCACTTCTACGCTATTCATCTGCTCTTGTTCAAGGTGCTACAAATGTTCTCTGGTAAGAATATTAATAAACTGATGAACATAGGTAGTTTCAGACTGCTAGAAGTTGCTTTGGGCTCTTGAATTGAATTCAACTTATTGTTTACGGCTGTATAGATCATTTTTGCCAGAACATGTCAATTTTTTATTACCCTTGTCCGGTTTCTTGTTTCTCCTGCTAGAGATTAGTTTGCATTTGCAACCATATAAGATTTTGCCGTGAGGAATAAATGTCCATTTAAGATTTTTCATGAGGAATAAATTAGTACAATACCCTTTCATCATATATTTCAAATATTAACTTGCAAGCCTCTGCATAGTGACGGTTCTTCTTTTTCCATGTTCTAGTTGAACGTCTTTCTTGTGTTCTGTCTTCCATTACAGATTTTTGACAATGATATGACATGTAGTAATCATCTGTTTTATTCATGTTGTCAGGATTGACATCCAAACAAATAATAGGCATTTCCAAGCCATCTTTCGAGTAAGTTTGAATGTTTTGTCAATATTGTACTTAACATTCTCTATTTCGCACCGTTTCACTTTGTTTCTCTATTACTTTCAGTATCTCCTTGACGAAGTTGCATTGGTGCCTGTGAAGTTAAATAAAATTCCAGCAAAGGTCAGGCATAGGAAATTATCTTATCATATTCAGAACCATTTTACTTGAATGGATTTTCTATGCTGTCATGGTTTTGAACGATCATTAATCAGAACAAATGCAAAAGTAATTTCTCAATCTTTTAACTACTACAGGTCCAGCAAGATTTATTCCTTCTTATTTCTCGATTTATGCTCTTTTACAACTCCGGTAAGCTTTCTAGAATTGGGAAATTCAATGATCTAGCAATACATTACCATCACTTATGGAATATTGTTCTCTGTAGATGACAAACTTGAAATATTCTTGAAGCAATTTCCTGTTTTTCCAAATGCTTTCTTGGTTGGTGGTCCAGCAGATTTCTTTGTAATTGAACTTTCAGACCAGGTATGCTCGGGCTTCAGAGATTGACGAGTTCATATTTCTTGGAAATTTTGCTAACACATTTATGTGGTTTTGAAATTTATTTTTTTGTCAGCTTCAAAAGTTAAAGGTGGAACCAGTCTTATTGCATTACCTATCAAAGATTAAAGCTCTCCAAGGTATTCTGCAATGAAGAATGTATATGTTAGAAACTGCACACACTTGCAATTTTTAGTTTTCTAAAGAACATTATATAATAAATGTCTGCAGGCGTGGAGCTGCGGATGACCACAAGTACAAGATTAAAGGCATGCTTGTACAGCTTTACTTCTCCCGGCGGTCCAATGTATCCCACAAGAGCTGTTCGCCATGCAGCTTGGGATGCTTTAGATTTCCTTTTTCCTGTAAGTATCATCTGCCTTTGGTTATTTGTTTTAATTACATAGGATGAGCATTTTTTTCGTGTAGATAACTACTTTTTGGTATGGACCATAACATCTCAAGTAACATTGTTTTTTCTTGAATGCTTATTACATCTTGTTTTCATAACGAGAGATACGCCAATCAAAGATGACATTATGAAACAATATTGATTCTAATGAAACCTAGAAAATTGCATGATACTGTTTTCTAGTTTGTCTGTCACTATAGTCTCAGTAACACATCAATGGTTTGGCATAGGTTGGACGATACCCTCGACATCTGATTAGCCTGTTCTTCCGGCTGCTATATCCATGGTACTGGCCCTCTTCTTGTTGGAACTTCGTAGTGTCTTGTATAAAGGCGATTTTCTTTTCACTATTACAAATAGTGTTTTCTAGTTGGGAAAAGGTGAGAGAGCCAAAGAGACACTAAATTTTGATGCTAAAATATGAAACATATTGTGAATTTGTAAAAGTTAATATCTAAAATGAAGGTGTGCAGGGTGTTATATGCTTTCGTTCAGATATCCCGTGCTCCTCTCATTTTAGTCTTGGAGAGCGCTGGTTATACTTGGGCCCTTAAGAACGTATTTTTGTATCTTTATCACCAAATGTGTACCTGTTGATTCCTTAGCCTACTTTTCTCAAATGTAACATTCATTTGTACTGTCCAAAGTCGTAATGTTGCGGCTTCCTTACCTTGTGCTTGAAGATGTGTAACTAGAAGTCAGCATTTGCTTTGCAAGTTTATCTGTGGAATCTGGATTGTGTGTGCTTTCTACGGTATAAGCCGACCTCACTGCTATCCGGTTTACATCATTGAATCAATTAATATCTGTTATTTGCTCATGTCTGAATTAGTTTTTTTAATTGTCAGGAACTAGCTTTTGTATTGTTTGCGGACAAACACAGAAGTAAAAGTAAAAAGTTCTCTAGATGCTTTATATATATTATGTTAATATATATATAGGGTTTTTTGTTGAAACTTGTTTAAATATTAAACCGTTTTGTCGTATTATGTTTGGATCATTACAGAAGATGGATGTTAAGAGTTGAGAAGATGGATGTTAAGAGTTGAGCTTTTAATGTTTCATTGTAGAATGATTTTGAGTAAGAAATGAAATAAGATAACAACAAGTAATAATGAAAATTTTACTTCGAGATTTTGGCACCGGATTGTTTTTCCAGTTGTTTCAGCCATCACTTTTCAACTGCACACAAATATGTTTGGGTTCCACCACGTAGATTCAGAGTTCATTGTGGATGTTTCATTCTAAAAGAAGAGGGGAAAGAACTAAGCATTCTATGGTGTTTAACAAATGTCAATTTGGTATCTGTATAAAATGTAGTTCTGGACTGTGCTAGATATTCAAATAATCCTAATTACATTAATATGTTGATAAAAACCGCTTTACATTAGAAAGATGTTAAAAAGTGGGTTTACAAAAATCTGGAGCTGAATGCTCCCAACATAGGAGCTCTGTTGCTGTCTCCATAAAGATGCACTACACAGTGACCTGCACGGTAAGTGAAAATTGTAAACTGTTAGTGGTGCAGCTACTTGCACGGTGAATGAAAATTGGACTCTATTTACAGTCCTAGCCAACTTCCAGATGAACACAAGTGGGGTGGTGCTGGCATTTCTTGAGGAAACACCTACATGAACCCATGTAGCCACTGCTAAACTGGATGAGGGCTGGGGATTAAAGGAGAAGAATTGGAATGCCCCGATAACCGGGTAAACTTTCTCATTGATCTATTTGTCCTCTAAACCCGGTGATAAGAGGTCTCTTAAGTAGCCTTGAAGGAATATATGAAGAGTTATGAGGGTGTCGTTTTTGTCCTATTATGGATTGTGGGTATTGTTTGTAGTATTGGGTTCTTCCTTTGTTGGGTGGCAACTATACGTCCCTGGGAAGTATTTCCGGACACACATCCTTTTATTTTATTCAGCCTTGTATTCATCAATTGTTTTCCCATTCTCTACTCCGTCATCAATAACATACATATTCAAAGGTTGAATCTTCATGTTCGTGTGCAATTGTAAATTTTCAGCTTTTAAATTGTGTCTAGACACATATCTTACTCAAATGAGAATAGGTTGTTTAATCTTATGGAGTATCAGCCAGTAACGATAGATTTCGCTATGAATCATTTTCCAAAAAAGCATCAACATTAGTATAGAGTTTATGATAATTGGACTCGTTCATTCAAACAGATTTAATTTGCTCTTATTGGTTAATCCAAAATCAATCAAAAATTTGAGTCCTAAATTATCACCAAACCACCAAAAGGTCGAAAAAAAAATATAGCTCCTTTGCTAACAGAATTTCAAATGGAAGAGTTGAAGATGATAATCTTTACCAATCCTGAAGCCGTTAAAAACCAAGACCATACCGAGATGGTCACAAAAGAATCAAAAAGTAGAATATCCCAAGTTAAGTTGGCTGCATGGGATTTTATTTCATTTTTGATAAATTCTGAAAGGATCGTGATTTGAATCATGGGTTCTCCATTCACGCATCGGAAACTCAAAGGAAACTTATTATGCGTGAAACTCAAAGGAAACTTATTAATTAGCTCTGGTACTAAAACTGAAAGAAGGTTGATTTGCTGCTTTTTTCTAAAAAAAAATAAAAATAGATATGTTGAATTTCTGTTATTTTATATACTTGTTTGAATTTGTTTATCCTTTATCAAAAATGAAATAACGCAGTAAGTAATTTTTGTTTTCTTAATGGTTAATTTTAAATAAGTGTCATATGGTTTCGCGTTTTTGCAAATAAAGAATTGTGGCTTGCCTTTGAGCAAATAATAGTTTTTGTTGACATAAATGAGGTCTTTTTTTACTCAAATAGTTTTCAAACTTTTGACCTGTCATGTAAGAGTTTAGTTCATAAAAAATGTCTTCGTTTATGTCAACAAAATCGATCATTTACTTAATTCTTCAAACAATGGAAACCACAGTCTTTATTTGCTCAAACGCAAATGAAATCATAGGACACTTATTTGAAATTAAGAATTGAGTAATATAATTTCTCTAAGTAGTAAATTTTTTTGCTTAGCTATGCATTTCATCCGCAATTTTTGCGTGACTGAAAGTGATAGATAACAACAAAAAAGGGAAATAAATGAAAAGAAATGAATAATCTAAAAATAAAGATTTGGCAGATTAATGAGCAAGAATTCTATATCCTCTTGGAGAATGTACTGACAGTCATACTAACTGTATGCTTCTCCTCTCCTCCTACCTTCAACAGGTCACCATTGTAGTCTGAAATGATGCACACCTTCTCTGAAACCTCTGCATTCTGTAAATAAAGACTTTATTTTTCAAGCTCATCCAAAAAGAAGAACCATATCAGGCTCAACCCAACCACACTCTTCAAGGTTTGTGCTTTTCCCATTTTTCTTCAACTTTTCAGCTACCCATTCTCCTTATTTACTTTGATTTTTCTTTTATTTCTTCTTGTTCTTCATGATCCTTAGTGTTTCATTTGGAAAATTATGCTTCCATGGTCTTCTTTTTTTGAGGAAAGCTTAAACTTGCAACCCCATCACCTCTACTGTAATGCTTTTTTGTTAGAGATCTATTGAGTGGAAGTTTTTTAATAGTTTTTGGACTCCAAGGTCGCTACTTTTTCCATTTTTATGTAACTTTTCAAAAAAAATAAAATTATTTCCATTTTTTAAGGTTTTATTGAGCATATGATCAACATTTATCTTTATGTGTATCTGAAAACACAATGCATCCTAGTAAACGAGCTTCTAAATTTAAAGAAATGAATTCCCAGTTACGAAGACGTGACTTCAAATGTTTCGTACTAATTTCCAAGAATTTCAGTTTTGAAATCGATGCGGAAATGTAAAATGCTTTAAACTAAACCTTTGATACAACATAGCTTTATACTCTATCCACCCCGTGGATATAGGCAAAGGTTCACCTTTTTAAGGCCTCATGAAATTTAATACTACATTTCCATGGTATAATATTCTCATGTTCAATGTGAAATCATGTGTGCCAATATTTTTGGATAGGAGAGGGTTTTTCATTTGGAGCATTAATTTTGTTATAATTTCTTGAGTGGTTGTTACTTTTTGTTATATTTTAATGAGTGATTTTTGCTTTTTTGTTGAATAGGTTTTTGATCTAATGGAGAAAATAGCTGAACATATAAGACAGGCTAAGTTAAAGCAAGAAAGCATTTGGAAGTCGTTTGATCAAACGCAGAGTGAAGCATCTTCCGTTCTCTTGTTAACTCACCAATGGAAAGATGTGGAGGATCAACTTGAGTTAGCCAAGTTTTCTTTGATGAAGCACGGACAAGAACTTGACTTGAAAGCCAAAAATATAGCAGAAGTCACCCGAGTGCTCGAACAACGGGATAAAGAAGCTGAACTTAAGTTGGACAAGGTAGAAGCAAAGCTTCATGGTCTTCAGTTGGAAAGTGGACATTTTTCTGTGCTTAGAAAGTTGATTGAGGACTTCTCTTTGGAGTTAATTTCAAAAGAAAAGCAATTGAATCTGTCCCGAAAAGAGGTTGAGGGTTGCAATAAGATGCTTCAAACGAGAAGGGGGGAAATTGAATCGGTGCTAAATGACCTTGAAGAGTGTAATAAGGAGCTTACTTTGAAGAAGAAACAATTGGGTATAGTTAAGAAGTCAACCGAAGAACAATATAAAGAGCTGAAATCTGACGAGGCGAAATTGGATCTGGTAAAAATGAAGCTTGAAGAGTGTTGCGAGGATCTTTCTGTCAAAAATGATCGGTTGGAGTCGGCGCAGAAGTCACTACAAGTATGTTGTAATGAGCTTCAAGTGAGAGAACACGAGGTAGAAAAGGCGAATAACTGTTTTACAAATTGCAAAGAAGAACTTGAGCTAAAACAGAAGGATTTGGCTGTGGTAAACAATTTGATTACTGATTGCAATAGTGAGCTTCATGTGAAGCAGAAGAAGTTGGATACGTTGCAGGGAATAATGGAGAACTACACTACTGAACTTGATTTCAAACAGAAGAAACTCTCTGAAGCCCGAGAAAAGATTGACGAGAGTTCGCTTATTCTTTCTTCGAGAGAGAAACATCTTGATTCAATCACAGCATTGATTTGTGAGAACACTGGAAAACTTGAAGCTAAACAGAAGCAATATCATGTAATGAATACAAAAATCATAAATTGCTCCGAAGTTCTCAAAGTGAAACTGAAACAGCTTGATTCAGTTGCCGAAGAACTTGAATCTAAAGAGAAGCAGCATACTGCCATAAACCTCGCTATCAACAAGTGCTCTGCTGAGCTCTCAATGAAACAAAAAGAGGTTCAGTTAATCGGCAAGTCTATTAATGAGCACGTGGCAGAACTTGAGCTAAAACAGAAGGATTTGGCTATGGTAAACAATTCGGTTAGTGGTTGCAATAGTGAACTTAAGGTGAAGCAGAAGATGTTGGATACGTTGCAGAGAATAATTGAGAACTACACTACTGAACTTGATTCGAAAGTGAGTAAACTATATGCAATTGAGAAATCAATTGGCCAGCGTCAGAATGATCTTGATTTGAAAAAGGAAGAATTTGATACAACCCAAAGAATTGTCCAAGAGTGCTTGGAAGACCTTCATTTCAAACAGAAAAAACTCACTGAAGTCCAAGAAAAGATTGTTGAGAGTTCAGATATTCTTTCTTCGAAAGAGAAACATCTTGATTCAGTCACAGCGTTGATTGGTGAGAACACAGAAAAACTTGAAGCTAAACAGAAGCAATATGATGTAATGAATACAGAAGTCGTAAATTGCTCCGAAGTTCTCAAAGTGAAACTGAAACAGCTTGATGCCGTTGCCGGAGAACTTAAATCTAAAGAGAAGCAGCATAATGCGATAAAAATCGCTATCAACAAGTGCTCTGCTGAGCTCTCAATGAAAGAAACAGAGGTTCAGTCAATCAAAAATTGCATTAATGAGTGCGCGTCAGAACTTCAACTGAAAGAGGAGAAATTAGATTCTGTCAAAAAGAAAGCAGAACAGCTTGCCGGAGAATTCAACTCAAAAAATGAGGATTTCAATTCGCTGGATAAAAAAATGAGAACATGTGGTCAAGATCTTGAGTCGAAAGAGAAGGAATTAAATATTATTCAAGAATCCATTAGAGAACGAAATGATGAGCTTACATCGAAGCAGAAATTACTGAAGTCGATCCAAATGTCCATCACAGGGAGATATGGGCAGCTTGAGACTATCAAGGAACAACAACTCTCGGTTGAAAAGTCAATCACAGAATACTTCAAGAAGCTGGAGTCGAAAAAGAACCTTGATTTGGTGAACAAGTCTTTGAAAGAATGCTCCAATGAGCTCGAGTCAAAGAAGAAGAACCTTGATTTGGTGAACATGTCTTTGAAAGAATGCTCCGAGGAGCTTGAGTCAAAAAAGAAGGACATTGATTTCGTGAACGTGTCTTTGAAAGAAAGCTCCGAGGAGCTTAAGTCAAAAAAGAAGAAACTTGATGGGGTAAAAGTATCCTTGAAGGAATGCTGCAATAACCTTACCTCAAAAGAGGCGGAATTTGATTCAGTGCAAAGAAAGATGTCTGGATTTCAAGAGGAGCTCGAAGAAAGGGAAAACCAATTTGATGCACTGAAAGCAACTTTAACAGAACGCTCAAACAAACTTGAAATGAAAGAGAAACAGTTTGAAGCGCGCCTCAACGAGTTTATTCATCAGAATAGACTGGCACTTCAACCTCGTAAGTTCTTATTCCCTCGTGACCTCTAAGTTCATGCCACGGTCCGTTGAATTTGCAGACTATTTTTGTTGATTCTAGATATATAGGTATACTCTAAGTTTCCATTGGAATGGCGAAAAGATGTTTGTGAGTCTATGTGCTATATTTTCTGTCAGCAGTGTTTCAATTTTCAGGACATTTCCAGTGTAATCTTTTTCTGATTAATGTGTATTTGTATTCTGCCGTTTAATGAGCAATATTTTTTTCACGACATGTGACAGTTAATCAAAAGTCTCATCTCCGAGCATGTAGACTAAAAAATTCTGAAACCACAAAGTCTCAGTCTAGTACTAGCAATGATAAGGGCGACAGTGATTTGGTGCCAAATGAAATTTTAGCTGCTCTGAAGTTGTCTCCAAACCCAGCAGAATTTGTTTTGAGTTTGATGCAGCAATCATATTCCTGGCAGTGCAGAAATGGTGGTGCAGGATCAGATACAAATGTTGAGCACAAGATTTTATTGTTGGAGAAGCTGATTGAAGTCTCACCGATAATAACTACTGTAGTGAAAACCAAAGCTGTGAAGCTGGCAGTTAACTGGAAAGCAAATTTAGGTTTGGGAACTGAAAAATCCACGGAAGTCTGGTGCTTTCTACTGTTTTTAGCTGCATACAGGCTGGTGCATTATTTTGGAGGGAAGGAGATCTTAACACTTATTCTGGTTGTTTCTGATCAGAGAGAAGCTCCTGATATATGTCGACTCTTATCTTTCACGGATAAGATTCCCGGTATTCTTTCCAACTACTCTTTTTTTATCGTTGGTTTCGTGGTTTAACTTGCTTACACATATTGCTAGGCCGTGAAGGCAAGTACAATACTCTTACATATTATTGTTTTTATACAGAAATTATCCAGATTCTTATTGAAAGAAACAAGCATATCGATGCAGCTAGATTTAGTAGTGCTTTTGGCCTGCTTCACATATTTCCACTCGAGAACATTCTGCAGAACTGGATGGAGCATATAAAGGTGCGTGTCTAACGCATCCTGCTCTCAACTAGGATGAAAACCATAATGTAAAGATGTGAACTTTGTTTGTAGGGGAAAGCCGTAGAGGAAGAATTAATTGCTGTTAAAGGGATCCTAGAATGCATATCAGATAGCAAGCTGGAATTCAGGTTTAGTCCACAGAACACTGCTCGCCGCATTCTTGACTGCTGCATTCTTGAGCTAGAAATACTAAAACAATGCAGCGGAGCTTCCTCGCCACAGCAGAGTGGAAACTACAGGACTGTTAATGTTTCCAGTTCCAAAGACCAGGCACTCCCTGATTCTTTCATTCAACAGCAGCTGCACAACCAAAATTTTAGGGATCGAGTGCAACTCGAAGGTAACAAAAAGCGTCCTAGGATAGAGATAGGTTCAACCCCGCTGAATAGCTGCAGCAATGAATCGTAGGATTGACAGATTAACTGGTGGTATGTTTTCTAACTAATCACTGGCCAATTTCTCTCAAATAGTGAGTAGCTCTGCTAACATATTTGCCATATGCATCTCTTGGTTAGTTTTGTCTTTTCTTTATAGTTTTTGAACTTCAAAACTTGTCATAAAAACTCCTAAACTTTGTCTTTTACCAACATAAAAAAGTCGCTTATAAAACTAAACGACCTCAAAATAGAAAAATCCAAGAATTAAATTTATTTAGAATAAGAACAATACTTCTCATGGAAAACCATTTTTTCCGATTTTCAAATCACCATTTTCGTAGCTTTCTCAATATGATCCCATTATCTTCTTTAACAGACCACACCTAAATGATGACAAAATCAAAAAATTGAATAATTTTAGTTTAAATGACTATATTGGTAAAGAGCAAAGTTTGAAGAATTGTATGACTGATTTGAAGGGCCATGGGTGTAATTTACATAAATGAAGCTGCAAGTAGTAGAATTTAGTAGTGTTTTTGGACTGACTGCTTCACAAATTCACACCTCTCACCGAACTGGTCCTGCATCCCCTCATCATCAATAATTGAATTGTGTTTATAAATATGAAGACGTGCGCTTGATGGACTTTGTTTAATTACAGGGGAAAGCAAAAGAGGAAGTAGTAGGTGTTCTTGAAGCCATGGAAAGAAGCTGCTAAAACAAATTGTAGTTTAGGTCCTGATCATAACTCATGTAGATAGGTCTGTAAAGACAACAGAATAGAGCATGTAATTGTCTGTCCAAAATGCTCATTCAGATGGAAGGCACAACTTCAAGAAAACATGTAGATGTTTTTGGTCATATATATTTGAAAGTTCTGTCCTCTCTCTTTGGCTATATTTTTTCTGTAGGTATGTTATTCCCTTTACATCTTCAGTTTGCAGTTGATCCTTTCTTTTCCTTTTTTCCTTTTGAAAGGGTTGTTCATCAGTTTTCTACGTCTTCCTTTCAAATTATTAGTACTACATAATATATCGAAGCCAGAGTACTGTCACACCCGACTGTCTCTGAACCTGGTGCACTTGAATACTGCAGCTAATTACCCATACAGAATCCCACCAGATACCAGGACCATACTGTAGAAAGTGAGACAAAGTGGTAGAATAGGAAGTCGGATTGCTTCTCGAGAGCAAACCAGGAAATGGAAATAACTGGATGATGAGATATCAAGGTTGGATAAGAGGTGTCTTACAAATGAAACTGGAAATGGAAATAACTGGATGATGATATATCAAGGTTGGATAAGAGGTGTCTTACAAATGAAACTGGAAATCGAGACTCGCTTCAACCAGGGTATTCTTACATAAGGAACGATAATCAATATTCTTCCCATGCATACTAGGGACTAGGTATATAGACTTAGGCTAGTTTTGCATTACTATAAAACGAAGCAATTCCGAAGGAAAGTGTTTCTCAGAAAAATGTTGTAAAAAAAAGGTTCGATAATTACATTTTGAAAGTCATAAAAATCTACAAATTTCAAATTCATTCGTCAAGTGTTGTTTCTAGCTGAAAAGGCTACTCGTAGGATTTCAAAAAACATAAACTGAGCTTTTAAAATGTTGGCAATCAAGAGTAAGATGGTTTTCAAACAACGTAGGTACACAATCTCACCCTTGTCATTTTTTCTACATTTGGCACCCTACACAGTGCAACAATTCTATCACTACTTGGCTCATATCAATTTCATGAGATTTGAAGGCATGCAATAACAAAAGTTAACTAAGTTTTAAAGATGAAATTATGTATTAATCATATAATAATCAATCAAATTTATGTCATGTGTAACTAGAGCTTATAAATGCATACAACAATTGACTAGAGACAATCAGAGTAAATTGCACCAAATATAAGAAAAGAACTCACAATTCACTGTAAAGAGAACATGATACAACGCTGGAGCTGAGTTATTACTCGGAGAACACAAAATGGTACTTCATGATAGTATAATATGGTTGAATTTATCAGAAACTTGTGCACAAACTTAGTAGTACAAACATATTACTTGTGCAACTTGTTTTGAAAGAGTAAACATAGGAATAAATGACTAGAAGACGGAAGCATTGGCACCCTAAGTTATTTGATATCAGACTTGAAATTCAAAGTATAAGCCAAAAAAAGACTGATTCAGCCAACAAGTTCACTAAAGTTATCTGTATTACCATCACATATGATATCTGGTCAAGCAACATCATGCTCAAGACCTTACAAGGTTGACGTATTGAGCTGCCTTGATAATAACAGAATAAACAATTCCACAACAAAAGATTTGGTCCAATTATCTTATCTTATTGACATCATTTAGACAGTAAAAATGGATATTAGCCACCTACAATTCTTGCATAGATATTTCATATTTCCTTTAGCTGCAAATAAAAGAAGCTCTGGAACCATCAAGAAAGGAGGTTCAACAAGAACTTTTCCACATATCATCGGTGGAGAGATTTCAAAACCACTGCAGAGTGGCAAGGGGAGAGCTCAGGCTCTAACCAGTCTAGCCAGTTCTACTTGAAAACGAACATACATCTTCACTTGTATTTTCGACATTATTGGGTTGACTGAAGCAGAGAGATTCCAACATTATAATATGCTACATCAGGACTCAAGAGCCATATGCAAGTCAGGGGAACTTATGTTTCCCTGGACAGAGTATAAAAAGAGATGTAACTTGCATAGCTCAGAACTCAATCATCAAATGAACTACATGTTGTACAAGGAACAAGCTCTTGAAAGGTTTTCCAAATTCAAAAAACTCATTGTGTTATCTAATAGATATATAGGAAGCTACCTCGGAGGATACCTCTGTTTTTATGATGAAGCAAAAACTCCAAGAACAGGAACTCTGGGGAATGCTGTTTCAGCCCGAATTCTCCTCCCATTGTAGACAAGCAATTTGTTGAATAAGAGTACATGATAAAAAGACTTGATCTCCCTACTCCAACTTCCAGAGTAAGCATAAGAAGCTATAACCAAGGCGAAAACGAAAGCTCACTTACATACTGACAGCTGTCTACAACCCAAATAACTTAATATCCAAGGAACGTTTAACAATAAAAGCCCAAACTCCAGGATATCAATTCTAACAGTCTCTCTAAGTGTCTCCGTAAATCCTAGGAGGTCGGACTCAATAAGTTACAAAACATAGTTGAGATTTTTCATCATCAAGTAGATAAAAATCCACATTCGAAAACCTTAAAGACCAGCCAACAAAACAAAAGAAATGCCTTCAGTTTGTCTGCATGGATTCTGTATGGTACTTCTCTAGATCAGCATCAAGATCTTCTGCAGATACTTTTTCACCACGGCCCCTTCCTCCACCACGTCCAGCACCACGACCCCTTCCGAATCCTCGGCCACCCCCATTGCCACCGCGCGGTCTCCCTATTGGACCACCTCTTCCTTGTCCCCTATATTTATATATACAACAATCAGAAAGAGTACAGTACAAATTTTAAGAAAAATGAAAGACAATAGCTACGTCTCTAATTCACTATGCGCACTGCT